>QEPC01004587.1:715481-755024 GCA_003113815.1 Sphenodon punctatus
CTCTTCCCCCCTCCCTTCCCATTTCCCTTGTGTGGGCGTTCCCTTGTGTGCCTTGTGGCTTCGTTTGCCCTCAGGCGGCCATGTCTGTGTCCCGCCCCTGCCCGTTGCCTTGTGGGGGTTTAGCGCCCGGCGGGGGTTCGGCTGCACGTCTGTTGTGCTGCCGCGGCCCGCGATGGTGCGGCCCGGTTCCGGCCCGTGGTCCCGTTCCCGGCACGTCTGTTTGGGTCGTTTTTCCACCCCCGGGCATGGTTGCGCTGTTCGCCCCCCCTGGTGGTTCGCTGTGGTGAACCGGCCGCCCGTAACGTCTGAAAATACCCTATTTCTTTTACCCCAGCCTTGCCCATGCTTGCTTTACCAGTGTGGTCTACTGACTGATTGCTAGCCAGATTTGGCTGTCAATTGGCCAGCAGAGCTCCCTCTTCCTTCCCCCTGCTTACCTCCTTTCCTCCTTTCCTCCTCCCCTCTTGTTAGCCATTTGGAAGTTGGTCAGTTTTATTCGCTGGGTTATTTTCAAATTTGAAAAAGGGTGCCAAAATCTACAAGACAATGCAACAGAGATAAGAACTGAATCACGGTTCGTATAGGATTTGGTTCTTGTGTTGATTTGGATTAAAGCTGAACTTTCCAAAATATGGTTGTTTTAGAATAAACTGAATCTGAACTTCCCACCCATTATAGAAACATAAAAGACACGCACAAAATGGGGGTCATATTCTGCTAGGTGCTGCACATAGTACGGAAACAGTCTCTATCCAAAACTGATTGACTGTATATTTAAAATTAATAGGAGATTTTGTTATATTAATAAACAAGTCAGGAAGTATTATTGCTGTTGATAGGTGGAATTAATATCTGAAGTTATTAGGATGCAGCTCCAAGTACATGCCTAACTTTAAGCATTATATACTTTGAGTTCGTGCCACATTATGTTTCCAGTCCTATCGATACTTACAGACAGTCTTATTGATTTCAATATAACAGTTTCAGCTATGAAAAAAATGACAATTCCCTCCTGAACAAAATGTTGCTTGTGTTTATGTTCCTTTATTTGTTTTCCTGATCCAAATACTCTCATGATCCTAATTTTGGAATCTGTTGTTAATTTCACTAAGACTTGAGATACTGGTTCCATGGTCTGACTATATTCAGCTCTTGACAGGATTTTAAACCTTGCTTCCATGCGGATGTATAAAGGCATTCTGCACCAGCCCAATTCTGCTTTCATTGACCTCAGTAGGAAATATATTAAGAAGATGGTGTAATATTGGGGTAAAATTTGTGGGGAATGGTGGATCCCTTTGAACCGGCCACTCATGGTGGTGTCAAGCTTGCTCCCACCCGCCAGATGTTGGGAGCAAACACTCACTGGCCCATGGCAGGATTAACTCCAGGTAGTGAGCACGGCTCCCTGCCACCTCACAACCCAGAGTTAGCCCTGCCACGGTCCACGGACACCATCCCTGGACCAAGGTAGATTGGGCCGTCATGTATGATTTCCCGCTTTACCTAACTCCAGCCAGTTAGCTTTTCTGGGCGGGCACGGAAGCCTCATATACATTTTTCAAGCAGGATGCTAGCTGTAAGTTTAAATAGGGACAATAAGTAGGATGGGCAAACGTGGTTCAGAAGTTTGGTGTTCGGACTGAACTTGGTCTGTTCAGATGACCAAATCCAAACCTGAATCTGAATCCGAACCTGAACCGACTGAACTGAAACCAATTAGAATCCGGGCCGTTGCGGAGCGGGGGCGACGCCAGGAGCCCTGCAGACTTAAAGAGCAGCCGGTAAGTGCAGACTTAAGTGCATTAGCCCCTAGTGGGCGCGAGCCTCAGGCGCGAGCCAAAGGGCAAGAGCTTAAGGGTTCTGCCCTTGTGAACGGCCCTTGGAGCGGTCCGGAGCTAGGAGCTCATAATCTTTTAATTTCTTCCTTTTATTTTTTTTAAATTTTATTATTATTATTATCAGTTATTGTTGTATTTATTTTGGTGCCTTATGTATTTAACATTATAAATTGTTGATACGTTGACCCCTGGTATAGGGCCCCTAGTCAGATAGGTGCTGGTTGTGTTCTTCTGGGTCCCCTGGATTAAGCGATAATTTCCAAGGATCCTGTATCAACAGGAGTCCGGCCTGCTTGCTGTATAATAGTTATTCCCTACCCTTCTGGGACCTAATAGAGCAGAGGGATGTGGGGCATAGGGGCTTCCCTTCTTGAGGGGAGGTACAATTGTGCGGTCTGGAAAGAAGCAATAGCCCATTAGTGGTGGGAAGTGAGCAACGAGCAGTGATGGGAGAAAAAAGAGCTGGGGGGAGGGATCACCAGTTGGGTACTTTGTGGATTTGCCAAGACCCAAATGCCCCAAACAAGATCCTTTTCAAGTAGTGGGATCCCCCCCTTTCCTCCCTTGCTGTTATCAAACAGATTCCACTGCCTGCAGCAAGCAGATGATCAGGCTAAACACAAGTTGAATTGTCAGCCTCCTAAAGGAGATGGGAAATCTTCTTCCTGCAAAAAGGACCAGCCACCTACTGGCTCTATGGATGTTTTCTCTGACTTAGCAGAGACTGAGGCACTTAAGGCCCAGTGCCATCTGATAAGTAAAACAGTTAGTCTCTTATTTGCAAGTGTATCTGATATTAATCAATCACTTCTATGAATTAGTCGGCAGCTGACAGAGGTCTTATCCAAATTGGATTCCAGTCAGTCTAGTATAAAGTCAGAGGATGAAACCTCGAGGAAAGCCCCTTTAGGTGGTTCAAACTGTCAATTAGCTGAGAGAGAACGGTCTGGTATGTCAATAACAAGCGATAGACATAGGCCTGTACCTGATCGCTTCCATTTATTGCCCAATGCTGTATGGGTTAAAGCCTGGCCTTTGGGCAATGGGCTGATACCACGATGGGATGAGGTAGCTGATACTGTCCGAAATCTTTCTCTGCTGTTGAGAATCAAGGTTAACCCAGGGGAGGTAGTTGGGGTTACTCGGTTGAGAAGTTCAAGCACATTCACGTGCTATAGGGTGCTTTTTAAATCCATGGCGCTTCCGATTAAAATCTTTAAAGCCAGGAAAAGTCTGCTGCGCAAAGGGGTTTCTATTGATAGAGCTTATACTCTAATTAGGGGGGGTGATCCCCCCACTGATTTGGCACTCCGTACGCACCTGACTTCCCCAAATAATGAGATCTTGGTTGTTCGTCGTCAGAGGGAGGGTTGTGGGACTGTCACTGGATTGGCGAGTAATCAGGCTATTTCCACTGAGGCTAAGAGTATGGATACATAGGAGGTTTCTATCCCAGTGGAAACAAGGCAGCAGGCAAGGGAAGAATCTCATGTAAGGGCCTCAGTGGTATGCCAGTCCAATATAGGCAGCCAAGTGGATAACATTAAGATGGTCGCAGAGGTGGGTCAGTTGGGAAATTTAGATCCAGAGGAGGGTGTGGTAGATGCAAATCAGAGTGTCAGACAAGGAATCCAAGAGAAGACTGAGGTCTCTGCCAAGAATCAAGGAGGTCAAAATCTATTGCTCAGTGAATTAGGAGAATTCCTATTTGATAGGACTGGGGTTGCCCAACTGACCTCTGCTCATTCTGCCTTTTATGACCTTTCTGTTATAGAACAGAATAGTGTAATCCGAAAATTGGATGCATTTTGTGCAGATCTTACCTCAGGAACTATAGAGTATAGTGCCTTGGCTGCTCCTGTGGAAGGGGCACTGCAGAAGGAGGAGCAAGTTGATCTGACTCTAGTCAGATATTTGACTCCAGCGGAGATGGGGGATTTGGTAGATTTCTCAACTACAGAAGATGTTAAAAGATCTGAATTGGGTGGTTTTGGGGAATCGACTATAGCAGGTGGGAATAAATTGTCTAACCCGATAAGCAATGTGGCTGTGCAGGATGTGGCCTTGCTGCAGATTCAAACTGATTTAAACCAAGCATGACATGATGAGGGTGGGGCTTTTTCATTGTTAGGGAATGAGTCTAGACTGGTGGCTGAAGGGAGATTGCCTAAGGTGAAGGGTAGAACGGAAGTTGTGGATGATATTAAACTCATCTCCTGGAATATAGCAGGATTAGGGGCTAAATTGGGGGATTCAGACTGGCTTGAGTATGTAAGTCAGTTTGATCTTATATCCCTCCAGGAAACTTTGCTGTTGGCAGTTTCAAGTGTAGCATTTGTGGAGACAGTGGGGAAATTTCGTATCTTTCTCCATGGAGGTCAGAAATTGAAGAATAAGGGCCGTGTGTCGGGAGGGTTGGCCTTTTTAGTGGCTGAGTCCCCGGCTTGGTCATTTCGCGAGCTGTCATCATCTAGACCAGAGCTCAAACTGGGCTTGCTATTTATTTCAGCTAAGGTTCAATATGTTATAGCTAACATCTATATCCCACCCTCCTCTTCTAAGTACTATAAAGAGGATGTATGGGCCATGTTGGAAGAACAGATCAGTAGGATAGAGGAGGCATTTCCAGGGGCGGGTTTTGTGTTAATGGGGGACTGGAATGCGAGGATTGGTAAAAGAACTGAGGAGATTAGAGGGGAAATTGAAGATCTACCTTTTGCCCTTGCCCAAGCATATAGCCAGAAATCCTGTGACTTAATTAGTAAAGAATTTGGGAAAAAGAAGTTGGCTCTAACTCAATCTTTAGACCTTGCCCCATTGAATGGCAGTTACCTTGGGGATCCTGATGGGGATTTCACCTGCGAGAATTCGCAGGGTCAAAGCACGGTTGATTACATTTTTGTAGATGCTATCACTTGGGGAAATATAATAAGGTTCTCTGTTGTAGTAAGAGCGGAAAGTGATCATAGGGCCTTAGAAGTGCAGATTAGGATAAATAGAACTCTTTTACATGCAGATAAGCTAGTGCACGATACAAGGAAGGTCCTGGTTGTTAAAAGGTGGAATCAAGTGACGCTCCTATAAAGGATGCAGTCTCTTTGTTATGCAGGTACCTTATGTGAGCTAGGTAATTCCCTGTTGCAGGAAGTGGATTTGGTATGTATTGGGCACAAATTTGATGAGATAACGGAGTTTCTATTTGAAAATCTCCTCATGACTTCCTATAGGCCTCCTTTCGAGATAAAATCTGGGTGGTACGACAGAGAGTGCAGGGTAATGAAGAAGCAACTGCTGGCCCTAAAGAAAGAATGGGTCAAGTCGCGATCTGACCCGGTTTGGGATCGGTTTCAAGCTCATAGGGTTACCTTCCTATGCTACATGTGATGCCAGGTGCTGGTGGTAGGGATCGACAAGCTGTATGAGATTCTGCCACCTCTCAGAACTTCAGCACAGAGGGTTAAAAGATTGGGCCATTCAAACAAAGCTCGTAACAACAAATATAACTTTTAAAACGTTTTCAACTGTACAAACATTCTATAAATTTAGAAACAAACAAACAAACATGCAAAAAATGACAGTTACTTAGGGGTCTATGGGGGAATGTGGGGGTAAGGGGAAATGGGTAGGTGGGACCGAGGGGCCAGCACATCCTCCTCCACCTCATACCTATGCTGCCAGGCAAATTCAATAGCCCCCTCCAAGGAGGCCTTCCATTTGCTGACTGACTGGCAGTGCAGTTCCAGCTCCTCCCTCTCTGAGCAGAGGTACTCCACATAAGCCACCACACACCGCTCATCTGCACGGAGCTTCCAGAACTGCACCACCAGCCGGTCAGACATGCATAATGTCCATATATTTGTGGGCAGGGCTCTCCAGCTTGGCCCGGAAGGCCCTTTCCTCCTCTGACTCCTCCTGTCTCTCACACACACACTTTCTGTGGCAGACATCTGCTGCCAATCACCTGCTGATGCCCACTGTTTGTGCCTGACTGCCAGTGCCCACCACCACCCACCCACCAGCACGCCAGTGAGCTTGCTCTAAAGGATAGTATTCTTTTTGTCCTCAAAGTTCTATGAAACAATAAACAGAAATAAACTTACAAACCTGGCAGCAGCAGTGGTACCCTCTGGCTGAGACTCCTCTGATGAGGAGCTGACCTCCACCACCTTCGAAGAAGGTCCAGCGGCAGCCTCCTCTACCTCCTTCACCTCCACCTTGGTCTTGGGCTTCCAGCTCCTATTAACTTTAAGCCTCCTCATTTTTTTTTCCAACCAGCCAGCCACACAAACCAACCACAACCAAAATCACACCAAACCACAGCCAACCAAAACAACCAAGCAAAGCAAACCAACACAGTCAACCAAAACCAAAAACACACACCAGTCAGCCACACACACACGCTCTCTCCCCACACAAACTCTGCATGCATTCGAATTTCCGGCACGATCACGGGATCTCGCGATACCTTTTTCTGAATGTCTGAACCCAACAGAACTTGACTGTAGCAAACGACAGAACCTGAACTTGGCGACCGATCCAAATGACCGAAGAACCGAACTGAACCGGACCAAACCGAAGGACCGAACCCAAACCGCAATCTGTTCACA
Organism: Sphenodon punctatus; assembly: GCA_003113815.1. Classification (NCBI taxonomy): domain Eukaryota; kingdom Metazoa; phylum Chordata; class Lepidosauria; order Sphenodontia; family Sphenodontidae; genus Sphenodon; species Sphenodon punctatus. The sequence continues at coordinate 721,930 of QEPC01004587.1, forward strand.
CATCCCTAACAATTAGATTTGGGGCTTCTGAATGTAAGTGGGTCACTAGGGAGGCAATGAAAAATATTCTCTCTTTCACATTTTATTTATTTATTTAAAATTTATATCCCACCCCTCCTGACCTCAAGACAACCTGAGGTGGTGAACAACATTCAATAAAAAAACAAACACATTTATTAAAAATTTAAAAATACAATATGTGGGGGAAAACCCCACCCCAGCCCACCCTTACCCCTCACCAAAAGCCTGACGTAACATCCAGGTCTTACATATATGCCGAAACAGCAGGAGAGCGGGAGCCAACCAAGCCTCCTCCAGGAGTGGATTCCACAGCACAGGGGCGGCCACCAAAAAAGATCCCCCACAGGGGAGGGGAAAGATCTAACATCGGTGGCCACCCACCTCACCCAGGGAACCTCCTTCACATACAGATCCCATAGCACAGATGGTCTACTGAATGAAGTGATGGGTCAAGATTAGGGCTGAAGCTTGATCTCAATTTTTGGAAGAATTGATAATCAAAAGAATCCAAGTTTTTGATACTTTCTCGGCCAAGAATTTTACTCAATATTCCATGTACCATTACCGTTTATCGTTATTGTTTATGATTTACCACCTTCATCCCAGTAATGTGCATGTGTTACAGTCATGGTGGCCATTTTACACATGTGCATTAGTGGGAAGAATGCGGTACTGTCAGGGGGAAGTAGGAAAGGGATCTTCAGATGGTCGGACACACACACGAGTCTTATAAGCGAGCTCTGTCCCCACGGGGGAGGGGAAAACTGCCCATCAGGATAGAATATGGGCCCTATGTGTCTCAGAGATGGGGCCCATATCATCATAGGGCGCAGAGTTAAAAAGGGAAGGCCAGGTCAGGCTCCGTCTGCCTCGTATTACACGCACATTCACAAGCACCCCAGAAGGTAAGGGAGCAGGGATCATGGTGAGGGGGAAAGTGGAGAATGCCGGGGAAGGAGTCAAGGCAGGGGGGAGGAGGAGCCTCCACACACTCCAAAAGGGGGCAGGGAACCCGGACAAAAGGCAGGGAAGGACTTTCAGTCTCCACTCACAGCCAATCAAGCACACAGTCAACACAATGCCACAGGATCACAGAAAGGATTTCACAAACACCCAAACACCACCCCTAGTCTGCACAAGCACCCTCCCATTTCACACACCCAAATACAAGAATCAAACACTTAGCTTTGGGGCCAGCTTCTTGCTCTGATTACCAGCTCTGGGGATGTCTCTGGCACCAGTTTAAGTAGTTTAAGTAGTCACAGTAATGGGACGCGGCAGAGGAACTGTCCCCACCACGTCAGACCCTGAGACCGCAACAGGAGGAGGAAGGGACCCTTCTCCGTGACACCCAGCACCCCTCTGTCCCCGGCACCTTACATTACACCCCCAAGGCCGCCAGCCAAGGGACCAGGGCAGCCCTGGCCGGCCAGGATGGCAGAGGTGAAACAGTCGCACCAAACGCAGGGCAGAGACGAAGGAAACAGGCTCCTAGGAACAATCCTCAAGGCCATAACAGCCACCCCAAGCTGTTAGCAGGAGGGGCAGGGTATAAATAGATTAAATAAATAAATAAATAAATTACCTAGCCAGTCGACCCGGTAATATAAATGACCCCAGTGGATCAGGGAGTCCAGAATGGCATGAACCTCGTAGATGGAGTCTTGGGCCTGGGGGGCGATTGTGTCACTTGAGGGGGTGCCGGGGGGCACCCCGATGAAAGCTTTGAGGAGTGAGACATGGAAGGTGGGATGAATCTTTAACTGCGGGGGAAAGTGCAGTGTATAGACTACATCATTGACCTTGCGGAGAACGAAAAAGGGTCCAATGAACCTATCGTCCAACTTGCGAGAGGGGTGAGAGGAAGGGTAATTCCACCAGTCCAGCCAAACCAGGTCACCTACATTGAACAAAAGAGCCGGGCACCGTCATTTATCGGCATAGGTCTTGTAGGTTTGCCAGACTCGAGTAGGTGTTTGTTTGGCCAAAACTTGAGCATTGTGAATCTGCTGGGCCAGAGCCCCTGCTGCAAGAACGAGGGTAGAGAAAACGTCCACTGTGCCTAATGGAGGGTGAAAACCATAAGATACATAAAAAGGCGAATTACCGAGAGAAGCATTTGGGGCATTATTATAGGCGAACTCCACCATAGGGAGCCATGTATACCAGTCATCTTGCAAGTAGTTCACATAGCTCCAAAGATACTGTTCAAGAGACTGGTTTACCCACTACACTTGTCTGTTTGTCTGCGGATGGTAGGCGGTGGAGGGCTTGAGTGTTACCTGGAGGGCCTTACACAAAGCCCTCCAAAAATAAGGCACAAACTGGGTTCCAAAAATGAGACACAAACTGGTTTCCTCCCATCTCCGCCGACCACCCATGAAGACGAACAATGTGGTGGAGGAAAAGGCGAGCGGTATGCTGGGCAATGGGGACTCCTTTGCAGGCCACAAAGTGTCCTAATTTTGTTAAGTGGTCAATGACAACTAGAATAGCTGTATATCCCCTGGAGGGGGGAAATTCCACTATAATGTCCATCCGCACCCATTGCCAAGGTCCATGGGGGACGGGATCAGTCGTAATAGACCTACGGGGGCTCCTCGTTTACGCTTAGTGTGTGCACAGATCAGGCATTGTTGCACATACTGTCGTAAGTCTTGTTTCATTTGCGGCAATCAAAAGGTTCTCTGTATCAGTGTACACATTCAGTCCAGTCCTAAGTATCTTGCCAAGGGCGTGTCTTGGTGGGACCACATAATATGTCTCCGACAGGATGGGGGTACTACAATAAGATCGTCCTTCTGCAGCAACCCATCCTTCATTTGACAGGAAGGGTAGTTCATCTGAGCACTTTCTGCTGCAGTGGTGTCCTGCAATTCTTGTCGGGACAAGTAGGTGCCTGCAAACACACTGAAGTCTCGGATCGGTCTGTGGGGTCGAGTTGTGTTCTTACGCCCTTCATGGTAGCAGAATAACACGTCAGCCAGAATGTTCATTTTTCTGGGACAGTAGCAAATGACAAATAAAAAGCGAGCAAAAAATAAGGCCCAGCTGGCGTGGTGAGCGTTTGTAATTTGGGCGCCTTGACGGAACGTTAAGTTTTTATGATCTGTGGTTACCGTCATGGTGTGTTGGACCCCTTCCAGATAATGGCACCAAGTTTCAAAGGCTGCCTTAATGGCAAGGAATTCTTGGCCGAAGATAGCGTAATTTTGCTCCGCAGGGGTAAGTTGTCGGTAGTAGTAGGCACAGGGGTATAGGGCATCTGTATCCCCAGTGGGCTGTAGCAGTACGGCTCCGATAGCTTGACTGGAAGTGTCTGCTTCCACAAAGAAGAGTTGACTGCCTTCCGGGTGCCGGAGAAGGGGGGTGATTTGAAATGCTTGCTTAAGGTGGAGGAAACTATGTTGCTGCTGGGGCCCCCAGATGTACTCTTGATGCTTCTTGAGGAGAGGGGGGAGAGGTTTGGCAGCTTCAGCGTAATTAGGAATGTATTGGCGAAAGTAATTTACACTCCCTAGGAATCGTTGTAGTGACTTTACTGCTTGTGGGGTGGGCCACTGTTGGATGGCTTCTACTTTATGGGGATCCATGGTTATTCCTTCCGGGCTAACAACAAACCCCAGGAATTCCACAGTAGTCAAATGATAAGCACATTTTTCTTGTTTACAGTACAATCGATGCTGCCACAATTGACGCAAGACAGACTGGACATGCTGGATGTGTTGGTTCAAGGACGTGGAATAAATTAAAATATTGTAGAGGAACGTGATGACAAACAAATCAAGAACATCACAAAATACATCATTAATGAAATGCTGAAATATGGCCAGACCATTGGCTAAGCCAAACGGCATCACCAGATACTCGAATTGTTCGTAGCGAGTACGGAAGGCAATCTTCCACTAATCACCCTCCCGCACCTGCACCAAGTTATATGCCTCCCAAAGGTCCAGTTTTGTGAATACCCGGTCTCCTTGCAATCGATTCATTAATTCATTGGTTCATCTCTTGCCGCTGATGTTCCTGCCAGTTATCAGTCAGTCTCTAACCTTCCCTTTTTAGGAAAGGTTATTGAATGGACGGTGGCACGGCAGCTCCAGGAACATCTGGACCGCACCGGTATCCTTGATCCCTCCCACTCTGGGTTTCAGCCTGGGTATGGTATGGAGACGGCATTGGTGACCTTGGTTGACGATCTCCATCTGGCATTGGACCAGGGTCGTCAGACCTTACTGGTCCTGCTAGAACTTTTGGCTGCATTTGAAACAGTTGATCATGAGGTGTTGGTGACTCACCTGTGGGACCATGTCAGAACTGGTGGAATGGTCTTGGACTGGTTTAGTTCATTCCTGGCCGGGAGAACTCACTGGGTGGTCTTGACGGAGTGTATGTCTTCCCCCCGGGACCTCACATGTGGAGTCCCACAAGGTGCCATTCTGTCCCCACTTTTGTTTAACATCTATATGCAGCCGTTAGGGGAGATCGTGAAAGGGTTTCAGGGCATACAGTGTCATCAGTATGCTGATGACACTCAGCTCTACCTCTCCTTTTCCATAGACCCAGGCCATGCAGTCTCCTTATTTTCCCAGTGCCTGTCAGCTGTGGGGGCTTGGTGAGGTCAAGTCATCTGCAATTGAATCCTGACAAGACGGAGGTGATGTTGGTGGGCGAGGACTTGGGGGACCTGGGGGTGGTTGAATCCTCTCTTGTAGGGGTGGGGGTTCACCCTCCCATGGTCTCTCAAGTGCGGAGTCTGGGCATGCTCCTCAATTCGCGGCTCAGCCTGGAATCTCAGGTTGTGGCCGTGGTGGGGAGTGCATTTCGGCAGTTACATCTTGTCCTGCTATTTCGGCCATATCTCTCAGACTCTGACCTCACCACTGTCATCCATGCCTTCATCACCTCGAGGCTGGATTACTGTAACACACTCTAGGTGGGGCTGCCCAAGAATCTGGTCTGGAGGCTGCAGCTGGAGCAGAATGCTGCGGCCCATCTCCTTACGGGAGCGGGTCGCAGGGAGTACATGACACCAGTGCTCCGGGCTCTGCACTGGCTGCCTATAAAGCACCGGGCCAGGTTCAAGGTGCTGGTTTTAACCTTTAAAGCCCTTCACGACCTTGAGATCATCTGTGGAAGCCTTTTTGCAGGTTCCCCAGGTGAGGCGGGTGGCCACAGATGTTAGATCTTTTTCGGTGGCCGTGCCTGTGCTGTGGAATTCGCTCCCAGAGGAGGCTCAGTTGGCTTCCACTCTCCTGCTGTTTCAGCATGTATGTAATATCTGGCTTCAGGGTTTTGGAGGGTTTCCCCACATTGTATTGTATTTTAAATTGTTTAAAATTGTTTAAATTGGTTTGTTTTTTTTAATTATTGAATGTTGTTCACCAGCCTGGGCTGCCCTGTGGGCAGGAGGGGGCGGGATATAAATTTTAAATAAATAAATAAATAATTCTGGAATGAGGGGAAGAGGGTAACGGCTCTTTATAGTTAGTGCATTTAGACCCCAATAGTCAATGCAGGGGTGGAGACCCCCATCTTTCTTGGCTACAAAAAAGATGGGGTCCCCAGCCGGCGAGGTGGACGGACAGATAAAGCTGTTCCTTAAGCTGTCATCTAGATATGCTTTCAGAGATTCGAGCTCTGGACATGAGAGAGATATATCCTGCTAAAAGAGGGTTCCGCACCAGGTACCAAGTTAATGGGACATTCATAGACCTGGTGTGGGGGAAGTTCCACCACCTGCGCTAGACTGAAAACATCCGCAAAATCCTGATACTCTGGAGGTAGGGAAGGCGTAGTGGCTGTGGTCCCAGTGCAAGTGGAGAAACACACCCCCCCCCCCGGAGGCTTAGGCTGTAAGCATGCCTGGGTGAAATACTGGGAAGCGAAATGGAGTGTTTTTGTGGGCCAGTTATTGTGAGGGTTATGGCGGTGAAGCCACGGCAAGCCGAGGACCACCGGGAACAGATCGCGGTTCGGGTTTGGCCGTTCGGTTCAGCTGCATTCAGTTCGTCCATTGGGTTCATCCGTTTGGTTCGGCTGCGTTCGGTTCGTCCATTCGTTTCGGCATTTCGGCTAGTTTGCCGAGTTCGGGTTCGGCTGTTCAGTTTGGTGGTCCGAACTGGTCATTCGGTTAGGCCGTTCGGCTATTCCGTTCAGCCGTTCGGCTGTTCAGGATGTGTTGTTATGGGTTTTTTTTGTTTTTTATATGGTTTTTTTGTTTTTTATTGGGTTTTATATGGTTTTCTTTTTTTTTAATTTGGTTTTTGGTTTTTATATGGGGTTTTTTATTTATTTTTTAAATCTAATATATATATCTGTCTACACTAAATCTAACTGCTATTAACTATTCTAAATGCTATTAACTAAATGGATTATCTAATAAGTACACAGACCTACTCCTACAAACACTAAAACTAAATCACTAAAGCTATCTCTTCACTAAGCTAACTACTACAACTCTCGTCTATCTATCTATCTATCTATCTATCTATCTATCTATATATATATACATCCTATATATATGGGATGGGGGGGAATCACAAACAGAAGAGGAGTCTGTAGTGAAATACATACATTACATACTCAATGAGTCTGTACAGTGCATAACACAAGGTTTCAGTTTATGGTTTAAGTTTCATTTCGTTACAAAACTGAAATGAAACTTAAAGCAATCTAAAAATCCTACTCAACGCCTGCTGTTCAGGAACAGTGACTAGTTCAGAAGGTGTTGGGAAGGGGGGAGGCAGATAATTAGTTTTGTTTCTTGCAAGCCTCTCCACCCCTGGTGCCTGGAAGTTTGCTCCTCAGTGACTGACACCTCTCTGTAATCCCTGTAATGTTTGACCTTCCAGTGAACCTTTTTTTGCCACCCAAACTCATCCGAATGCGATCCAATCTGACTGAACTGTTTGGCCATTTTGCCGTTCGGTCTGTTTGGTTTGTTCGAGTTCGGGTTCGGGTTCGAGTTCGAGTTCGGTCATCCGAACAGGCTGAGTTCCGGCCGAACTCTGAACTGCTGAACCGCGTTCGCCCATCCCTAGGTCCCGAGACCCACGGGGAACCATCAATAGAATTCACCACTTCAGGGCACGCTTTTCATTCCATGGATAGGGCACACACTTGTGCCCCCCCCATACATAAAGTTCCCGGATGCCCCTGAATCCACAAGTGCCCAGACCTCCTGAGAGCGTTGGGGGGTGATGGTCATGGTAACTGGTACTTGCAAGTGAGGCTCAGAAACTACCAGTCATGAAGGGTGTTGTTTCATGGCCGGGATGCCCCTTGCCCATCCCGGCCTGGGGTGTTTCCCCATTCCCGGTGCTGTGGGGGCAAGTATGGGCAGTCCTGAATAAAGTGACCAAGCCCCCCACAGTAGAAACATGCCCTGGCCTTACGCCTCCGTTCTCTTTCTTTCCTGCAGACGGGACCCCGGAAGGCCCCAAATTGCATGGGTCCAGGTTATCCAGTTCCTTCTTGGGCCAGGGCAGTCAGGGCTGGGAGGGCTCAGAGTGTGAACCCCCGAGGCTCTTGTCACCATTCTCATCAGCGTTCCATCAGGCGGTTCTGGATCTGGAGGCTTAAGGAGACAAGCGCTTCCCAAGTGTCAGGAAGAGTCACATAGGCTAACTGATCCTTTATTTCATCACTAAGCCCTTTTTGAAATAGTACTATTAAAACATTATTGGGCCATTTTAGATCCAAGGCGGTCTGCTGAAAGCGGGTGACATAGTCAAGCAAACTACTTTTCCCCTGCCGCAAGGTCATAATGGTGGTCTCGACATCTTTGCACTGGTAGGGGTGGTCAAATAGAAATGTAAATTTCCTAAGCAACTGGGCATAATCAGATAATAGGGGGCTCTTCCCTTTCAACAGGGTGGTGGCCCATTCAGGATCAATCCCTCAAAATTTCAAATGATATAGGCCAACTTTAGGGTGTCTGAGGCATAAGTGGCAGGCTGCATTGTGAATGTTAATTCGCGTACGGCCAAAAACCCTTGAAAGGTGCATATATCCCCACAAAACTTCTCCACCTGGGACCCCTTTGGTTCTCACCCTCCCAGACCCTGTGGGTGGCATGGGGATCGCGGACCCTACACCCCAACCCTCCCACTAGCAGTGGGGGAAGCCACCACAGGGTCCTCAACCACCGGGGCCACCACAGGACCCACCACTGGGGCGGTCATGGGGGCCGCTGCCATGCCCTCCATGGGAAGCCCAACCCCCATGGCTAACTGTCCCACAGCTGTGACCAATTCTGTTTGCTTGGCATGCAAGTCTTTTACTTCCAGGGCAATGGCCTGGATTGCATGAAGCAAATGCTCCATAGTGGGGTTGGAATCCATCCCATTTCTACCACAGAAAGGAGCAAGGAATATATGTGTGCCGGTAATCTGTCCGGGGGAAGGGGGGAAAATGGGTCTCCAGACGGTCGGACACAAACATGAGGCTCACACATGAGCTCTGCCCCCACGGGGGAGGGGAAAACTGCCCATCAGGATAGTATATGGACCCTATGTGTCTCACAGAGATGAGGCCCCTATCATCATAGGGTGCAGAGCTAAAAAGGGAAGGCCAGGTCGGGCTCCGCCCACCTCGTGTCACACGCACACTCACAAGCACCCCAGAAGGTAAGGGAGCAGGGATCACAGTGAGGGGAAAAGTGGAGGATGGTGGGGAAGGACCTAAGGCAGGGGGGAGGGAGGAATCCTCCACACACTCCAAGGGGGGAAAGGGAACCCGGGCGAAGGGCAAGGAAGGGCTTTCAGTCTCCACTCACAGCCAATCAAGCACACAGTCACCACAATGCCACAGGATCACAGAAAAGATTTCACAAACACCCAAACACCACTCCTAGTCTGCACAAGCACCCTCCCACTTAACACACCCAAAATACAAGAATCAGCTTCTTGCTCTGATTACCGGTGCCAGGGATGTCTCCGGTGCCGGTTTAAGTAGAGCAGGGCACACACCCCTCCCCCGGCATGCTTTCAGCAGCACAGAATGCTGCACAGGCTGTGGCAAGGCCCCCCCCCCATGGGGAACCACGAGGGGCATCAGAGCATCGTGAGTGGCTGGGTCGGTTACCCTTGTAATGGGATGCAGTGGAGGGACCGTCCCCACCATGTCAGACCCTGAGACCATGGCGGGAGGAGGAAGGGACCCCCCACCAGTATGCCCATCACCCCTCCAGCCCCGGCCAGGTACACAGTAAACAGTAATACTAAATGGTAGGGATGGGACTTTCAGTTTTGGAAAAACTGAAAGTACCTGAGAATGACTATATCGGATTAATCCAATATGTTGGTTCTTTCTCAGTATCGGTGGTATCTGATCTTTTGCAATGGTTTGAAATCAGTGGGGGAAACTGCAATGTTAAAAATCCTGACTTTTACTTTACTTTATTCTTAGCGTGACCATCTGGTCCTTGCTGTCCAAAACAAACAAACAAACAAACAAAGAACATACGTAGATACAAAGACACACCAAAATCGTACAATCATAATAAACATTAATCACTCAAAGACAAAAGAAATCAAATACTATCCCCCATCATCCTCAAAAACAGGCCCATCGCCCAGGGTCGGGGGAAATTTTTAAAAAAAGTTAGTCCTACACTCCAAGGCCAGGACTAAAAAGGTCGACACAGCCTTAAAACGGGTCATGTCAGCATCTGCAAGGAAAATGCAAAGCAGTTCAAACTGAGTCCTAACAGGAAATATATCGATATGGGGAGCCAGAAATTTGGAGCAGGGGGAATCGTAAAGGTGGTGTTAAAAATCTGATACAGAGAGAACTGAGAACTGAAAAAAGAACCAATACAATGAGAACCTAAACTGATATATAACCGAAACTGAAAATTTGCCCAGAGTCTCACCCTTAGTAAATGGTAATGGTAAACGGTATGTCAAGAAAAATTCTCTGCCAAGATATCGAACCATTATCAAGATCATCCTGAAATCTCAGTAATAGGTCTCAATTCTCATGAGATTTCACAAGAAAGAAATTGATTCTCATTTCAGCCCTAGTCAGGATGAAGTGCCTTCTCCCATCAGATACCAGCTGCTAAATCCTGTTTGCATGACCAAGGAAGCTGTTTAGTGAAGGGACAGGGAAGCTCAAGCTCATGGGCCAAATGCAGCCTGCAGCTAGTTTTTATTTGGCCTTTTGAAGTTCCTGGATTTGGCCTCTGGATCCATTTCCTATCTCCTAGAGCTGAAAGGCTACACTTAGTGAAAAGGAGTAGAGATGAGGGCATGAGGGCATACACAAAAGTACAGACATCAATCCATGATCTGAACCTCCTATTTCTGAGTGCACTCTGTAGGCACCTCTGCTCCAACTTTTATGTGACTCTCAGAGTTTTTGCAGCTGCCCCGAGCTGTTCTCAGGAGGGGTGGGGTAGAAATTTAGAAAATAAATAAAATAAATAAATATATTTTCAGTTGGTTCCTGGGCAGGAAAAGGTTCCCCATTTCTAATATACCACTTTCAGTAACCTTCTTACAAGATTCCAGACCAGCTATCAACAGAAAAAAAAAATACATGAAAAAATTCTTGATCCCAAATTTCTTAAGATCCCAAATTCCCAGTAGCATCAGATTGCTTGTAGACTCAGGGACAACATTCAAAGGGGAAATTAGGAGCCTCCACCCACCCACTAGGTGCCCCTGCCCCAGAGTTCTGAAGGAACTCAGATATGAAATTGCAGACCAATTATTGGTAATTTGTAACTGTAACAGGGTCCTGGAGATACATTTTTGCAGGCTCCAGCCCCAAAGACCCAGGCCCACACAGGATCTTCATTCAAGATGTCCTTATTTCTTCAGTACCCAGCCCTCACAGTTCCATGGATAGGGGTTCCTGCTCTCCAGGCCCCTATGTCCAGGCACAAACCCTCTTGATGACAGTCACTGTCTTCTCTATGTTCTCCGGGTCAGGAACACTCCCTCCTGAAGTGAGGTATCACCAGGGCAGTTCCTTGCTGCAGGCTGGCTCACAAGCGTCAGCCCTTGTGAGGCAAAAGCCTCTCTCTAGCTCCTGCCTCTCCCTGGTGAGTTCTCTAAACTCTCTTGAGGCAGGGCCATCCCTTGTTCCTGCCTCTCTTGTGATCTCTCGAACTCTGGCCTGGCCCCGCCACACCCAGACTCATCTTCTTTTTAGTTAGCTTGGTCAGCAGCTAACATAGCTGGGATACCTTAGGTGCTGTCCTGCCCTGGCACAGTGCCTGTACTTGCCCAGCTGGTGCTAACTCAGGCTAGCACTAACATTATTTAAAGGGACAGACTCCCTTATTTAGCCTGCACTGTTACAGTAATCTATCACTAAATTTACCACTGTACCTGAGGACTGAAGGGTAGCAAATGTAACATCAATATTTTAAGAGGGCTCTAGAGGGAATCATGAAAACTACAAACCAGTGAGTCTGATGTCCATCCCAGGAAAACTGGTGGAAACAGCTGTAAAAACAGAATTTCGGAGTATATTAATAACCATGACATAATGGGGAAGTGTCAACATGGATTTAGCAAAGAGTAGTCGTGTTTCACTAATCAATTAGAATTTTTCAGGGTGTAAATGAGCAAGTCGATAAGGGGAAGCTGGTTGATATAGTATATCTGGATTTTCAGAAAAATCTGATAAAGTCCTTCACAAGAGACTCTTGAGGAAACTAAATAATCAAGGGATAGGAGGCAGTGTCCTATAATGAATCGGTAACTGGTTAAAGGATAGGAAACAAGGACTCAGTAGTCAGTTTTGCAATGGAGAGAAGTAAATAGTGGAGACCCCAGGGCTACGTACTGGGACTGGTGTTGTTTAATATATTCATTAATTATCTGGAAAAGGGAGTAAATAGTGAGGTGATCAATTTTTCAGATGACACAAAGTTACTCAAGGTAGTTAAAAACCAAGTGGACTGTGAGGAATTGTAGGAGGACCATGCAAGACTTGTCAACTAAATGGTAGATGAAATTTAAAGTTGACAAGTGCAAAGTGATGCACATAGGGGAAAATAATCAAAACAATGGCTGCTTTTACGTTGCATTTGCACCTTATGGTGGTGTAGCGGCAGCAGCTCCTGAGAGGCAAAGATGTGGCTGCGGGAAGAGCTGGATTCTCTGGAAGTTCCCCCGGTGTGAACGGGGTTCTGCTGTGATTTCACTCGTGAATGACATGCCTGGATTTTGAGCCCTGTCATTCGTGAGTGAAGTCACAGAAGAACCTTGTTTTCACAGGGAGTACTTCTAGGTTCCACCTCCTTTCCTCCGCTGCATCTTTGCCTCTCAGGAACATTGTCGTCATGCCACCATCAGGTATGAATGATTCCTTACGCTTGACAAAAATGGGTTCTTATAAGTGCTTGAGATAATACCAGGTGTTATAAATGCTGGAGTTTTGTAATGTGTGGATGCACAATTCCCCTTTCATGCAGAAAAATCTTACAGCTCAGAATCACATCTGGTGGGTCTTACAAGGCTGTGAGATCTTATGGCATATAAAAGGGGAATAGTGCATACATACATTACAAAACTCCAGAATTTATAACACCCAGTATTATCTTGAGCACTTATAAGAACCCATTTTTGTCATGTGTAAAAGTGGCCTTGTTGTACACATTGCTGGGTTCTAAATTAGGAGTTACTGGAATGAGCATGTGCGCGCCCTAAGCAGACATGGAAAGCAGGGCTCCCCTCCCAGGCCCAACCAAACTCACTTTAATAGTGCTGCGAGGCGCCACAGCCAGTCAAAAATAAAAAAAAAATGCCGGGGGCAAACCGGGGAAGAAGAAAAAGCAACAGCCAGCAAAAAATAAAACGTTTCTACCTCCGGGAGAGAAATGGGGCCCTGCAGCACTCACCTCCCAGCCTGGTAAGAAAAATGGTGGACGTGATCAGCCAGACGGAGGGAGGCACTGTTGCAGCAGCCAATATGGAGCTGAAAGATTTTATAAGAGGCCTGAGGCAAGACCTGGGTGCCACAGTACAAGCCAGGGAAAAATTGGCAGCAGAAGTGAACAATCTGCAGATGGCAACTGATCTTAATATTAAAAAGCTGAAAGGGCTATCTAAAAGAATGGAGGCAGCAGAAACCAGAATTACGAGCGTAATTCGTTCCCTGGGGAATGAAGACCAGATCAGAAAAATAAAAGATAAAGTGGATTTCCTTGAAGAAAAAACTGAGGACTTGGAAAATCGCTCCAGGTGCTCAAACTTAAGATTTACTGGCCTAGCAGAGGGACTGGAAAAGGGAGATGCCAGACAATTGATTAAAGAGCTGCTGCAAGAACTATTCCAAGGGGACCCAGATATAGAGCAGGCCAGAATGGAGTGGGCACACAGAACAGCCAGACAAGCCCCGAAGGAGGGAGAAAATCCACGCACTATCATTGTTAAATTCCTGGAATTTCAGGTCAAAGAAAAAATTCTAAGACAGGCCAGGAGTAAGCAGAACTTAGAATTTAAGGGAAAAACAATCAGAATTTTCCCGGACTATGCAGAAAACACAGTATATAAAAGGAGAAAATGGGGAAAGTTCTTTTCCATACTACATGAAAAGAAACTACAACCACAACTAATGTTCCCGGCTAGAATGAGCATTCTGTGGAGAGGGAAAAGAAAGTTTTTCACTGACCCCGAAAAATTGGAAATCTTTCTAAAAGACAGCAACCCAGATTAGAAGGGGGAAGCAAGGAAATAAAAATTCAAGGACTCTGCTGGAAACCGTGGAAACCAGAAAGAACAAAAAAAGGGAAAAAATAAGACACTGAATGCCAGAAGAAGCAGCTTGCATAAGGTTAACAAATGTTAAGGTTAATAAGGTTTGATTGAATTGAAGGATGGTTATACTATATTAGGGGAGGACTATGTGTCACAATGGTCTAGGATATGTAAGACTAAATATTCAACCCAGATTAAGCTTCAAAGGCCCCCAAACAGAATGAACAGACAACAAGGAATTGAAATAAGCAAGTGGGTTAAGGTCAACAAGGTTTAATTGAAATGAATTGTGATCATATCATTGTAATGGAGGATTATGTATTACCGAGCTGGATTGAGATCATGTTACAGCAGAGGAGGGCTAAGTAATTACAATGACCTGGGCAGTGTACAGTTGCTCAAAGACAAGGGAAAACCTTATATCCCAGGCCAGGGTGCAAAAGACTAACTAGATATGCGAGATACAAAAGCATAATTAAATCCTATGGAGGGAACCCTGGACACAGGGACCTGGGAGGGGACCCAAGGTGGAGAGAAAGGGAGAAACCACAAAGCATGCTCAGTTGAGAGGGGGTAAAGGGAGAAGAGGGAGGAAGGGGTGGGGGCTGGGTTTAGGAGTTTTGTTACAGGTCATCCCATGGTACAAATTAAAATTAGATTAACAAAGCAGACACCAGTAAGACGTAAAATAACTTTATTGAAAGCACAAAGAACAAGTAAAACAAATGATGGACACTCTTAAAACACTGACGTGGAATGTATGAGGCTTGAACGAGCCGGTAAAATGGAGGAGAGTTAAAGAATTAATATGGGAAGAGAGATGTGTTGTCTTCTTCCTCCAAGAGACACACCTAGTAGAGAAAGACATATTTAGGTTTCAGAACAAAAAAATTGGACATATATTTACTTCATGTGCCCACAAATAAAAGCAGGAGTCTTGATTGGGATTAAAGCAGGTATAGATTTTAACCTTAAAAAAATAGTTAAAGACAGGGAGGGGTGGTTCCTGATGGTTACAGATATATTAAAAGGAGAGAGTGTCTCTCTGGTAAACCTCTATGCTCCCAACGAGAAGACCCTGTTATTTCTACACAAAATCATAAAAGAAATAAAGGGGAACTTAGAAGGCAAACTCTTTATACAGGGGGACTTAAACTCCCCAATAACATGGAGGGACCATTCTAGTAACAAACCATTAAAAGGGTGGCAGAGTAAAGTAGGGCAATGGCTCATCAATCATGGACTGATAGATGTTTGGAGGAAACTGAACCATACACAGAGGGAGTCCACGTACTACTCGATACCCCATAAGGTATTCATGAAAATAGATCACACACTCACTTTAAGTGAAGATCTTAAAAACTGTAGCAAAGCATATATTAGACACCAGTCTATATCAGACCATCAGGGACTAGTCACAATTTTTGCTTGGGGGCAAAGAGGGCCAGTTAAGGAAAAAGGTACCTGGCAAATGGACAGAGGTCTTCTCAAGAATAAATTTTTCTGTACACAGATACAGCAAGGTATCAAGGAGTACTTCGAATTGAATGAAGGCTCAGTGAACTCATGGAATACCCTGTGGGAGGCAGCAAAAGCGGTGATGAGGGGCAACATAATTTTGGTGGGGGCAGCAGTTAAAAAGAGAAATAGAGAAATTCTAAGAAATTTGTATCAGCAATTGATAATAGCTGAAACCGACCAGAAGCAAAACCCATCAATAAGAGGCCAAAAGCAGCTGCTAAAGATAAAAGAGGCTATAAACACAGAAGAATCAAACAAAATAACAAGAAAGTTGAAAATAATCAGAGCCAAACATTTTGAACAAAATAATAAATCTGGCAAGATTCTGGCCCGTCTGACTAAGAAAGCAACCACTCAGCACACAATCAGGGAAATAAATAGGTCAGAGGGCCCCCCAACAACAGACCTGGGAGAAATACAAAAGGAATTTTAAAAGTTCTATGAAGAGATATATAGTACTAGAAATCCCCAAATAAGTGAAATTAACAGCTTTTTAGGAAAATATGAGATTCCAAAATTAAATATAGCGCAGCAAGATTTTTGGATGCCCCAATAGACATAGGGGAGGTAGTAGATGTTATAAAACATCTCCCTAAAAATAAAGTGGTAGGTCCAGACGGGCTACCAACTGAATTTTACCAATGTTTCACTAAGGAGCTAGCAACCCCACTGACAGAAGTCTTTAATCAGGCCTTAAAGGAGGGATCCTTGCCGCTCTCATTCTATGAAGCCAGGATAGTAGTGATCCCCAAAACAGGAAGAGACCCCCCCAAAAATGTGGGAGCTACAGGCCCATTTCATTGCTGAATAGCGACTATAAGATATTCACTAAATGCTTGGCCAACCGCCTGGCGGCAATAGCGGGACACCTGCTACATAGAGATCAATTCAGATTCATCCCAGGATGGCTGGGTATGGATAATATAAGAAAGGCGGTAAACATCATACACCATCTGCAGACTACAGGGGCCGCAGCGATAGTTCTATCTACCGACACGGACAAGGATTTTGATAGGGCAGAGCCAAAGTTTTTATACCAAATTATGAAAAAAAATGGGTATAGGGTGAAGGTTTTTAACCTGGACCAGAATAATATACAAAAACCCGATGTCCAGACTCCAAATTAATAGTACCATAACAGATCCATTCAAGCTGACTAGGGGAACTAGACAGGGGTGCCCTTTTCACCCTTGCTGTTCAATCTGATATTAGAAGGCCTTGCCATAGCGATCCGACAAGAAAATAAGATTAAAGGAATAAGAATAGGAAAAACACAACATAAATTAGCACTATATGCGGACGATATGCTTTTGTTTATTAGTGAGCCCCAGAATTCCCTCCCAGTTTTAATCAACCTGATAGAAGAATTCGGTAATATATTGGAATATTGTATCAATTTTGAGAAATCCCACACATTCATATTTAGAGGGGAAAGGAAATCCGAACAAATGGCCAAAGAAAAAATCCCATTCCAAATAAAGGAAGAGAAAATCAAATATCTAGGGATTAACTTAACCAAAAATCTTTAAAATCTATATTCCAGTAATTTTCCAGAAACATTGAGTAAAGTATCCAAGGGAATAGAGGAATGGAAAAACTTAGCCTGCAGCTGGCTTGGAAAGGTGAATTTATTTAAAATGGTGGCGCTACCGAAACTACTGTACCCCATGATGGTTCTTCCCATAGAGCTGCCTGAATCCCTATTCAGAGATATAGACAAATTAATGGCCAAGGTGATTTGGACCAATAAGAGACCTAAAATTAAAAAAAAAGAAACTCTGTTTAGAACAAGGGAAGCGGGAGGACTGAATTTACCAGACTTCAGGTTGTACTACAAGGCGGCTGTCTTAAGCGCCCTGCAACCATGGTATCATCAGTCAGAACATCAAGAATGGGTAAAACTAGAGGCACATATGCTTGGTATAGTTACCATTCCGCAATACTTGGTAGATGAAGGACAGGTAGAAGGGAAAAGATGGAAGGAGCACCCCTTTGCAGGTATAGCCTGGAAATATTGGCACCAAGTAGTAAAGAAAACCAATAGCAAAAGGGGCAAGTCTCCTTACTCCCCGATTCATTTATGGAGGTTCAGGGAGCAACGCGTACCTGAAAAACTCAGAACAGCACTACAAAGGAAACAATACAAGAGAGTGCAGCAACTATTTGAGGAAGGTGAGATGCTCTCCAAAGATAAACTAGAATAGTTAATGCAAGAGGGAATTGACCCCTTCCAGTTTGCCCAGTTAAGAAGTGCCCTCACGCGACAGGGACAGCAGAGGAATATGGGAGAGCACCGCTTAATATTGAAGAGTTTTATTTGAAAGAGCAGTAATAGAGGCAGGTTAGGGCGAATATATAAAGCACTAAAGGCAGTGTGGTATAAAAAGAACTATAGCTTTATGAGGGTCTTGGAAATGGAAATGGGGAAGAAATTTACCGAGCAACAAGTAAAAGAAATAATAGAACATTACAGCAGCTGTGCAGCTTCTTTGGAAGCCAGGGAGCCCCAAGTAAAACTGACTTTAAGATATTACCTTACACCAAGCCAGTTTAAACATATAGATAAAACAAGTTTGGGTAAATGTTGGAGGGGATGTGGGGAAGAGGGCACCCCGTTGCACTGCTGGTGGGATTGTGAAAAGGTCCAAAAACTGTGGAGGACAGTATGGAAATATGGAAACTATGGCAGGATTTATAATTCCATTCCCCCCTGAAACAGCACTATTGGGGATATACCCCAACTGTGTGGTGCTTAACAAAATAAAACCCCAATGTGTAATATTTTGTCTGGCGGCAATTAACGTCATTGCGAGGAACTGGAAAACAGACAAAACTATCAAAGAAGGGGAGTGGTTAAACAGACTGTGGTTTATTTTCTCAATGGAGCGATTACTAGCCAAACTACACAATAAGATCGACAAACTACACAGCAGATGGAGACAATGTCTACAACAGATGCAGGACAAGCTTCTTAAAGAAGATGAAAGAGCGTACATGTTTGATTTCTACATCTGAGTAAGAGAAGATGTCTGCCCAAGGGAAGATTACAGAAAGTGCATAATCAAACTAATGGGATGACCTGATAAGTTGGAGTAGCACTCAGTCTGGTTAGCAGCTGAGTGAAGTTTACCCTAATGTTGATTGGGACAGTTAAATAAGAGAGCAACAACCTATTAAGCAAAGCAATCTATGTATGGACTGGTAAAATGGTAAAGGCTATGTTATGACATAATGTAACAGGGAGATGATGGAGTGTTATTGCCTTTTGCTGAAAAATCAATAAAAAATATTAAATGATAAATTAGGAGTTACCATTCAGAAAAAGGATCTTGGCGTCACTGTGGACAATACATTGAAATCCTCAGCTCAATGTACAGCAGTGGTCAAAAAAGCAAACAGAAAGTTAGGAGTTATTTGGAAAGGGATGGAGGATAAAACAGAAAATATAAAAATGCCTCTATATAAAATCTTTGGTGCATCCGCACCTTGAATATTGTGTGCAGTTCTGGTTGCTCCTTTTCAAAAAAGATATAGTAGAAATAGAAAAAGTACGGAGGAGGGCAACAAAAGTGATAAAAGGTATGGAATGGTATCCTTATGATGAAAGGCTTGATAAGTTAGGGTTCTTCAGCTAGGAAAAGAGACAACTGAGAGGGAATGTGATAGAGGTTCATAAAATCATGAGTATTGTGGAACAAGAATAGGAAGCAGTTATTTACCCTCTCCAACAGTTTTAGAACTACAGGACACTCCATTAAACTAACGGGCAGAAGATTTAAATAAATAAAATGAAGTATTTTTTCACTCGGGTAATTTCAGAACTTACTAGGGATGTGTGAACAGAACCAATTTTGGAAATTCGGTTTGGTTCTGTTAAGTTCAAAAATCGAGTTCAGTTCAGAAGTTCGGTTCTGTCAAATTCTGAACTTCCAAACCAAGTTCGTACATTCAGAACTGGTGTTTTAAGCTGTTTTTGGCCTTCCGAACTGGTTCAGATTCGGCCTTACAGTTTGGTCAAATTTGAGTTCGGTTCAGAAGTTCGGTTCGGTCGACTGAACTAGTTGAGTTCGGTCCAAACTCTGAACTTCCGAGCCACGTTCGCACATCCCTAGACGTTACGAGACCACGGACAACCACAGTGAATCCCCTGTGGTGGCCGTTTGTCCCATAATGTCTGTTTGCTCCCCGCCAGATGTTCACCATGGTGAATCACCAGCGGGGATCAAAATAACCATGATTCCGGAGGTGAGGCTGGCCTCACCTCCAGAATCATGGTTAGCTGGACCACAATCTGGGATGGGCCCAAAGTAACGTCTATTACGTTGGCCCATCCCAAATCACGGCCTAGACTGCGATGCAGGATCGGGCACAGTGGTCGGATTGGCGGCTGTGCCTGCCCGTCTCCCGGTGGGCGGGCAGCCGGTGGAGCGCGGGGGTGCTGGGCTGTGCAGCCACACGCCGTGCTGCACAGCCCTTCCCCCTCCCCGATCCCCGGTGAGAATCAGGCTGGCACATCTACAGAACGGACGGCCTGATTCCTGACCAGGATCCAAAACGGATCCCAGTGCATGATTCAGCATGGCAGGCCTCCGGCCCCATCACTTCTGAAATTACCCTAAGTGTAACTCATGGAATTTGTTGCCAGAGGATGAGGTCAAAGCCAGTAGTATAGTTGGGTTTTAAAAAGAATTGGATAGGTTTGGGGGAACGCAACTTCTGACTGTCAGGAGCTGGGAATGAACAACTGAGAATGGATCACGCCATTATGTACCTTTTGGGTACTTCTCCAAAGTGACCCAAATTGACCATTTTCAGAGACAGGTGCTGGGCTGGAAGGACCGTTGGTCTGACCTAGTATGGCACTTCTTATGTTCTTATGAGTTAAGGCCAATACTGAGAGTATTAAAAAAAATCTGCCCATGCCAATTAGCATCAAGCAGAAATTTCTGTGACATATCATACACCATTCAAATATTAATTGGGGAAAGGAGTTATAAACATGGGTAATAATGAACTTACTACATGTATTTATAATTGGTTGGTCTTAAGAATTTGGGGAATAAATCATCCAAGCCCCCATACTGTACTGTATAATGTGGTTTAAAATGATGCTTAGTGTCCCCCAGTTTTCAGGGGAAGGAGCAGTTTGGCCAGTCCCAGTGGCGCTACCATTCATATCAAATTGATATGATGGGTTGGTTCTCTGGCTGACACTGGCATAGGGTATGCCTCATGAGAGATGTAGTCCTAAGGGCATCAAGTGTGGGCACATGTGTACCAGGTGCCTCACACTGATTCTAGGTGTGCCAAAGGAGGGACCACCGGATCTTATGATAATAAAGTTGCCGCAGCCTATGACCATTTTAACCAACTACGTGAGTCATAATACCTGCAGGGACATTGGGTAATTTCAGATGTGACGGGCCACTCGGCCCACCACGCTGAACCATGGTCCAGGATCTGTTCCAGATCCCAGATAGAAATCAAACGGCCGACCATTAGACGTGCTAGCTGATTCCTACAGGGGATCGGAGAGGGGGTGGGGCTGTGTGGAGTGACATGTGGCCACAGAACCCCGCCCCCCCACACTCCCCCGGCCGTCCACCCTCCAGGAGACAGTCAGGTGCAGCGGCCAATCCAGATGCTGCACCCAATCCCGCATCATGGTCTGAACCACGATCTGGGCTGGAGGTCCAGGACTGTGGTCATTGTGATTCCTGTCGGAGGTTCACCATGACGGAACTCACTACAGACATTACAGGACTTTCAGTCACCACAGGGGATTCATTGTGGTTGACCGTGGTCTCATAATGTCTGAAATTACCTATTGTTTCCCTCAGACTTCCCTCAAGTCTTTCTTCATAATCCAGCACCAGAATCTTCCAAGGGTAATTTGACTTAATGTACTGCATAACGTGGTTTAAAATGATGCTTAGGCCCCAATCTTAAACAAGTTTGTGCATGAGCAAGTCCCACTGATTCCAATCAGACTTGCTCATGCACAAGTGTGTTTATGATTGGGGCCTCAGTGTACAAATGGTTTAAGTGAATGAGGAATCCTATTCCCATAACAGATTTCCAATTACAGCGACCAAATAACTTTTTACTGTGCAACCCAGCAACACAGTTAGATTCAGTTCACTAATATTTGAAAAAGACTTAATAGATTTTTGTTAGAAGAAAACAATATATATTTTTTCTACATATGAAGGGGGAAAACAAACCTCGTTGTACGGATGATGGTGGCTAAGGTATAGCTGCTTCCCAATTAAGGATAACCTCATCCTCTTTCTTGCCTAAATCCTAAACACCCCTTTATGTGCTTGAGTGATAGTTAATGACAAAAGAGAGTCTTAGGTATATTGTGTTTGAAAATGTAGCCATGTTAAATCATGACATACCAGCTTTTACTCAAACTATCTGTTCAAGGACACTTTCACCTCCTTTCAAACCATTCAAAAACACAATAGACAGTTCCGTTAGCAAATACCAAAAATAATTTTTCTCACCTTAAGAATCCAGTAGAATTTCCTGGGGTCTAGGTTTAATTGCCGTCCTTTTATGCGTAAAGTTTTAAGGTAGCTATGGGTTTATTATTAGAGAAATATATATGTCACAGAGTTTACTGATTTATTTATTTATTTTTTATATACAAAGCCACTTTAAAATTCTCACCTTCAGTATGGTACAGTTTAGGGATGTGCACAGTAACTCTGTAATTTTTGTTATTAATTTATGTTTTGTTATTAAAATGTCGTTCATTTTCATTATAGTTCATTAGGCTTGGTTTAGTTTTTACTTTCTTTTTTGATTTCTATTGGTTTAAATGGAAAACACATTTGCATTCGTAACTTTTTTATTTGTAATTCAATTTTGATGAAACTTGGTGAGATTTTACACCCAACATAGGGAAGTATCTGTGCCAAATGACAGAATTAATGTTTAAAGGCATCCCATTTTATAAGCCATTGAAATTTGTTATTTTACCAAATTCTGTGTACAGATTCCTGGCTGTAATGTCTTTGTCTCACATATGATTTGGATAAAACATGACAAGATTATACCACGCAGAGCTGTAATAACTATGCCAAATTTCAGAAGGATTGGATAAAGGGTCATTATGTTCTAAGTAATTAACTTTTAAAAGCATTTCTGGCTATAACATCTTTGTGTTCCAACCAATTTACCTGAAATTTGTAAGCCTTCTATCTCCAATGGTTAGGAACATCTTAGTGATGGGCGAACAGAACCGAGTTTGGAAATTGAGTTTGGTTCAGTTCATTTCAGAAATTCGGTTCGGAAGTTCGGTTCGATCGACCGAAATATCTGAGTCCGGTCCGAACTCTAAACTTCCGAACAAAGTTTGGAAATTCAAACCCTATTGAACTAAATGGAATATTATCTTTTAGGGATGGCAAACAGAGACGAGTTTGGAAATTTGGTTCGGTTAGAAAATCGAGTTCAGTTCAGAAGTTCGGTTTGGTTGACCGAACTGATTGAGTCCAGTCTGAACACTGAGCTTCCGAACTGTGTTCACCCATCCCTAGAGTATCTCAGTCAAATATCAAAAGGATCTGATAAAGGGTCCCAAAGTTATAAGCCTGAAAACCATCTGGAGCGTATGAACCTATGCCAGGGATGTTGTGTTTGTGATGGCAATTGGCCAGCAGAAATGTCATCCATATATCATTCTCTTCTGTGACCACCACAACCCTTTCCTCACTTGTTACTGGGAAGTTGGAAGCATCTGCTTACGAAAGAGCCTTTAAGGGATTCTCTTTTGTCCTCTGTCACAGTGCTGCAGGATGTGATTGTGATGACAATTGGCCAGCCTGGATGTGTGAGCCATGTTTTCTGATTTCTGGGATGCTATCCCTCTTTCCTCTGCCTTGCTGCTTGAAGTTGAAGTTATGTCCCTACTATGCCCACCTCACAGCTACCAAGGATTGGTTCTGGAAAGCTGGAAGCATGCAATAAGAGAGGCAATTGCATCTCTGTCCCAGCCAGAATGTCTTTGAGATTTCAAGCCAATTGGCAAGACGATATATCTGTCATCTCTGCTGTTTGGCACAGACTACAGTCTTGACAGGCACCCCAGGTTCATGGGGGTGTCCATCAACTTGCATAGAATACCCCAGGAGGGGTCAGGATGATGTTGGTCAGCACCCCAGGCATATGAGGATTGGATTTATGTAACTATCTGAACTCTTGCAGTGAGCTCTTACACACAAAAAACTGGCCAGCAAAGTCTGTGAGAAAATGCTCTGACCAAAGCCAGAACTAACCACAGACACTGTCATATTGTTGATTCATGGCCAGCTGATGACCAACCATAGCTCCCACACCCTTCTGTGGGGTTACTCTGGAATAACTGGTTTTTGAATTGCGGTCCAGGCTATAACATCTATACACATTTTTACGCACACCTTAAAGTGCTGGTCTTTCAATCTTCTGGATTTACAAGTCCACAAGTAAGTTCCGGATGCATTTTTCACACACACACACACACACACACACACACACTGCCCTGAGGCAGTTCCTGGATGAATTCTTCACACACACACTGCCCTGAGGCAGCCTAAAGTAGTTGCAGCTGTAGATGTGACAGGCTGCTGTGGAAATCAAGTGACCACAGCTGCCTGGAGCAAAGCAGTTTAACAGAACTTTTTACACACAAAAGTTCTGAGAGAAGTTCTATGCAGAAATTCAAAGAGTCAGATGTTTAAGATCCGGGTGAGTGATTTAGACACACAGAAAGTTCAGGATGTAACAGCAAACATACAGGAGTAATGTATGTAAAAACATCCATTATGTTGGAGTGGGTGTTTTGGGGCTGAGGGTAGGGGATTCTTTTGGAATGTATTTTCAAGTTATTTAGCTGTATTTTGGTGGTGTTATTGTAAAGCTGCCCCTGAGAAATTAACTAGCTAGCTAAATAAATAAAATTAAATAAAGCTGTGTGAGAAATGTTGCTCCTCCTTCCTTCTAACTTGCCTCCCACACAAAAACCTGCTAAGCTTCACTGCATCGTGCTAGCGAGGCTTATGCTGTTATGACACTTACAGGACTGTAGATGAAAAATGTGATCAAAACTAAAAATGTCTTTTTGTTAAAACATTTCTGTCATAATTGCAAATTAGAAATGAAGAGTGTGTGTGTCTGTGCGTGTGTGCGTGTTGGGTGGGGGGGTTAAATTGGGAATTCATCTTTCTTGTGTCTTCAGTGAAAATCAGGAAATAATGCATGGACATATCCATTTCAAAGGAAAGAGCTTTCATTTCTTGGAAAAGCTATTGACAGTAAACTTCAAGCTTCTCCACTTGCAAATTCCTATTAATCACATATAAACCCTACAGCACCATCTATAAATTAAAATCTTCATATTGCGTGACTCATACCTATTCATAATTGTATATTATGAATAGTTATTACACTTTATAATGTCCGATTTTGGTTTCAAGTAGAGAGTACTCTTGCTATTTCTTGAATGACCTTGGTTTTATGCAGTTGCACTGCAAACCATTATTATAATCTATAGCCTAAATAATATAGTCATGATGTTCCTTCGTGCACAAAGCCAGACTAAATAGGTTTTTCTAGGAAGAGCTTGCTGGGCCTGGAAGAATTAAATATTAGATCTGAAATCACATGTTGGCAATGTGCTCAGTTCTCCAACTACTTTCTGGAGTTACTGTACCAACCAACAAATGGGAGTGAAGTTTAGCCAGGATGTTGGTCAAGTGATTAGGTAACATTTGTGGGTCTGCTGACCAGTGTTTTAAAATTCACTTGGTCCATCATGACACACAAATCTCTAATGGACTGATCCTATGTGCATATAGCTCTTTGCAGAGACAACCTTTGGATTACTCCTCTGACACCAAAACATCACCTAATTGCAAAACTGTTGTTTGCTCCTCAAATACCCAAACACTTGTGGTCTAGAAATATCATTCTAAATGGTTTCTGGAATATCCTGATTTCGTTCAAAGCCCATGCCAATATGAATTCCAAAATGTAAAACACCTTTACTTTTCAAGGACTGTCTTATGCAAGTTTTGAATGGAGGAATTATCTTTGATCCTTAGCTTTATTTTTATTTACCCTTAATAGGCCTCTTTAAAGCAGGCTTCTTTATGGAAACGTTGTTCTATAGATCACAGGTGACTCATGGGGGAAGGGGTCACAGGGGGCATGTGCCCCTCCAAGATTTTTAGAAACCCTATTGAACCCCTGCCTAGTCCACAGCTAATGACCCCCCACAGTTACCAGTCACCTATGCTACTTATCCTTAAATGCCTACTGTGAGCTACATGCAAGATCGAAGTTCAGTTGTAAAACAAAAACTGTGGCACCTCTGATTGAAAGTACATTCTTAGATACTCTTAGAAATTTTTAAAAATATATATCATTAACAATATACTGTAAAAAGCCAGGACTCTAGAATAGCAAGATACTGAACTGGGGGGAGGGAGAAGTCTTCCAGTAGAGCAGGAGGACTGGAGTGAATTTACAGGAAAATGCTATCATCATAGTAGCCAGAAAGGGAGGGGCTATGTCCTTTGGTGGCTTTGATCCTGTTTTAGTTAACTCACAGGGTGTGGAATTTGAGCTCAAAGAGCCCCGAGAGGAGAGTCAGGGAGAGAAGAGCAACTCTTTGAGATGCTGGCTGCCTCCAGAGATGTGGGTACTGTTGGAATTGCATGTATCTTTGAGTAATGGGAGGCAGCAAGTAGCATGCCCTCCTTCACTCAGTCCTTTCTCAATTCATTCATCAAACTCAGAACATTTCCTGAAAAGTGCAACCATGAACATACATGTGCCTAACTTTCCCTATGCATTGGAATACTAAGGCCCTTTTCAAACAGACACCTCCCTCCCGCCTTTTGCATTGCTGGGGTGCTAGCATTACTATGCTCTTGTTGATGCTTTGTCAGACAGGCTTAATCTAGGGAGGATGGAGGAGTTAAGCCCACTCCAAGCTTTCTGAATATCCACTAATAAAAGAGATGGACAAAGTTTCTGGTCCCAAAACCCATGTATCAAAATCTTCATATTCAGAGGCATAGCTACCACAGATGCATCATCTGCAGCTGCATCAGGGCGTGCAAACTTACCCCCACCCCAAATTGCATGCAGAATTTGTGTGTGTCATAGGTGGGGGCAGGGATGGGAGAAGATCAAGGGGTCCCATTGCATCTTCTGCACCAGGGCCCATTCAGGCCGTTCTCAGCAAGAGAAGCCTTTGGGGACTTAACAACACAGAGAATATGCAAAGAACAGCACAAGGCAAATAGGAATGGTGTAAAGTTTGATAACACATGAAGGATGTAAATGTAAATTCCTGACAAATTTATTCAGCCACATTTCAAAACATTAGCACTGGAAGCTCTGTTAATCAACATGATTAAGAAACTTAAGCATAACTATGACAGATCTAGCAGGTAAGGAGGAGCTTTCCATAAGAAACTCTAGGCAAGACTGGGGTAGGCGGCTGGGATTTTGCTTCAAGGCCCAGTGCAGAGCCAGTAGACCAAAGACGGGGAGACTAAGGGGGGTCTCTTGGCCTCAGAGCAGAATAGACTGCAGCTTGGGAAAGTTGTTTACCGATTATTTTTTATGAGCCATGGGTAATTTTGGAAACTGCATGTGTGCATTGTAAGTTAACACATTCTGGAAGTAGAAATGTGCAAAAAGGCTTCCTTTAAAGCAGAAGGGAAAAGAGAGGAGTGTGTCCCCGCTCAGGAACTAGAATGGACACCTTGCAGCCCTGGAGGACACTTTCAGTCTCTAGCCCTTATACATGAGGCTGGCCCACCTGGTAATGTGTGGCTATGGCTTGGAGCAATGATAAGGAGCAAATTTTGACATTGCCCTTTAGTGGCAGCAAAGGAGGAAAAGTTTTTTGGGGTTTTTTTAAGTTTGTTTTATGCATAATAGGGATTTTTACTGTGGTTATGAATGGTGGGTGGGATTTGGAGACTAGGGATGTGCAAACAGATTGCGGTTCGGGTTTGGTCGTTTGGTTCAGTCCGGTTCGCTTCAGGCGTTCCAGTCGGTCGCTGAGTTCAGGTTCGGCAGTTCATTTCGGTTGTGTTTGGTTCGGTTTGGGCGTTCGGAAAAAGGTATTGCGAGATCCCATGATCGTGTCAGAAACTGGAATTTCGAGTGCATGTGGAGCTGTGTGGTGAGAGTGTGTTTGGCTGGGTGGCTGTTTGGTTTGTGTGTTTTGGCTGTTTGTGTTTGGTTTGGATGTGTTGTTTTGGCAGGTTGGTGAATGTTGGTGGGTGATTGTTGTTGGTCTGTGTGTTGGAGTGAGTGGCTGTTTAAAAAAAAAATGAAGAAGACTGCTGTCTTAATTCAATGCCTTGGGGCCAACATGGTGCTCCCAGAGCCAGTGGTGGTGGAGGAGGAGGAGGAAGAGGTTTCTGGCCCAGACCCTGGACCTTCAGTGGTGGTGGTCGGCTCCTCTGATGAGGAGCAAACGGTGGGCACAGGAGGTGCTGCCAGGTTTGTAAACTTTTTTTTTTACTTTGAGGACAAGAAAGGCTCTATCCGTTAGAGCGAGCTCACTGGTGTGCAGGTGGGTGCATGGGTGGTGGGCATCAGTCAGGCACAAACAGTGGGCATCAGTGGGTAGCAGCGGATGTCTGCCACAGAGAGAGATGGTACTGTAGTGTGAGGGGCTCTTCCAGCAGTCAGGCATGAGCACGAGCAGCACCCCCACCCAAACATGTGCCTGCCAGCCATCCCTAGCAAGGGTCTCCACTCTCTAGTTGCCATCCCTACCTAGCACCCCCAAAGAAGGGCAGGGTGTGCACGTGCCAACCAGGGTCTCTCCATTGCCATCCCTAGCACCCAAAGTAGGGTAGGATTTGCACATGCCAGCCAGGGTCTCTCCATTTGCCATCCCTAGCATCCCCTAGCACCCTAAGGAGGGCAGGAGTTGCACGTCCCAGCCAGGGTCTTTCTAGTTGCCTTCCCTAGCACCCCAAGGAGGGCAGGATTTGCACATGCCAGCCAGAGTAACTTTCTCCCGTTGCCATCCCTAGCACCCCAAGGAGGGAGGACTAGAGGCATCATCATAAATGCATGATATTACTTATGTGTTGTTTATGTGTTCCTGTTTCCTGGTGCCACACCGCACAGGACAATGAGGCAGAGGTCGCCAGTGCCACCCCCATACAGTGGGCAGACAAGGTCCAATGTCTGGAGGTGATATGATAAGGAGAACGGGTTTGCGGAATGAGGCAGAGAGAGGCTACCACATCGAGAGGCTACCACATCAGGGCTCATCACCCATATTGAAAGGCTCTATGGCCAGACGGTGAGCTGGCAGGAGGACTCTGGCGTGGCCATGGAGCTGGAGCATCAGCACCAGAATAAAGGGGGGGGAAGGCAACCCAAAAGCAATGCCATTAAAGACCTCCCCCCTCCTCCAGCCCCAATGTGGAGTTCCCCGAGGCCCGGAGTCTACAGCGGCAAAGGCCTTTCAGGCCAAAGTGGAGACGCCTGGCCGCCAGATGATGATGGGTGTATACTGCATGGAGAACCGACTGGTGGAAAAGTTCCAGGCTCTCGAGGTGGGAAGAAGCAGGTGGAGGCGTACTCCCAGTACGTCTCTGCCGAGATGAAGAGGCTGGAACTCTACCACCAGGTGGTCTTCAGGTGGCAGCAGACATGGAAGAGGCTGTGGAGTTCACCTTGGCCCATGGCTACGAAATGTCAGAGCACAGGGTGACTGCCCCTCAGTCCTGTGCTGCGCCCCGCGGCCTTTTGCCTTTCCCCAAAGTTCCACAGGGCAGGCCCAAATACTAATAGTAGTACCCTTAAGTTTCCTTTCAATGTTTGATTGTGGTTTTATAATGTTGTTTTGTTGGTGGTGGTGTTTAAATAGTTTTAATAAAAGTTGTTATATTTCTTGTTATGAGCTTCATTTGACCAGTCCAATCTTTTATTCCTATGTGCTAAAGTTCTGACTGGCAGGTTGAAGAATCTCATACAGCTTGTCGATCCCTACCAGCAGCATCTGGCAGGCTCCACATCTAGTGTTGTTAAGGTATTAACCCAAAGATTTGCCAGGAAGCAGCAGGGTCTCAACTTGCAGACAGCCCTCCAGGAGGGGCAGGGCTTGTGTCTGTGTGTGTGTGCCAGAGAAAAAGAGAGACAGGCTCCTTGGCAGAAGGTGGTGGGAGCTAGTGGTCAGAGGGAATTTTTTTCCAGCAGCGTCAGCGAGCATCCGCGAGTGGGTGCAGAGGAGTAGGTTGTTGGGGGGGAGGGCAAGCTGTCGTGCGGGCACCGGGTTTCTGGATCCAGTGGAATGGAATGCATTTCCCCAGTGACTGGAATGATGGTCCCAGAATCTCGTTGATAGTTCCTGGGATGGGTGGGCATGACTGATTCAGGTACAATGGAATGATAGCCTATGTGAGGTTAATGATTATTATGTCCCTAGAATTAGTGCATGGTTGGGCACACTTCATTCAGTCAAGTGATAGGTGGTAGCAGTGGGTTACAGGAACACACACAGGCAGGCACATATAATATGCTGTGTTATA
This sequence comes from Sphenodon punctatus, assembly GCA_003113815.1. Taxonomy (NCBI): domain Eukaryota; kingdom Metazoa; phylum Chordata; class Lepidosauria; order Sphenodontia; family Sphenodontidae; genus Sphenodon; species Sphenodon punctatus. Next base: position 751,748 of record QEPC01004587.1, read on the forward strand.
TTGATATATTCCATCTCATTGTGGTAGGTTTAATGCTGGATGTGGGCAAAAACTCTCATTCACTTACCATCCCTGGCAGCGGTGGCAGCTGCAGAGCGGGCCCCAGACTGTGTTGTCTGGCTGGAGAAGACACCTGTGGGAGAATTAAGAACTTGTGAGTGGCTGCGGCTGCTCGCTTCCCCCCTCCCACCTGGACACCCACCCAGCTGCTTGAAAAGCAATGCGCCGGCGGCTGGCTGAGAAAGCTCTCATTCACTTACCATCCCTGGCGGAAGCAGTGGCAGCGGCTGCAGAGTGGGCTCCGGGCGGTGTTGGCTGGCTGGAGAAGACACCTGTGGGAGAATTAAGAACTTGTGAGTTTCTGCGGCTGCTCACGTCGCCCGTCCCCCCTGGACACCCCCCAGCCGCTTGAAAGTCAACGCGCCGGCCGCGGGGCCGTCGTCCACGAGCCGAAGGGCCATGGCCAAAGGGTGCAGCCCTTTGGGGCCCTTCGAGGTCCGAAGGGGGGAGAGGAGGTAATGCCTTGTGACTAGAGTGATTGGGGGATTGTGGATGTGGGACCTTGGGTCAATCCATTACCTGCATGTTGTACTGTGTTAATTTTTGTACTTGTTGTTGAGGAGGGGGGTGTATTTTGGTGTTATGGTATCTTCTTCTACTGTTGACATCTGTGGGGTGTAGAAGAGGATTTTTGTTTTTATTTGTTGCCGCAGGCTGTGTGTAGGGGTTGGAGAGAGATTTGTTGAGGGGCTTTTGTTTTGTGCAGGGCTAGGGAGTGGGGCAAGGGGTTTAGGAGGGTTGGTTAGAGGGCTGGTGTTGGGGGTCCCAGAAACTGACCCTGGTGGCAGCAGGGGAGGTGCTGGGGGGGACTGGATTGGTGGGGAAGGGGGAGGAGCCTGCACCCGGTGAGAAAGGGAGTTGGGTGGGGGGAGATATGGCCCTTTCCGGCCCCTGGTGGCAGCAGGATGTCTGGGGGAGGGCGGGAGGGAGGTTGTAGGGGGGGAAGGTTGCAGGGCGGGCAGCCAGGTTTTGGGGACCAGGGTGTGGTGGATGGTGGGGAGGAGGCAGCTATAGGGGTAGTTCTGGGGCATGGATGGTATGGTCCATGGGGGTGGGTGGCTCGCGCCCCGAGGGGACCAAGGTGCCTGAAACAGGTGCGGGTTTCCATGCCTCGCTGGGGTTGGGGGAGGAGCCAGGCCCAAAGTCCACATGTGGTGGGTTGATGTTGGTGAATGCAAGGTCCGTGGTCAACTAGGCCCCGATTGTCCAAGATACAATCTTGGATGGGGCTGTGGACCTGACATGTATCACAGAGACCTGGTTGGATGAGTTTGCCGGTCCAACTTTGGCGGATCTTGTTCCGGCCGGGTATGCCATGCAGCATCAGCCCCGCACAGGTGGCCGGGGAGGTGGTGTAGCGATTATTTTTAGAGAGGATTGGCCTGTTAGGAGGCATCCAGTTCATGAGATTGAAGGTATTGAGGCCCTTCACGTGGTGTTCAATTTGGCTGGGGGCAAGCTAGGGGTGTTGCTGGTATACCGGGCTCTTTCTTGTCCAGCGGCATCCCTGACTGCTCTAGCAGAGCTGGCCTTGGAGGTGGTGTTGGGCTCCTCTAGGGCTTTGGTCCTGGGGGACTTCAATGTCCATGCCGATGCTGGCCTTGTTGGGGCAGAGCGAGAATTCATGGCCGCCATGGCAACTATGGATTTGTCCCAGGGGGTTATCTGCCCGACCCACGTGGGGGGACATACCCTCAACCTGATCTTCAGCTCTGGCCTTGAAGCAGGGGTTCCGGTTGTGGGGGAGTTTACAGCAGTGCCCTTGTCATGGACGGACCATTATCTCCTTCAGGCCAATCTCTCCGCACACACCCCTCAGAAGGAGGAAAGACCAGTTAGGATGGTCCGCTCTCGGTGGCTGATGGAACCTCAATGGTTCCAGGAAGTCCTGCAGGAGTTAACTTTGGTACTGTACGGTCACTCTGAGCTGATCCAGTCTTGGAACATCTTGCTGGGAAAGGCCATCGACAGGGTGGCTCCGAGACGCCCTCTGCCTCGGTCTTGTCACCACAGGACCCCTTGGGGCTACCGAGGGACTGCAGTGCATGAAGCAAGTAGACAGGAGGCTGGAGCAACTCTGGCGGCGTACTCGCTCTGACTCCGACCGACTTCTTCATAGGGCCCATTTGCGATTCTAGGTTGAGGCTGTGAGGAAAGCAAGGAAGGAGTTCCTTGTTGTCCTCATAGTCTCTGTGAAGTCATGCCTGGTGGAGCTGTTTTGGGTGGTGCGGTGGTTGGTTAGTTCGACCTCGCTCCTCCTGGACAGGGACGTGTCCTAGGCATGCTGCGAGGAATTTGTCAGCTACTTCGCGGACAAGATCGCTTGGATTCAGAGTGACTTTGCAGCCGGATTAGGAGAAGTAGGTAGAGAGGTGATGGAGGCCCCATCTGGTCCATCTTTGTGGGGGGAGTTTCAGGAAGTGATGCCGGCCGATGTGGCGGATGTCCTGGGGTCTGTGATGGCCACTTGTTGTAAACTCGATCCATGCCTGTCCTGGTTGGTGAAAGCCTCAAGGGAGACGTTGGGGATGGTGCTGGCAAGGGTAGTGAATGCGTCGTTGCAGCAGGGGAGGTTGTCGCCCAGTCTCAAGGAGGCTGTGGTGCACCCCCCGCTGAAGAAACCATTGTTGGACGTGGACGCCCTCGCCAGTTACCGACCTGTCTCTAGCCTTCCCTTTTTAGAGAAAGTTACTGAACGGGCGGTGGCACTCCAGCTCCAGGTGCATCTAGACAGCATCGGTTTCCTAGACCTGTTTCAATCTGGGTTCCACCCTGGCTATGGCACCGAGATGGCATTGGTGGCCTTCGTTGATGATCTCCACCGGGAGATGGATGCAGGATGTTAACATTTCTCATCCTGCTAGATCTCTCGGCCGCTTTTGACACCATGGACCATGGGCTGTTGTTGAGATGGCTGCGTGACCTGAGGGGTCTGGATGGGACTGTTCATGAATGGTTCCATTCATTCCTCTCGGGGAGAAGCCATCAGGTGGTGCTGGGGGAGGAGACATCTTGCCCCCGTGCCTTATCATGCGGCATTCCACAGGGTTCTATTCTGTCTTCATTATTATTTAATGTTTATATTCAGCCCATGGGGGAGGTCGTGAGGGGGTTCAGGGTGCGTTGTCACCAATATGCTGATGATACTCAGCTGTACCTCTCTTTTTCAGCGGACCCAGACCCTGCTATCTCGGTGCTATCCCAGTGTTTGGAGGCC
>QEPC01004587.1:764692-799359 GCA_003113815.1 Sphenodon punctatus
TCTCCTTGTTGCTATGGCTAGGGTAGCTGGGCCCAATCCTTATTTCCTATCCGTTTTCATCTGCACCCCCACTTTCTGCTTGAGCACCTCGGATGGGGAGGCTTCCCTGTCAAGCCTCTATCCCCATGTTCTCCTGCTTCTTTTTGTTCCTGGGGGCTTTTTGCATGCCCTTCTTCTCAGGTCCCTTGGCCTCAGTTTACATAGCAAGAGTGGGGGTGGTAGTACCCATTGTAGGGGAATTTCGGGGTCCGTTCGTATCAGTACCAGATTGTGGTCTTATAACAATGTAAATCTAAACATAGAAGACCTCTGTCACATTGACACTGTTGGCTGTCTAATAACTGGGGAATAACTAATTATTTTGTGTGCAAAGATTTAAAATCAAGAGCTCAATTGCAGTTTTTAATTTAATAGCTACAAATCAAAATGATACATTTGAACCCCTCCAATGTTCTTACTTGACTGAAAAGACAGGAGCGAGACATGTGCCTCATCAATCACTAATTTTGTCGTCGCTCTGACAGATTTTTTCCTAGCAGAAAGCAAACAGGCAGATAAAAAGAAAAAAATTAAAGGGTCTGCATGGAGCTGGCACCTATCAGGAGAAAAATCGCATTTGTCATATGGCCGAGCAAAATTCTCTTTCCCCTAACAAAGGGTGTTTTCAGGCAAGACACTTCCCACCCACCTCCACCGACTTCCACACATCTCCCTGCACAGAGCATTGGGCACTGGCACACGTTGCTCCATGCATGGATCATAAGTGGAGGTGGGTGGAGTGCAGGAGTGTGAATGCACTCCCAAACACTGCCCGCGGTGTTCCCACAGGCACCCATCCATCGCACCCACTGTGGCGTTCACACAGGCACCCCCCACCCACACACATGTGCGAGGGGGGAGTGCTCATGTGAAAAGGGCCATGTGGGCAACACTACAGTCCTGCTACATTTAAAAGTGGGAGGTTCATGGGTGGAGAGTGTTTTGTCTGAAAACAGCTCAAGACTCATTCATTGTTCCAGCAGGACACTTGGAGGAAGAGGCTGAGAGGGTCACATAACCTTCCTTTCTGAGACCTCCTTATTGCCTTCATTGTGCAGAGGAAAGGATATGCACTTTTTTTCTTTCCCTCACCTCACCTTGTGGATATAATGACTGGGCTTTCTAGATCTGTTTTACTTCCAATAGTTCATAATCGCAGCTTAGGCCTTTTTTACATGGATGGCGCAGCAGCGCCAATGGGTGGAGATGGGTGTGGATGAGTGGATGAGCACACCCAGCGAACAGCCGGAGGCACCGAGCAGGGAGACATTTACATGGACAGTGCTGCAGGGGGATGTGGGAAGGAAAGGGGCCAGCAAACACACAGCAGCCACACACTCATCCTGGGAAACACCCGGCAAACACCCGTGCAAGTACGCGGACAGCCGGGACTGGCAGGGAAGCCACACCTGGCACAGTGACAGCACAACATGGCCGACCGAGGGCAAATGAAGCCACGCAACATAGCCCCACCCCCAAGCCACCAGTACCCGTGCAGGTGGGGAAGGAGGGAGATGGGATGACAACCGCTACAAAGGAGCCGGTTCCACACAGCTCCAGCACAGAGCCCAGACAACCCGGCACCAGCCCCCCTCCCCCCATACACACACAGCAGAGCGGCACACACACTTCAGGCAACAGACGCACACAGGGATGGCCCCATGGCACAGGGGGGGAAGGCACCCACACAACACAGGCAACACCCCAATGTGCCCACGGACACACCCGCACAAGGGGAGAGGTCAAAGAAAAGCACAACATGGACACACCGGGAAGGAACACACAAGCCTTTAATAAAATCGGGAAACTGCAACAGGGGGCAACAACAAAAGGGCAGGGACGGGGATGGGGCAACAGAAGGGGGGCAGCATCAGCAGGGGCAGGCCCGGGACAGCACCCGGTCAACAGGGACAGCGACCCTGCACCCAGAACCAGCGCTCAGCCTGCGAGTGATCCAGCTGGTGCAACCACTCCAGGACATGCAGGAGGAGCTTCAGCAACTCCCCCTGCTCCCAGGTGCACTCTGCGATCATGGCTTGCACTGAATGGGACAGAGCGAGAAGAGACTGCTATCAGAGTCGGCCCCAGCCACCAAGGAATAGAACCCCCCATGGAGGGACACAGGCACATGGCCCAGCAAGCTGGCAGCACACTCACAGATGCCATCGAGCACCCAGACCACCACCGGCATGTCCCACACCACCTGCTCCAGCTGCAGCACCATAGCGTCCAGGCACAAAATCACCAGCAGCATGACAACAGTATCTTCAGGAGAGAAGGGACAGGGCAATGGGGAACGCCTGCATCAACGGGCCCTGGGAGGGCCGGGGGCAGCAACAGCACCAGGGGCACACCGACAAGCTGACAACCACCACCCGGAAGACAACCCGGTCCCCCACACCAAAGGGGATCGGTTGGACCAAAGGCCGGGGCCACCACAACCCCTATTCACACTCAGCTGCCCAGCGCCCATGGTGCTGCTGCCCATCCATCGCCACCACCACAGACAGCCTGCACCAACACAGGGCGATAGCAGAGGGAAGTGGAGGGGAAGGGCACCCCAATGCACAGGTGAGTCCAGGAGGTGCCCGGCTGACTGCCCACCGCCAATACCACCCCTTGAGAAAGTCCAGGCAGAAGCGCCCAGCAGGGAAGTCGCCAGGAGTACACACACCACACAGGCCCAGAGCCCACCAGTACACACCAAGCACAGCCTCTGCACACAATCACACAGATGGGAGCAGGAGGGCCTCCAAGGGGAAGGGACACCCAGCCGCCACAGCAGCAACAGAGGCAAAGCAGGACAGACCATCACAGAACTGCATTTTATTGGCGCCGGGGGAACAGGGTCCCCCAAGCACAGAGAGGCAGAGCAGGGGGGTGCCGGTGGACCCATGGCTGGGCAAGACATGCACAACAGGAGGGCACAGGAGTGCCTGTGCAGAGCGAGCGAGGGCACCAGGGCAACCTCAGCGGGAAGGAGCAGCGGTCACACAGAGGGGGTGATGGGGTCCAGGGAACCAGTCAGCAACCATCAGCGAGGGGTCCCCAGTCCGAAGCGGGCAACCAACATCTGAGGACAGCAAGCCCAGGTCCCACAAGAGGGCCCCCAAGTCCGAGGGTGCACGCAGGATGCCACAGGCATGCAGGAGGGTGCCGGTGTACAGGTCAGCAACAGGGGGACCCTCAGACAACAAGGCGAGGCTGAACCCAGCTTGCTTCATCAGCAGGTGAGCTGCAGTTACCTCCGCAGTGGTACAAGGCAAGACAATTGTGGGCAGGTGCCCCCAAGGAGGCAGGTACGGGGGTGTGAAGCCAAGTTCGAGGGAATGGCCCCAGCATGCTGGGGCACTGACCTGGTGACCCATTGTCCACGTGTACTGCGACAGGAGCCGGAAGCCATCTTCCACCGACAGGGGGTCACCAACCAACAGCTGCACATGGAGGGTGTGAGGAAGTGGAGAGATGGAGCGGAGACTGGGACCCCACTGCAGGGCTGCTGTTGTGACAAGCTGTTGCATTGAGCCAGTGAGACTGTGGCGGCTGGACTGAGTGTGGGGGCTGTGACAGGACTCTTCCTTTGAGACTCATAGCTGTGAGGGGGGACCTGACCTGCACCTGCCTGTGTGTGCAGAGAGCCTGAACTGACAGCCAGGTTTGCTAGCTCTGCCCGCGGACCTCACCAGCGGCGTATTTAAACATCTGCGGACTATGGCTGTGCCGTAGGTGTGCGACATAGCCGCGTGCCTAAGGGCCACGTGCGCAAGGGTGCGCCCTTGTGCTCACGGCCTTAGGCGCTGGCCTGGCGCTGCAGGTATTGACTTGTTATCCTGTCATCGTGAGGTCTAAGTTCCTTTCACCACATCAATATGCTGACCCGCAGGAAGAGATGTGCTAAGGAGGGGGTGGTGGGATCCCCCTTGATTAAGCAGAGGAAGCTTGAAATGTATTTTTAGGAGCATATTGTTGGTGTCTCCCAACCTTCCTTGATTCCACCCAAGACTATTGATGCACCTTGTGCCCCAGAGGCTCGAGACCGGGAGCTGTTTGATACTGGTGCAGAGTCTTTGCAGGGTCCCCCACCCCCCAGTTCACCCTGAACTGGAGGCGGGGGTTGTTTTTGAGGGTTGCCAAGGTAACCCCTCGGGTTCACAGGGGAAGAATCCATTAGAGCTTATGGCAGCCCAAACCCTACTCATTCACCAAATGCTGCTACTTATATTTGCTCAATTAAAAATAATATCTGGGGATATGGCAAAATTGGGTGCTATTTCAGGGGTGGCTTCCCATCTGAGGGTGGATCCCTCTGGGGGGGATGGGTGGCCAGGTGCCTACACTTGGTACTGAAGGGCCCCCAGTGCAGTTTCAGGAAGGAGGGCCCCCAGTGCAATTACAGGGATTGGATTGTGCAGTCCCCGGGGGTGCACACTCCTATGTTTGGTGTAGGGAATCTATTGCATTTACTATTTATCCCAGGGTTAATGAGCTTTGTCCTCCCTGGGATACCCCTACTCATGTGGCAGGACATTTGTCTTTTCTGATTAATGGGCGGGTCAGGCCTCACGATATACGCTTGGTAAGGGTCATATCAGGGGGCCTTTAAGAGCCCACTATGTGATCTCCTTTCGCAGGGCTGCTACGACTATGCTCATTTGGAAGCATGTAGGGTTGTTGGCCCTGAATGGGGTCTACTTGGCTAAGATTTTTGTTAATTCTAATATGGTTTTTTTAAAAGAATTAGAGGAAGGTCCGCCCAAGAAAGGGACAGGAACTGTGGTATTGGGTAGAGGAGGTCATGATAACTCTAACAGGGTCCAGCCTACTGTACCTCAGGGAGGAATAGTTGGATTAACTAGAGCTCAGCATTTGAAGGGGCGACCTGGGTCTTTGGGGCCTGTTATTCCCCTTCCATCTGGTCTCCAGAGGTGGACTCCGATTGCTCCCCTCCTGTAGGGGTTGAAGAGGGTGTAATTCCAGATGAACTCTGTATGGAGGTAATGGAGGGTGCAGTCCCTAGTGAGGTAGGAAGCCACCTAGGAAGGTGTAAGAACTGCATTGGAGGGCATATTAATGCAGGGATGGGGGGGACTATTAGTGAACCTCATACTGACCCTCTTTGTGGGCATGCCTTACCGCTTGTGGATATGGCAAGAGATAGGCAGACAGCACCAGACCTTCATTTGCAGCCCCCGACCCTGAAAGAGGCTGTGTTCCACCAAAACCAGCTGGGTATTCAGCAGTCTCCTGAAATTGAAGTCATCCAGTGTTTGGATGATGGTAGTTTTTTGTCTGTAGATGGGAAGCTAAGCCGGTAGGGAGTATGTTGGGACATTTGGAGAGGGTAATAAACTTGCTTCCCCCTCACAGTGGACCAGAGCTAGGTATCTCAGCCCTTCTGAGGAGGGGGGTCTGACACCACCTATCCCTGAAGGGGAGTCAGGGAAGCAGCTCTCAGAGGCAGTGGGAATGCCTGGGTCTGGGAGTCCCCCTGTCTTTATTTTCGGGCACACCATGGAAGATGTAGGAGGGGGATCCTTACCTTTTAATTTCCAGGCCCGCCCCAATGTAATTAATGACCCAACTGATCTGAGAGATTCGATTGATCTATCTGGACTGGCACTGCCAGTTGTGTCTGATGATTTAAAGGAGGCCCAATGTGGTCTAGGGAAGGTCATAAAAGTTGGGGAGGAGGCAGAGGGGGTTTTAGGCCCCCAGATGGTACCATCTAGGGAACCCCAGGCTGGGAGGGCTCAAGTTTGACAATCTGCAGAGATCAGGGTTGTGTCCTGGAATATCGCGGGGTGGAAGGCTAAGGCTGATGATTTTAATATCCTCTCCTTTTTAAGGTTGAGTGATATTATCTGCCTGCAGGAGACATGGCACCAGGGTTCAGTCTCCTTTCCTGGTTATGATGTTTTCGAGCTGGCAGCCAGCTCTACTTCTGGGAAGGGCCACCCCAGTGGAGGGTGTCTATGTTTTGTTGCCTCCTCGCTGAAAGTAGGGTATCTCCCATTGCTGGGACAGCCCTCCTTTGTATGTGGGGTGATAGTGGTTTTTCCCCTTAAGCTGATTGCTATTTTGAATGTTTACATCCCTCCTTCCTCCTCACGGTATTACCATAAATCATGCTGGGAGGAATTGGGCAAATTGTTAGGTGAGTTGGAAGAGTCCCATCCAGGTATTGGGATTTTGTTGGTAGGGGACTTCAATGCTCGTCTTGGGGCCTCAGACATGGCTCTTGCCCAGGCTGGAGGGCCATGGATGTTGGAGTTGTTCTCTCAGCCTATTACAAGATGGTCCAAGGACAAGAGCATTAACAAGAGCGGGCTCTTGCTGGCTGGGGTATTGGCGTCAGGAGGAATTGTGATACTGAATGGTCGGTCTCCCCAGGACTGCCCTGCGGAATTTACATTTGTTTCACCACTGGGGGCTAGTGTGCTGGACCTTATGGCAGTCTCTGAGCCCCTCTATTCTATAGTAGTAGGGTTCAGGGTAGTCTACCAGTCAGGTAGCGATCATTTTCCAGTACAGTTGGGCTTGGTAGGAACTGAACTCTATGGCACGGTTCTGAGGCGGCCCGTTTTGGGGTCAGTCCCTCTTCTCCGTAAGCAAAAAGTAAGGTGGAGTTCTGCATTGGAGGATCTGGTGGGAGCATGTTTGTCATCTGTAGAGGGTGAGGGCTGGCTTGTGAGGCTCGAACAAGCAAAGGATGAGGAGGAGTTGAGGTCTGGATACAGGGCAATCCTTGATGGATTGGCTCCTATATTCCTAGCAATAAAGCCACCCGAGGATCGGGGGGGGGGGTCCCTCTCTTAACTCTTGGTTCGATAGGGAGTGTCGGCAAGCTAGGAAGGCATTACGGGCTGCATATAGGTGCTTCAGGAAGAATAATACATTGTTGTCTATGACGGCATTTCGATCATTGTGGGCTAAGTATAAGGTTCTCCTGCAAGGGAAAAAGAGAAAGTACCATTACGCCCAGTGGGAAAGGATCAATTTGGCCCTTAAATCTAAAGATCCATCATATTTCTGGAGATTGGTTAGGGGGTGTGGTAAGACCCGGGGTAGAACTGAGAACAAGGTGTCCAAGGTAGAATGGGTGAAGTTCTTTACCTCACTCTATGCCTTTGATCCGGGACCCCCGGTTTCCTTGCCTCTATTACATACACTCCCGAGTTGGGACCCAGTTTCAGGAGCCGAAATAGAGGCCATAATTGATGGTCTGAAGAGGGGAAAGGCAGCAGGTCCGGATGGCCTGCCATCTGAGCTTTTCAAAGCCAATAAGAACTGGTGGGCTAGGGCCTTGGCAGCCTTGTTTACAGCCATCAATCAACTGGGGGATCTGCCGGAGGGCTGGTTACAGGCAGAGATTGTGCCAATATTTAAGAAGGGCTCCCCTGAGGAGGCTAGGAATTATAGACCAATTAGCCTCCTCAGTGTGGTCAGTAAAATGTATGCCCGTTACTTGCTGGCTAGATTGGAGCAATGGATGATGAAGGAAAATATACTCGGTGATGAGCAGAATGGTTTTAGGGCGGGTCGCTCTACCTTTGACCATTGCTTTGTCTTGAGTCATTTTGTCTCCAAATATATGTCCTCTATGCAGCCTTTGTGGATCTTCAAGCTGCATTCAATCTGGTTTCTTGGAACCAATTGTGGACAAAGCTCTCACTGTCTACAATTGATCCGAGGCTTCTGGTTTTGATGTGGAGGCTGTATTGTAATACCTCCCTAAGAATTAGGATGAACAGTAGTGGTACCTTGTCACAGGAGATCTCCACCAATCATGGGGTTAAGCAGGGGTGCGTGTTGGCTCCTGCTTTATTTAATTACTATCTAAATAGCCTTATCCCCTTGGTTACTTCATCGAATAACTGCCCACCGAGACTGGGGACGCGTGAGGTAGCAATCTTACTCTATGCGGATGATGCCGTCCTGCTGGCTAGATCCCATCTGGGACTATCTAGACAACTTGCAGCACTCCATGCTTATTGTGCGCAGAATTCACTGGAGATTAATTACTCCAAAACCAAGATCATTCACTTTTCCCACAGGCATAAGAGGTATAAATGGGCCATAGGGACACATGAATTGGAACAAGTAAATTCCTCTAAATACCTTGGGATGAACTTTCAGGCTAGCGGGTCATGGCTAGCGCACGCACAAGCACCAATTGGGCAGGCCAAACTGGCAGCGCGGTCGATCTGTAACTTTTTTGGGACTAGAGGGGGTCATTTGATAATTCCAGCCATAAAGGTCTTTATGGCCAAAAGTGCTGGGAAATTACTTTACAGGGCCCAATTCTGGTCTGAGAGGAGGTTTGTCCAACTGGAAAGGGTTCAGGCCATCTTCCTAAGGTCTCTCTTGGCGGTTCCTAATCATGCCCCCAATGTGGCTCTTCGTAGAGAATGCGGGGTGACTACTATGGAGTCCCAGGTTTGGAGATTGGCCATTGGGTACTGGTTAAAACTGCATTTTTGCTGTACGTCCCCATTAGCCGTCATGGTTTTGGTGGAAGAAAATGTTTGGGTTAGGCAGGTGAGGGCCAAGCTCTGTTCAATGGGCCTTGCATTGGACTCTTTATATTTATTGGATTTTAGGGCTCTTAGGTCTCTCTTCTTTCAAAGGTTGGCCAACATCACCATCCAAGAGGAGAATGCTACCCTTAGAGCTCTGTCATCACTGGCCCCGCTTTTGGAATTTTATGAGCATCCCCCTGCCTCTGCAACGTACTTTCAGTATCCCTTGAGCCCTCAAGTGCGTAGGTGTTTTTCAATGGCTAGGCTGGCGGTTTTCCCCTCTGGTGCAACGGAGGGTCGATTCATGGGGAGACATTTGTCGGCTGCTATTTGTGATTGCCCATTGCGGAAGCCAGATACCATGGAGCATATTTTGATGTATTGCGAGTGGTATGCTGGGTTACGTGCCATATGGATTTTGCCCCACTTGAACTCACATAGGAATAATTCCCAGGTATGGGTGTCACTGTTGTCTGGGCAGGTTGAGGAAATAACTAAAGATGTAGCCCTTTTTCTTTATAAGGTGCTGGCTTTAAGAAAGGGGAGGAGGCTTGCTTCAGGTGAGGGAGGTGAGGGAGGCTGTCTGGTACATGGATCCTGATCTCTGATAATGTAATTCTGATTTTTGTTATGTATTTAATGTGTTTGTCATTTTTGTATTCCCTGACTGTGTGATGGCTAGGCTACACACTGAATAAACTATTATTATTATTATTATTATTATTATTATTATTATTATTAAACAGCTGCACATCAGGGCTCAGCCAGACGGCCGCCAACAGCATGTCCACACAGGATAACCATCCCTCCCCTACATCCCCGGCTTAGGGCCCTGCAGTATGACCGGCCATGGCAGGAGTGGGGCCTGCTCCGGTGAAGCAACAGGCGGGAGACGGAGGGATGCCATGACCGGGACGAGCATGGAACGAGTGACTACCCTCTCCCACAGGTGGCCTTGAATTCCAGAGATAGCCCAGCCCTCTGGGTACTGGGTGCCGCAACCCACACACAGGACAGAAGGAGTGCAGCACAGGTGCAGAGAAGTGAAGGAGGCCACGGCTGGGCACTGCGTCAGGCCAAGGAGCCGAGCCAGGCATTGTATCCACACCACACACAGCTGCAGAAAAAGGCTGACACTGGCTGGGGGGACTGTATTGCGATTGCAGAGGTAGGGGTACCCTGGGATGAGAGTGGTCCCATCCTCCCATGATGGGCATGCAGCCGGCACACTCACAGGGATGCCCAGCTGGGTCTGGCACCCGGTTGCAGCCTCATCACACACCCAGCCCTGCCCACACCGCCCTACTCAGTACATAAGAGACCTGCTGCAGGTGGTCAGGCATGGGGCGAATGGGCTGTAGCATGGGACTGAACAGCACACAGAGAATGGTGACCCCGAGCTGGGAGAACACAAAGGAGCTCCCATAATACCAGGGGAGAGTGGGCCGTGGGCACAGGTCATACAGAGGATCACGCTGTGGCCACGGCACGTGCCAGTGGAGGGTGGCTCTGATTGGTGAGCTGCAGAACCATGCTGCCGGGGGACAAGGACCTGCAGCCCAGGGACGTGCGGCTGCACCTCCTGGGTGCAGCCCTCCTGCTGCAACTTATGCTGCTACAGCAGATAGCCCTGCTCCACCTGACAGGTCAACAGTCTGCCCTTCTGAGGGCACGGTGGCGGAGGGCAACAAAACTCCAGAGGGTGGCGATCATCTGATGGGCGAGGTGGGCAGCCGTCCAACGCAGTGCCCTATTGGGCTCCACAGTGTCCCAGCATGCCCAGCTCATCCTGGCCCAAAGGACCCTCAACGTGTACACCCTCCGCGTGACCCTACCGACCCTGTGACGGCACTGGTCCCACTCCCGCTCCAATGACTCGTGGAAGAACATGTTGGCCATATGGATGGACAGGGAATGGTCATACCACTTCTGGATGCCCCGCTCCCTCCTGACCCGCTTGGGGGAGCACCTCAACCCCCACCTCCGGAGGCGGGGGATGAACATGTGCTTCCCGCTGCCACCAGGAGTGAACATGGCCATGATGGTGTGGCACCTGGCCACCTCTGATTCCTGTAGGACCATGGAGTAGCAGTTCGGGGTGGGCACCGCCAAAGTGAACAGGGCCCTCCATGATGTGTGTGACCTCCTCATGGAGCTCCTCTTGGAGCAGGTCATCCAGCTCCGGGACCCCAAAGAGGTGATGCATGGGTTCAAGGAAATGGGGTTCCCACATTGCATCTGGGCCATTGACAGCACCCACACCCCCATCATACACCCCCCTCATGCAAAGATCGACTACATGAACCAAAAACAGGCCTTCTCCATCAATCTGAAGGCCATAGTGGATCATAGGGGCCTGTTCATAAATGTGTACACAGGCCAGTCAGGGCAGAGTCACGACGAGCATATCCTGTGTGCCTCCCCCTTCTATGCATGCATGTTCAATGGAGAGATCACCCCCAACCTGTACTGCGTGATAGAGGGGGTTCCCATGGTCCCTGTTGTGATAGGGGACCCCGCCTACCTGCTCAGCCTGTGGCTCATGCGAGCCTATGCAGTGGCGCGCAACTCGGACCACCGCCTGTTCAATGCATGCAGCGTGGTGGAGTGGGCCTTCAGGCTCCTGAAGACACGCTGGCACCTCCTGATGAACAGGAGTCAGTTCAACCTGGACCACACCTCCATCATCGTCCTGGCAGCATGCATCCTGCACAATGTATGCAAGACAGGGGGTGCTGCCCTGTACAACCCACCACCTGTGCACAAGGCCAGCCCCATGCCCTTGTACCAACATGCGCAGGGAGGGGGTTCCAGTGCGTCTCAGAGGATGGCAGGCAGCCGAACACCGGGCAGTGCCCAACCCACATCCACGTCCATAGGCCTATGAACCCCTGCAATAAATCTGGGTCCTACCCTTTATCTACAACAGTGCCTCTATTCCATGTGTGGGCTAGGGGGTCCCGGGAATGGGACCCGTGGGTTGGCTGGGTGCGAGCGCCTTCCCCTCGCTGTTGACCATGGGGTGTGCAGCCCCCGCAAAGCCCTGATGGCAAACATGTGCCGGTTCACCTGTGCAGGTTCAGTGTACACCTCCCTCCCCTGCTCCGTGGGGTCTGTCAGGGGGGATTGCGTGATGGCCCTTCGTCTGCCCCTGGCGAAGACGCTGCCATGTGTGCGGCAGGCCACGATGTCCCCGTCCATGCAGAAGATCTTGTTGAGCTCCTCCTGGAACTCGGCTGTGCACGTGGCCTGGCCGGACTTGAGATTGTTGTTCTTGATATGTTTATATCTGGACCTCAAGTCCTTTGCCTGCTGCATGCACTGGTTGACATTCCTACTGTACCCCTGCCGCTCCATCTCCTGGGCAATGGCTTCATAGACCCATCTGGTCTTGTAGCTGTGTCTGTGGACCAGGTCATGCTGGACCCTTTCAAATCCCCACACATGTATGAAGTCCCTGATCTCCTGCCTTGACCAGGGCTCCCCCTTTTGGGACACACGTGTGGGGGGCCGACTGGCTTGGTGGCATGGGGCCCGCCCTGCAGATGTGGTAGCTGTGGTGGTGGTTGTGTCCTGTTAGGGGTAGTGCTTTAGGGGTTACTATGGCTAACCTCTGCTCCTGCTGGCCCCCTCTGCCCACCCATGGGACCTGCCCCCCCTCTCATCTCTGGGGTTCCCTTATGCTCACCTGGCTGTCTGGGGAACCCTCCTCGGACATTGTCCTGGTGGTGCGGTGCTCTGTTGTCTGGGAGCTGTCCTGCAGGGATGGGGGACCGGGTTTTGCGGATGCCCCCTGCCCTGTGTCTGGGTCCGGGCCTGGGGCATGGCACTCCCATTCTGGGGGGGGGGGATGATTCCCTCATGCTCACCTCACTCTCACTGCTCCTTGGGCCGTACCCCTGGGAAGTGCTGGGCTGGGGGTCCTCGACCCTGTGCCAGGACACATGAGCTGTGTTACATCCTGGCACGTTTCACCCCACTTTTTCCCCTGCCAGGGCACCCCCCTCGTGCCTCCCAGCCTGGGTGCACCCCCCCTTGTACCTCCCATCTGGGACCCCCAATACCGGTGGCCTACACCCCCTTGTGCCTTCTGCCTGGGGTGCATCCCCCCTGCACCACCTTGCTGGGGCTCCCCACCCTGGGCGCTCCTGCATCTCCATGCTAACCTGGCCCCTTCCCGGACGTGGGGCGGCGTCAGCTCCCGTGGCCTTCTCGTGGACCTTCCTGGTCATCATCGTGGGAGCCCATGCGCATGTGCCATGGTTCCACTCTCCTTTACAGGCTTTCGGCCAGACATCCAGCATCCCTCCCTGTGGATGTGTCTGCGTGGCAGCGTGTGCGTGCCCCATGGCACCAGTGCAGTGGGGATCCGCCGATCTGGTCCATGTGGGTGTGGGTGTTTTCGCTTTTACATGGATGCTTGGGTGTTAAACACCCATCTCCACCTACGAAGGGTGCTGGCTCCCTCGCAGCTGCTCCGTGGGTGTTGACTGGTGGGTCGGGCACATCCCCCCACCCATTCGTGCCATTTACATGGATGCTCTCCCACCCATCCAATGGGTGTTTCCGGGTGTTTGTGGGTAGGTGGCGTCTGTGTAAAAGTGGTCTTAGTCTAATATACATAAAAGTTAAATCATGCCTACCTGATGTAGCAGTTGATTGAATTTTTCTGATGTCACAGACCTTTAAAAAGTAGTCCAACAGCCCTGAGGGAAGGAAAGGGTCACACTTTCAGATTCACACTTTGCTTTGTTCAGTTTCTTGCACATATGAAATAGCACTAGCTAGCACTAAAACAAACCAGATATGTAAATACCTACTTTGGATGTGGATATTATTTGGATATGAATTCAAAGTTGCCTATATGGATGTTTTTGGATGGACGTGGAGCCAGTCCACCCCTGGAGCTGCTGCGGGGTGCATCTCCACATCTGTCCTATTCCAGCCTTGCCTGGGTCTGCAACAGACAGATAATCAGTTTTCCTGGGCTGCTGTTCACCCGTGTGGAACTCCCTCTCCATCCCTACCTCCCCACACCATAGAGTTGCAGGCGCTTGTCCAATGCTCTAGGCTGGCACTCGCAACTCCATGGTGCTAAATGTGTCAAGGGACAGCTGGGTGTGAAGTTGCAACATGGTCCAATGAACAAACGGACAGCGGCTCAACGTTTGGCCATTGCCTTGGGTTTGCTGGCATACTCCACGCAGTGTGCTCCAGAATGTTCCAGAGCACCACTGGTGGGACTGCACAAGACCAACTGAAGCCTACTCTTCTTGCACATCTGGCAGGTGCCCTTTCCACTGAATGTAAAACTCAAGACTGAAGCAGGCTGTTGTCCATCAGTTTACAACCTGTTTCAGCATTATGGTCATGGTCAGAAGGATGTTCTAGGAGAGATTTCTTATACTGCATAGTCTTAAGAGGAAGTCAGTGATAACTTGAATGAAATTGACCTAGAACTGAAATGAGTAGTGAATTTATTATCCAGAAGTAATGCCTGAATTTTTGGTAGCCCTTTGAGTACTTGACCCTATACCCACAATGGGGAATGAGTATGTGCCTACTAGGGATGGGACATCAGGCCAAATACTGGCTACTGGTTTTACCGGTTACCGGTTTACAAAAAAACGGATTACCGGATTAAAACCGGATTACCGGTGCCGGATTTATTGCATTGATTTCAATGGGGAACTGTCCCCATTGAAATCAATGGGAGGGAAAAATACCTCCTACCTCCCCCCTCCCCCTCCCAGGCTGTGTGGATGCAAGGGGGGCACCCCCACCCACTCTGCCCAACCTGGATTTTTTTTTAAAAAATGTTTACCCTAAATCCCTACTAGTGCGGGCTCCAGGCCGCCACCAGCGACCTGGAGTCTGCACCAGCAGGTACTAGGGTGATCCCTGGGGTGGGGGTGGTTTAATACACACCCCACCGCAGGGATCAACCTACCTCCCCACCCAGGGATCGCCTACCTTTGGTGCTCCAGGTGGCGGCGGCGGACCGGAAGCTTCAGCGCTGGCTGTGACTGCCTGCTTCAGTGCTTTCTAGGCCTTCCAGGGAAACCCAGAAGTTCCCCAGAATGCCTAGAAAGCGCTGAAGCCGGCAGCCACAGCCAGCACTGAAGCCCCCAGACTGCCGCTGCCGCCCAGAGCGCCAAAGGTAGGCGATCCCTGGGTGGGGAGGTAGGGTGATCCCTGGGGTGGGGGTGTGTGTTAAACAACCCCCCACCCCAGGGATCACCCTAGTACCACAGTACCTACCTGTTGGTGTGGGCTCTGGGTCGCCGGTGGTGGCCCAGAGCCCGCACTAGCAGGGACTTCAGGGGAAAAAAAAAAAAAAATCCAGGGTGGGCAGGGTGGGTGGGGGGTGTCCCCCCTTCCACCCGTGCAGCCTGGACTGGGGAGGGAAAGTGTTTGGGGTTTTTTAGTTTCTTTTTTTACATTGCAGCCATTCATTTCAATGGCCAAAATGTAAAAAAGATCCGGTACCGGTACCCCCAAATACCGGAGTAATCCGATACTGCCGGTACACCAAAATACCGGCAGTATCAGATACCAGATGATCCAAACTTCCCACCCCTAGTGCCTACCCGTTTCGGGTTTTAAATGGGGAAAATGAATGCTCACTAATTTTAATTCCAGCATTTTAAAAAAGGAATTTGGGTAAGCAGAGGGCAGCATAGAATCAAGAACCCTTTCGCACAGCTAGTCTAAAGCAGAGCAGCTGAGCCACACCAAGAGGGCTCTTCGAGGGCGCGCACTGTAAACTCTTTTTATGACCAATAGGCAATTCCCATCCTCGTGACTAAAGTAGATAGGCACAGCAGTTGTCCTGGTGGAGAGCTCCCATTTCAAACTGGGTACTCATCTGATCCTATGTGAGTAGTGACTATTACTCATCGCATGCATATTTGATGAGTATACCCACTTTGGAGGGTATGCTTTCAATTCTAACACTGACCCATTGTGTGGCAAGTAGTTTGGGTGTTTTTAGACAAGATGCTACCATGCATGGTCACCCATTAACCATGCATCCAACTGCTTGTTTGAAGGTGGCACATGGGGATGCACACTCCCATGAAGCACACAGCACCCACTCACAGGGCACTGCTGAACAAATCTGGAGTGCACCATGTAGGAAAAGCCAAAAACATGCATGGGGAGAGGTGTCCATGCAACCTCTGCCCACATGAACCAGAGCACCCGCTCATGCCGGCTGACAGGTCTGCAGCCAGTTGCCTCTCCGATCCCACCCACAGCCTAGCCAGGAGCTCTCTGGAGAGCTCTTAAAAGGGAACATGTGCAAAATAGAACATCAGGTGGGCTCAAAGCACAACAAACCCCCTCGTGATGCATGAGAGAAGAGTCAAAGACATGGAGGACAGCAGCTCAGACAGAAGCTACCTGCATGTCCCCCCCCCAGTATGCACCTCTGTTGTTGCGCAGAACTGCCAGCAGCTGCAGCGGCTCCCTTGGTCATGGGCAGGACGGGGTTACTATCTGCTGTGGCTTCATGTTTCCATGGTGTCTGTGACTGTGTGTCATGGCAGAGAGTGAGCAGTTGTGCAGGGCTTTGGGTGGGAGTGCTGCTGTATGGGGGAGGAGGAATGGCTTCCTCTATGAGTTGTTTGCTGGCATCGGGAGTGCATGGAGGCTGCCTGTGTGACTGCAGTGGACACCCTGGGAGCCGCTCATTAGAATCCCTCCCCACTCACTTCATGCGTGTGGCTGCTCTGCAGGCTGCTGTTAGATGAGTCTGAATCTCAAAGCATATGCTAGTTCCCCAGTGCCCACTGTTTCCAATGGTGCCCGGCCGACTTCTTGTAGGAGGGGCAAATGTCTAATGCAAGTATAACCCACACACCTCCGCGCAAGTTTTTTTCTCCCAGACTTCAGAGTGAGCCTCATCTAAAAACAATTGCAGCTGTGTCATTTAGTGGCCACAGACCCACCCCCCGTTCCAAGTCTTGTTCATTTAAAAACACCCTTTGAGAATGGTTTCTATGAATCCTAATATTCGTTTGGTTAGAATATCTAGTTACAATTGGGAATTGGACTGAGCCAAGTGGCCAGACCAAGGGCCTGTCCAAACAGAGCACAGAATCCATTAATTTGCTTAAGGGTCTAATGCTAGGAAATCAGTCTGAAGGGACCAAGAAAAAGGGTCCCTTCAGAGACCAGCTATTTGAGCACAAACTATTTGGAGGATTAAGGGATCAATGATTGAGCCCATATTAGTGAAGTGATTTTGACTGTATTTTTTGGCTAAAGAGCATGGTGTTGTATATTTTGAGACTGTGTGAATTTCATTTGCCTTTTATGACTTAAAATTCACCAAGCAAATGCCATGTTTATGCCCTTTACTCTACAATTTAAATAAATACACTTCCAGAAATGGAACATACATATGCTGCTGCTGCTGCTGCTGCTGCTGCTATATGTTACTGGCTGTTACACGCGGTTTTTGGGATGCTAAGTATGTTTCTGGGGAATACACCTTTTGGGGTTGTTAAATGTTTCCACTAATAAATCACTGGTGTGTTACAAGCACTCACATCCATTCACACAGGGGAAAAGACGTCTATTTCCTTACAGAGTGCCGGCAACTGATTGTAGGATCTAGCTCATAAGGGAATAGGAAAGGTACACACAACCATAGGGTTCATGAGGTTCCACCAAGGTAGGGACCTTGATTTAAGTCTCAGACCTGGAATATGGTTTATTGACATTCACTCCTTCTCTCAATCAGTGTGACAATGTTCTTTTAGATTCTATGGTTAATTCAAGAAATCAGAGATAGACTGGAAATATGTTGGCAAACCTCTTAGCTTTATTTAATACAAAAAGAAATCACAAAATATATCTTATTTACTTTAAGTGTTAGTACTATATTATTCTCTCAACATTCATTCAGTCTTTCATACATTACCTAGTCCTCCTATCAAAGTGGCCAACTATGATAGAGGTGATGGGGTGCCAGGACCTGTCCATTGATGTTACAGGCGTCCATTGATGTTACAGGCATCCGAGTTCCAAAAGACATCCGTCCCATATTTATAGGTCTCTGGTTCCATAGGCCATGCATATGCTGTTAGGCAGTCGGCCCTTCCATGCCTTTCATGAGTCATTTTGACTTGGATGCATCTGTGCTCCTATGGTTCCTCTTTTCTGACCAGTTGAACTTTGTCCCAATTCATAGATGTCTGTTTTCAGCCTTATGCCCAGAACTTTTGTATAAGCAATTAATGTTCAAAATCAAGCTATGCTTGCAAATATGATGTAGGTTCAAGCTGTACTGGCATCTTGTGCAAGTCTTAGTAATGCGGTTTGTAGTCAAAATCTTGCAAGCTGTCAAATTAAAGTCTGTTCATAGTTCACTTAGGGTTTTTTGGCTTCAAGCAATATTTAGGGTCTATGGCCTTAAGTCATGTCTTGCTTTTTCAAGCAATTCTTCGCAGTATCTTCAGCCTGAACAATTCTAACTTCTGCTGTCATTCATACACCTATCATTCACCTGTCTGTCATGGTTGGCAGGGCTCATTTTGTGTGCAGGAAAACCCTTTACTTTTTATGTCTTCCCAGTTTATTTTTATATCAACAAACAGGTATATAGGAGTGGTATATGAATAAAACTGAACACAACAAATCAACCACCCCTAGTGGAGGACAAAAGTAATGAATGATGAATAAATGGAAAAGGCATAAATTTTAAAAATATACTCCATGTATAATTATAATCTATTAACAACTTGATTGATGCCCAGCTCTAAGTATATAACTGAAGTCATAAATATAGAAAATAACACGAGAAAGAGCTATTATAACGTTCTTTACTATGTATACACATGCACTAGATAATAACCAAAATAAAGCATATAAAACAGAAGACCACAATAATAAATCCAACGTTTCCCCAATATCTATAGCTTCTTCAAAGGATAATCAAAGTCTCTTGTATTCACAGAGAGATGCTTCTGTTGAAATAAATGTATTTCATGATTTATTGAGAAATGCTTCTGTTGAAAACTTGTCTTTCATATGTTCTAGCGCCTCCAGTTAGTATATTGCTCTCTTTCTGTAACTGAAATTAAGAAGGAATGTCTTAAAATGCACAAATTAGCGATTGATCTATATGTCTCAATAGGAGCCAAATCGCTCTATTCTCAAAGAGGGACAAATAACCACGGATTCCTTTGCAAACCCCACATGGTGATTATCTATAAATTCCTAACAGCTCTCAGCTGCGGCTAGCATGTAGCATTCCAATAGAGCAGGGGAGGAACTGTTTCTCCCACAAAGCCTTATGCAGAGGAACACAGTTAAGGTGGAAAGTGAGCGTGACTCAACTCAGCAAAATGCTGAGACCAATGCAGAAAGAGCTTCAGTGCTCAGTCCTATGGCAAACAAACGGTCTCTGTGTAAACACAGGCAAGAAAGTGAACAGATGAAAAATACAAGAGGGTACTAATTACATCTGTATCATGAATAAAGGTACTATACTTTAAACTCATTCATACTAGGGAACAAGCCTACCTCAAGGGTCTCTTCAAAACAAAGGGTCTAGACTAGCACACAGCTAGGCTAGCACATGGCACACAGCTATGTGTAACAGTGCAATCTCATTCAATTTAAATGCTATGTGCCTGATATCCACCCAATCACAAAAGCCTAACCATGATCTGAATGATTATAATCTTTACAATGTAAGGATTCACAAGATGGAATCTATTAAATCGTTAAGGCCCCACGGTGTAATTTTATCTAATGTCAGTATCCAAAAACTCTCCCTGGAGGCCAATATCTTAGGGTTATAATGGGCGGGTTACTTTTTGATTCCCTAAAATATAAATGTATTACTCTGTTTGTGATAGAAATTATAATGTTCAACCAGGGGAGCTGAAGAAGTACACGTTTTAAGCCTGCTGCGGTGTTCAGTAATTCTAGTCTTCAGGTGTCTACTAGTTTTTCCAACATACAATTTGCTACATGGGCATTGAATTGCGTATATAACACCAATGGTGCTACAATTTATATAATTGTTGATGTAGAACAATTTTCCATTTGGGCCCACAAAAGTTTTAGTCTTTACACTATACACGCAATGAATACACTGGCCGTAAGGAAAATTCCCCGTGACCTTCCTTTTATCTAAAGTCCTTTGTGACAGATCAGGTAATCGTGCCCTAACATACGATCACTTGTACTCTTTCCTCGCCGTAAAGCAAAAAGTGGAGGAGACAGACATCCCTCTATATGATCAACTGTATTCCAGGGTTTGGTGATAATCTTTTTTATATGACTGCTACAATTGTTAAAGGTTGTGATGCAGACAATCTTATTGGAGGCACTATTTTGTTTATGTACCCTGATGTAAGAAGAGAATACCTGGTGAGCCCTTCTGCTTTTTGTAAACTCTCATTGGGTGATTTCAGACGTAACGGGGCCCATTGGCCCCGTACCGAAATCACCCTAGTCATTCCCCGCCGGGGTCACCCCGTCACGCCGCAACAGACGTGCTGGGGGGATCCCGGCAGGGAATCTGGGAGGGGGCAGGGACACGCAGCGCAACATGCGGCCGCATGGCCCCGCCCCTCCACACTCCCGCTGCCCGCCCTCCGGGGAGACGGGCGGGCGGTGGGGCCAATGAGGCCACCGCGTCGGGCCGGATTCACCATGGCCCGGGGTCCCGCCGGTGATCCCGGGCCGTGGCGCCCGACCAGACATGACGCCGGGGTTCACCCGGCATGGGATTGCATTCGACACGTGGCGGCCTCCAGTCCCCCCGCTTCAGCTGCTCACGTGTCGAATGCAATCCCCAGCCGTGGTAACATCTGGGGGGAAACATCAGTTTCCCCCAACAGACGTGACGCTATCACAGCCACCACGCGGAATTGAGCGTGGTTCACTGTGATATCGTCACGTCTGAAATCACCCATTGATTATGTACTCAGGATACCCCCGATCTAAAAAGTTATTTCACATAGATTCAGCTTCAGGCCTGAATTGCACCTCCTCAGAGAAATTTCCCTTAATCCATCAAAATTGGTTAAACAGAATATTCCTAAAAATATGTCGTGGGTGATGACTATAATATTGCAAATAGGTACTCTGATCAGTGGGTTTCACATGCGTGTAAGTTCTAAGTGTTTCCTTTTCATAAACAAGCATAAATCTAAAAAATTAATCTTATGGTCATCACACACCATGGTGAATTTAATACTTTCTTGCAGACTGTTAATCCATGAATTGAAAACAGTCATGGATTTCTTATCCCTGTCCCAAAATAATAAAATTATATCTATGTACCTGCGTCATAGAAATATTGATTTATAAAACAGGTTGGTTTCCGTATCGTAAATAAATTTATGTTCCCAGTCAGTCATAAGGAGTTCTGCTGAAAGTGGACTCCCCATGCTTACCCCTTTAATTTGTAAAAAAAATGTTGAATTCAAAAGGAATCCGTGGTTATTTGTCCCTCTTTGACAATAGAGCGATTTGGCTCCTATTGAGACATATAGATCAATCGCTAATTTGTGCATTTTAAGACATTCCTTATTAATTTCAGTTACAGAAAGAGAGTGATATACTAACTGGAGGCGCTAGAACATACGAAAGACAAGTTTTCAACAGAAGCATTTTTCAATAAATCATGAAATACATTTCTTTCAACAGAAGCATCTCTATGTGAATACATGAGACTTTGATTATCCTTTGAAGAAGCTATAGTTATTGGCGAAACGTTGGATTTATTATTGTGGTCTTCTGTTTTATATGCTTTATTTTGGTTATTATCTAGTGCTTGTGTATACATTGTAAAGAACATTGTAATAGCGCTTTCTCGTGTTATTTTCTATATTTATGACTTCAGTTATATACTTAGATCTGGGCATCCATCAAGTTGTTAATATATTATAATCATACATGGAGTATATTTTTTAAATCTATGCCTTGTCCGTTTATTTATCATTCATTACTTTTGTCCTCCACTAGGGGTGGTTGATTTGTTGTGTTCCCAGTTTATTTTAGCATCTGATTATTATTTTTAGGGCAGGCTGAACTGGATCTTTATGGTTTAATGGGACTGATCTCCCTTCTCCTAAACAAACTTTATCCCACCTGAAGGGAATTGCTAGCAGATCTGGGAGAGCTCTTCCTTCCCTAAGACTGCAATCCTTAAACCACTCATTCTGGAGTAGTTTTAATTACTTCAGAGGGATTATTCCAGAATAAGCAGCTTGAAGTAGAAGACTTCAGTAGAAGACTGAAACAAATATCCACTGTTATATCATATACAGTTTTACCCACTTCCGATAGGGTTTCCCAGAATGGAAACAAACCACTCTTGGGTCCCCATTTTGTTTCTGGAAACAAATATCTATTGCAGTCATTTTGGAATTTAAGCGTTTTGATTTATTGATTGATTGATTTGTTTAATTTTTGTTTGGTTATTTTTGTCACATCAGTCCTTTGCCTAATTCATTTTGGCACTCTCAGCACTATTACACACCATTAAACAAAGTAACCAACATATTGAAGTGACTGAACTCAAATAACCAAAATACCAAAATGACCAAAATAATCGAATCTGTGGATATGTGAATCATTCCCATGATTAATAATTATTTGGATATTGGGTGCACTATCCAAAAATACAAGATACAAAAATAAAAATGATATTCACAAATACAATAAAGCCTATTTTTTTTAGCTCTAGTTTGAAGATCATGAAATTAATGAGTATAGACTGATTAAAATTTCATCTGACCAGTCATAATGACCCCAAGGTGGGTGTGGATGTGGGTGGCCTCCAAGTGGCACTGCCACAGAACACCTATGCAGGTGGAGTGCTTGGGGAGGCATTCAAATGGGCATGGTTACCATGGCCACAGATGCAACTGCCACATGTTCTCTCTGACACAGACCATGGAGGAGGGTGAAGCACATCCAGTTGGCCTTTGCAAGTGACATGTTCCTGGGAATGAGCGCTAGAAGTGTGCACCAGGGACCCATGTTATTATTTCTTTTACATTTTTGTTATATAAATCTCTCATTTTTGTTTTCGTAAATAATGAAATTTCATTTTTGTTTTTGCTTTCCTTTCTGGTTTCCATTGATTTCAATGGGAAAATATAGTTTTGGCTGTATGGGTTTTTTTTGCATTATATTTGGATTAAACTTGGAAGTATTGTACCTCCAATGGAAGGCATTATGTGTACCAAATTTCAGAACATTTGGATAAAGGAATTCAATTCTATAAGCAGTTAGATTATGTTATTTTGCAAAGAATCTGTATATACATTCCTGGTTGTTACGTCTTTGTTGCCCATCTAATGTGGATGAAATGTGGCAAGATTATACACCATCCCCAAGTTTACTACATATGCTAATTATCAGAAGGATTGTATAAAGGATTCTGGTAATATCAGCAATTAACTTATAATTGTATTTCTGGCTGTAATAATTTTGTAGTCCAACCAGTGTACATGGAATCTGGCAGGACTGTATATCACACCTTCAGGATCATCTCTGCCAAATATTGTAAATGTGTGATAAAGGGTCCCAATTGTATAAGTCTGCAACACATATGCAGAGAATGAGCCTATTGCATGGTTTCTCTTATGTGTTACTGTGGTATAAGATCTGTTTGTGATGCCAATTGTCCAGCAGAAATGTCAACCAAATATCCAGAAGCCTGGGATGCAGGGACCATGTTGGGCACTTGCTTGGAACCAGCTCAGTGAAATGGGTCAATTACTTACATTTGGCCTTCCTATGCTTACAAGTATTTCTCCAGGGAGTGGCCCCAGAGGGCACCAGCCCTTGGGCATCAGCCCAAAGGGTGATTCACAAAGGGTGTTGCCAGTTTTTGTGACCGTTCATCAGACGGACATGGCAGTGGCACCCAGGCCCCTTGTTTGAAGACCACATAGACTCCCCATGTGCTTTGCAGGCTTCTGGAGCGAGAGTGATTAGCTTCTTATCCCATTTTTGCTGTGGATGAGGCTTTTAGCAGGATCAGGAGTGACTGGGGGTGGGGGAGAGTCTGTTGTGGGGTAGGCACGGGGCACTCTCTTCACATTTGCAGGTTCTGGGGGTAAAGGGGGGTTGGAAGGGGGAGTATCCTGGACCCCAGTGAGAGCAGGTTACAAGGAGGGACTGGGTTGTGGGGGGACTTCCCCTTGGTGTGAGGGGGGATGCCCTCGGGGGTGGGTGCGTAATGTATCCCCCAGTGAGAGGGGGGATGCGGGGGTGTGGGGAGTGGGCCTCTCTCACCAGTCTGATGGGTCACCCTGGAGGAGAGGGGTCAGGGTGGTGTTTTGCAATACAGGTCATGACAGACCGGGGGAGATCAGTTCTATGGGGGAGATCAGTTCCATCATTGGGGGGGGGCAGGTGCTTGGTCCCTGTCCCATTTTTGGGTCCCCGAGCAGGAGGTGATCAAGATCAGGAGGGCCCCCAGCCTTGTTCTGATGCTGTTGGACGTGAGGTCGGTGGTAAATAAATCATCTACAGTCTGGGAGTTGATCCTGGACTAGGTGGTCGACCTTGTGTCCCCAACAGAGACCTGGCTGGAAACTGAGTTGTGGCCTATCTTGGCTGACCTTGTTCCAGCTGAGTATTCCATGCAGCACCAGCCATGGCTGGAGGACAGGGTGTGTGTGTGTGTAGCTGTTATTTTTTATTTTTATTTTTTTAATTAAGTTTTTTATTTTTCTCATTGGATAATATACATCAGTAAAAGTATAACAGATAAAGATACTGTCCCAGCAAAACACCTGGGTACAACTTAATCCCCGACCAAACCGCACCCAAGAGAACAAAGAAACTAATGGTCACTGCAAGTTCAGTAGTCGATCTGGAGTGGTTAAAGATCCTCAGGGAGAACAATGTTCAAATATAAAAGTCGAATAAGTATGCCCTCTCATCGGCTGTAAGTTGCCTGTCCTGGATAACCTGCAAACATGGAAGTCAGCTAGCCTGCAGATTCTCAGTATCTCCCTAGAGCATTGCCAACATTCTTTCCATCGAAAAGGTGAACCACATCTTGTTCAGCCATTCTCCTTTGTAGAGAGGTTGTTCAGATTTCCAATTTTTAGCAATTACATTGTTCGCTGCCAACACACATAGTACACAGGAATCCCCAAATCTCTTCATGATTGTTTTGTCTGAGTAAAGACCCAACAAAGAAGATTCTGGATGAAAAGGGATTGAGAACCCCGGAATAATTTCCATGAAACCCGACACCATTATCTTGTGACAAAGCCACCAACAATGCAAATAAGACCCTTCCTCTCCACATCCTCTCCAACACAAACCCTGCCCCCCCCCCCACCGGAGTGTTTAAATTGTGCCAGTCATGTAATACCTCAGTGTTAGCTTAACTTACGATTCCCTCACCTCCAACGAAGCTGCACAAGAATTGAAATGGGAAATAATCGTCTTCACCTGATTATCGCTAAATTTTTTACCTAGATCTTTTTCCCAAGATTCGATATATGTCAATATCTTGCTGTACCACAGTGATTTTAACGCTTTAGAAATTCTACCTAAGCGCCCCCTGATGGCTGCTTTCTCAAACAATTTTTTTTCTATGTTATATGGAACTCTGCAGTACTCTTTCACTTTTCCCGGGTGGATGAACGCACTTTTTAGTTGGAGGTATTGATACGAGTCTATTTGGACTTGCAGCTGTGTTTCTAGGGCTTCCTGTGTTATGAAGGAGTTGTCTACAAACAGCTGCTCTGCCCGGGTATACTGTTTTTGTTGAAATATTGCCCGTAGTCGAGACACTGTATTTTGTTCTGCTAATGCCCTAAGATCTACGGGAGAGTAAGGAGACGCTATAATTGATCCCTCCATTTTTTTGATGGTGGATTTACAGTTGTGCCAGAGCTCCCATGCAAATGAGTGCTCCCTCCACAATGTTCCATCTATGTTGCCTGCATCAAAGAGACAACTGCTGAAGCTGGCAACCTTAAGTGCTGCTGCTTCCTGCTGTGACCAGATTTGGTGAGGTGGGTTATAGTACCATGCTTTCAATGCACTGAGCAGATTGTACCGCTGCCTTGTGATACAATCTGAAGTCTGGAAGATTTAACCCCCCAGCTTTTTTCGATTTAATCAGGGTTCCCTTGTTGATTATGGCTTTTTATGAGACCACACCACATCCGCAAGCAGTCTGTACACTTGGATGAAAAATGTTGCAAGTATATATCTCCTTCAGGCCAGTCTTCTAGTGCACACCCTCCAGAAGGGGAAGGGACCAGTTAGGATGGTCCGCCCTCGGAGGCTGATGGAACCCCAGCGGTTCCAGGAGGTCCTGAGGGAGTTAACCCTGGACGTGGACGGCCACTCTGTGGATGAGCTGGTCCGGCATTGGAACAACTTGCTGGAGGAGGCCATTGACAGGGTGGCTCCGAGACGCCTTCTGCCTTGGTCTCGTCACCGCAGGACCCCTTGGTTTACTGAGGGGCTGCGGTGTATGAAGCGTGTAGGCAGGAGGCTAGAGCGACGCTGGCGTCGGACTCGATCTGACTCCGACCGTCTTCTCCATAGGGCCCATTTGCGGTCCTATGTTGAGGCTGTGAGGACGGCGAGGAAGGAGTTCCTTGCTGTCCTCATAGCGTCTGCGAAGTCACGCCTGGCGGAGCTGTTTCGGGTGGTGCGGGGGCTGGTTAGTCCGGCCTCCCTCCGCCTGGATGGGGACTTGTCCCAGGCCTGCTGTGAGGAGTTTGTCAACTACTTCGCAGACAAGATTGCTCAGATTCAGACTGGCTTTGACGTTGGATTAGGGGCAGTAGGGGGAGAGTGCGAGGGGATGGAGGCCCCGTCTGGTCCATCTTTGTGGGGGGAGTTTCGGGAAGTGATGCCAGCTGATGCGGTGGATGTCTTGGGGTCTGTGAGGGCCACCTGTTGCAAACTCGATCCATGCCCGTCCTGGTTGCTGAAAGCCTCCAGGGAGACATTGGGGATGGTGCTGGCAAGGGTAGTGCAGCAGGGGAGGTTGTCGCCCAGCCTCAAGGAGGCTGTGGTGCGCCCCCTGCTGAAGAAACCATCTTTGGACGTGGATGCACTCGCCAGTTACTGACCTGTCTCTAACCTTCCCTTTTTAGGGAAGGTTATTGAGCGGGCGGTGGCACTCCAGCTCCAGGTGCATCTGGATGGCATTGGCTTCCTAGACCCGTTTCAATCTGGGTTCCACCCCGGCTATGGCACTGAGACGGCGTTGGTGGCCTTGGTCGATGACCTCCGCCGGGAGATGGATGCAGGATGTTCAACATTTCTCATCCTGCTAGAGCTCTCGGCCGCTTTGGATACTGTGGACCATGGGCTGCTGTTGAGGTGGCTGCGTGACCTGGGGGGTCTGGACGAGACTGTTCTTGAATGGTTTCATTCATTCCTCTCAGGGACAAGCCAGCGGGTGGTGTTGGGGGATGAGACATCGTGCCCCTGCGCCTTATCATGTGGCGTTCCGCAGGGTTCTATTCTGTCTCCATTATTATTTAATGTATACATGCAGTCCTTGGGGGAGGTTGTGAGAGCGTTCGGGGTGCAGTGTCACCAATATGCTGATGCTACTCAGCTATATCTCACTTTTTCAACTGACCCCGACCTGGCTGTCTCGTTTCTATCCCAGTGTTTGGAGGCCATGGCGGAATGGATGCGGCAAAGCAGACTGAAGCTCAACCCCGATAAGACGGAGGTGATGTTGGTGGGGAGAGCGTGGGAGGTAGTGGCCCCCCTGATTGGGGGGGGTTGCCCTCCTATAGATCAGCAGGTCCGGAGTCTGGGGGTGATATTGACTGGGAGTGATATTGGACACAGACCTCCATCTGGAGCGGCAGGTGGAGGCAGTCACTAAGGCTGCCTTCCACCAGTTGTATCTGGTGCGTAGGCTGCATCCGTTCGTCTCCGTCCCGGACCTGGCCTCCCTCATCCATGCCTTCATCCCCTCGAGGCTGGACTACTGCAATGCGCTCTATGTGGGGCTTCCCTTGTTCCTGGTTCAGAGGCTGCAGCTAGTGCAGAATGCAGCAACTCATTTCCTTACGGGGACGGGTTGTCAGGAGCACATTACACCTGTGCTCTGGAATCTGCACTGGTTGTCAATAGCGTGCCAAGCTAGGTTCAAGGTTTTGGTGTTGATCTATAAGGCCCTTCACAGTCTGGGCCCCTCGTACCTCAGGGAATGCCTCACCCTCCACGCCCCAGAGCGGCTCCTTTGGTCGGCTGAGGGTGCCTACATGGAGGTTCCCCGCGTAAAGCGGGGGGCCACAATGGCGAGGGCATTCTCGGTGGCCGCGCCGCGCCTTTGGAACTCCCTTCTGGAGGAAGCTCACCTGGCCCCAAGCCTATTGACATTCCGGCGGTGTTGTAAAACCTGGCTGTTCGCCCAGGCCTTTGGGGCGGGGTGGGGCATGGGTTAGGGGTTTTTTTTATCTCCCCTACCCTGTTTATTGTTTTAATGTTAAATTGTATCCCGGGGCCCTGTTTTAAACACTTAAATTGTTTTTGATGTATTTTCAATTGTAAGTTTTTGGTCAATTGGACTCCCAAATATTTTATTTTATCCTTTTGCTCCTGAAACAGGATCATGGATTTAATGGTTTGAACTAATTTCTTATCTGCTCCATGGATCAATGCGTGTGATTTGCTATGGTTGATCTTATATCCTGAAATGCTGCTAAAGGTATCTATTAAATCAGTTAAAGCTGGGACTGATGCTATGGGGTCAGTAAGGAATACTATCATGTCATCTGCAAATAATGCAACTTTATGTTGATTATCTCCCATTGACACCCCTTTTATCTTATCATTCTGTCTAATTGCTATGGCTAAACCCTCCAGAGCCAAATCAAAAAGTAGCGGGGACAAGGGACACTCCTGCCTATTTCCTTTCGTTAGACTGATCGCCTCTGTTACGGTGTTATTGATGAGGATAGTGGACTGTGGGGCTTTGTAAATTGCCTTTGTCCAGTTAAGAAAATTACCCCTAAAACCCATAAATGACATAATTCTAAACAGAAAAAGCAGTTCTGCCCTGTCAAAAATCTTGTCTGCATCCGCTGAAGCTATCACCCCATGGTGACCTGTGCTGCTGAAATGATGCATAACATTTGCCACTTTACGAACGTTGTCTGTCCCCAATCTACCAGGAATGAATCCCACCTGGTCGGGATGCACCAACCCTCCCACAATTGCAGCCAAACGGTTTGCCAAGCACTTGGCAAAAATTTTGTAATCATTATTTAATATGGAGATGGGTCTAAAGCTACCACATTAGTCCAGGGAGCGGCCCGGTTTAGGTATTAGAGTTATCCTGGCTTCATAGAAGGTTGGGGGCATTGAGTTTTCTCGCAGTATTTGGTTAAATGTATCAGTCAACGGGTGAGCCAGCCCTTCTGAAAAATGTTGATAGAATTCAATTGGCAGCCAATCAGGGCCTGCAGCTTTATTTTGGGGCATAGAATTGATAACCTCCTGGACCTTATCTACTGTGATCAGGGCATTAAGAAAGTTATTCCGGGTTGAACTGAGTTTTGGAAGTGTATACTTCTGTAGAAATTTGTCTCTTTCGGAAACTTGCGGGTTAGTGGTAGTATATAGTTTGGTATAGAAATCATAGAATTCTTTCTTAATTGCTTCTATACCTCCAAGTCTTTCTCCCTTGCGATTAGTGATATATGTGATGTAGTGCTTTTGTGTAGCTTTTTTTTCAAGCCTGGCCAGGGTCTTGCCTGCCTTATTGTTTTGATCAAAGTACTTGCACCATGTTATTTTTAATTTCCTAATTGTTTTATTATCCTCTTCTGTGTTGATAGATGCCCTTAGTTTTAGTAGCTCTTTATGGAGCTTCTGGGAAGGACGGTGTTTCAGCTTTGCTTCTACCACCCTTAGCTGATCATAAAGATCCTTAACCGTTTGCGCTTTTTTTCTGAATAGCTGCCTGCAGGGCAATTATATTGCCCCTGATAACAGCTTTATCTGCTTCACATAGCATAGATGGAGAGCTAACTGAGCCCCTATTCAAATCAAAATAGTCTTGAATGTTTTGCTTTAGCTGTTCCTGAAAAAATTTGTTGTGGCATAACATCCTGTCCATTTGCCAGTGGGGGCTACCAACTGTGGACTCCGGGTTACCCCAGTTAAAGACTGCAATCATCCCATGACGATCCAATAGGGCTTGCTGGGTTATGTACACTTTCCTGCAGTGATTCACTTCAGTTTGGGGTATTAATATGTGATCTCTCTTGGAAAACACTCCGTGTGTTGCTGAATACAATGTGTAGTCTCTTTCCTGCAGGTTCTGGTGCCTCCAAATATTGACCAGCCCATTATCTACTAACATGGATTTTATCTTATTTTTCCAATTAGTAAGGGGTCTTGAAGATGAGTGGTTCCGCCATGAAAGAGGCATGTTCAAGTCCCCCTGAATTATCAATTTTTCTTTTGCATGTTCGAGGATATTTGGGATAATTAGCTGGAAAAATTGTAATGTACCATCATTGGGAGCATAGAGATTAACTAGGTAGGTGTTTACCCCTTTTAAAGACCCATTGACCATTAAGAATCTGCCCTCTTTGTCTCTAAGTATTTGTTGAACTTTAAACACAGTAGTGGCCATTATGCCAATTAAGACACCTGATTTTTTCTGTTGTGTTCAAGCCACAAACAGCTCACCAATTTTTCTGTGTTTAAAACGAAACACATCTTTTTCCAACAGGTGGGTTCCCTGCAGGAAGAACACATCGCAGCCGGTTTCCTAGATGAGCTCTTTTACCCTTCTATGCTTTACTGGGGTATTTAAACCCCTAACATTTAAGGTAAGTGTTTTCAGGATTTCACCTATAATGTAGTTTGCATGGGTCTTTATACTCTAAGCCTAGCAAAGCCACCAGGGCACTTCCACAAACTGATGCGTCTGATGGAGGTTGTTTTTCCTTGATTGCTGCCCTTTCACAGGAGGTTAATAGAATTAATGAGTTACCCCACTTGTTAATGCCTCCATACTCGTGTCCCATTCTAGGGATGATGTTCCCCTTGCTACAACTTAAAGTGACCGTAAACAAAAAACAAAAACAAACTTTAAATTCCCCCTCCCTCCCTCCCATTCCCTCCCTCCCATTGTGTGTAGTGTTGTTACTTGCCAGCGAGCCTGAGGGGCCCGCACGAGTTACATCAATTCTAGGATGCATTTTATTTTTGCAGCCCTGAACTGTGAGTGTGAAAAGAAATAGCAACCCCCCTCCCCCTTCCCCTTTGTCTTTACTGTGCTGTTAAGCGTTGCGCTGAGAACCCCGCCTAAGGACCGAGTGGAGAAAATTTAATTGTTTGCCCTGCCTCCTGCAGAATAATGCTAGCTTTGGAGGAATCCCCTTGCCTTACCTTTCCCTCACCCCACCAGAGGGGTTTATAAATTGAATAAGCTACTAATGGTAGTGTAGTCTAAAGGGGAACACCCCTCCCCCCTGCCCTTCACTTCCTTCCCACTGAGTGAGGGATTTATGATTTAAGTGGACAGTTAGCGGTGACAATAAACTAATAGATAGTAAGACAATACTGTCCTGTCTTCAGCTGATTACGTACAAAGAGGTGATTAAATGTCTTCTGGTGCAATGGGTTGTTACTCTTTAGAAAGATTTAAAGCTCTGCTGGATCTGTGAAGAACTTGCGCCTGCCTTTCCACAGTATTGACATTCACACTGGAAATTGGAGCTCAGGCTGCAACTTTCTCTCATTCAATACAGTGAAAAACTTTCCCCAACTTCTCCTCTTTGTGACTGTGGCTGCCGAGTAGCGAGGGAAGATCCATATTGTGGTGTTATGTTACTCCAGCCTTGACTTGCTGCACACAAGCCGCAGGATTTGCTCCTTATCTTGAAATAATGCAGCTTTACACTAATGGTGCGGGGGCTCTCGGTGTCTTTCGGTCTCTGCCTAGCTGTTCTATGGGCCCTGTCAATCTTCACATTTTGTAATTCAAATGCTTCAGGAAACATGGATCCCAACACCTGTTCGATTAATTCTCGGGGTCCTTTTTTTCCTAAGCCCTCAGAGAGACCTGTAAACCTTAGATTAGACCTCCATGATCAGTTCTCTAGGTCCTCCGTCTTATCCAATGAGAAATCAATTGTTTCCTTCATCTTTCTGATCTGGTCCTCATTGTCAAGCGAGTGGCCTTCTACACTAGATATTCTAGACTCGGCAGTGTCCAGTCTCTTTGAGAGCCCCTCCAGTTTCTTCATGATAAGGTCAGCTATTGTTTGCAGCTTGTAACTTCTGCCGCCAGTTTTTCATGAGCCTTTGCCGCTGCCGCCAAATCCTCCCTCAGCGCCGACATTAAGGCCGTGATACCATTGTCTGGACTTCTCTCCTCCTCTCTATCTGTTTATACATTTACGTCTGCCATTTTAGGTGGCACCGCAGCCGCTTCAGTCCTCAGGCCTCCTCTCATTCTTGGGTGGCAATAGCTCTCAATGGCACTTTGTTTTGGTGGGAGGGGCGGGTTTCTACTGGTCCCACCTGTCATTTAGAGCTGTTTTTCAGGACACTGATTTTCATTTAATTAAATTCTAGGCGGCATTTGCGGGATGAGGGAGCAGGGCTCGGCTTTCTCACAGCTACACGCATTTGCGCATGCTCAAAGTCCCCGTAGCTGTTATTTTTAAGGAACAGTGGTCCGTTTGGCAGTATCCAGTGCAGAATCCACCTGGGGTAGAGTGTCTCCATCTGGTGTTTGATTTGGCCTTAGGCAGTTTGGGAATGTTGCTGGTATACCATACACCCACCTGTCCAGCTGCTTCTCTACATGCCCTAGCTGAGCCAGGGGTGGAGGTGGTCTTGAGGTCCCCAAAGACTGGTTCTGGGGGACTTCAACATCTATGCTGACACTGGTCTCATTGGAGCAGAGCGTGAGTTCATGGCCATCTTTATAATTTTCTTCAAGGGGATAACTTCAGTTGCTTATAAAATTGGGACCTTTATCAAATTGTCCTAATTGAGATGACAGGGAAGGTGTTGGATATATTCCTGCAAATTGTCTTCTAACAGGATGAAATACAAATATGTTACATCCAGAAATACATTTTCAAGTTAATTGTTTATATCATCAGGACCCTTTATCCAATGTTTCTGACATTTGGCAGGGGTAGTAAGCTTGGGAAGAGTCATAGTAGGCCCAGGTTTCATGCAAATTAAATGGAAGATAAAGAAGTTGTAGCTAGAAATGTGTACACAGATTTTCTTAAAATCACAAAATCCAATTGCTTATAAAATTGTTTCCCTTTATCTACTTTTTCTGATATTTGGTACACATAGTGCCCTCCATTGGAGGTACTATCTCCCCATGTTTCATCAGAAATGAATAATTTAAAAAAAGTTGTAGCCAGAAATGTGTTTTTCATTCTTTCCCATTATTTTACATAACAAAAATGAAATTTCATTTTTAAAATTTTTATTATTATTATCTTAGTTTTCATTATTACAATAACAGAAATTAAAATTAAATTTTTCATTTTCATTGTCATAATATCAAAAACAAATTGCACACTCCTAATGAGTTCTGGGGAGCCCAGGTTCCCACAGTGCTCCTGGCCAGTTATTATGACTTTCAAAGGCCACTACCCCATCCCACAGTGCCTGTGAGTTACAGACCTGTCTGCTGACATGGCTGATTACCACTATTCATACAGGAAGAAGTTCTGAAGTCACCCTTTGCCACTGATCTATTTGGCATGCCCTGCACTGAGCACTCTAGATTTCACAGCAGTTTTCCATGAATGGCCATGAGTGGGTGCTCCAAGGCTCATAGGACCACACATCTGACTGCTTCACATTCAGCCAGGCAGTTGACTCCATGGTTTTTGGGTAGCTATGTGGGGTAGCATTTTGTCTGAAAGCACCCACGAAGGCTGAGGAGCCGTGAGAATTAAGGCTATGCATAAATCATCAATAAATAGGGGAACTGAATAGCTGATTTCCATGCTTGTTTGTGAAGAGGAATGGAGGCATGGAAGGGCAAAGGCTACAATCTAGGGGTGGAGTCCAAATTTCACCAGTTCAGATTTTTGATTGGAATGGGCCAGTTTGCCTGTTCTGATTCAAATGTGGAACTTGCAATATTTCATCAGATCCTGATTGGAAACGGATGAAATATCTTTTTTAAAAATTCCTGTGCATGTGAGAAATAGCTGCTCTACCATTTTACGTGTGTATAAAATAGTCACCACCCTTATTTTGGGTAAGGGCAGCAGCCATGTGTGCATGTGCAAACTGCTGCCCTAATCGCAATGGGTTTTATTTTATTATTGTTATTTGTATTTGGGATTTGGAATTCCAATCAAAAAGTTAATAGCTGTTTTTTGTGTGGAAATGCTACACACACACACAAGGAACAAATATTCAGAACCACCCCATCTCCATCCTTGGAACAGGGACCTTTGTAAACAGTTGACAAATCGTTAAAATATTTTTCAATGGAAGTGATGATGATTGGCAGTCCTGTGACATGAAGGGGGATAGGGACAACCATTATTGAAGGAGTCCAACTCACTCTGGTGACTTCAGTTCACATCCTTGGTGTGTTTCTGGATCCCTGTTGCTCCTGGAACATCAGTGTATAGGAGCATTTTCTAGGGATGGGCGAACGTGGTTCGGCAGTTTGGAGTTCGGCCCGAACTCGGCCTGTTCGGATGACCGAACTCAAACCCGAACCCGAACTCGAACATACCGAACAAACCAAACACCGAACGTCGAAATGGCCGAACAGTTCAGTCAGTTCAGATTGCATTCGGATGAGTTCGGGTGGCAAAAAAAGGTTCACTGGAAGGTCAAACATGACAGGGAAGTGTCAGTCACTGAGGAGCAGACTTCCAGGCACCAGGGGTGGAGACGCTTGCAAGAAACGAAACTAATTATCTGCCTCCCCCCTTCTCAACACCTTCTGAGCTAGTCACTGTTCCTGAACAGCAGGCGTTGAGTAGGATTTTTAGATTGCTTTAAGTTTCATTTCACTTTTGTAATGAAATGAAACTTAAACCATAAACTGAAACCTTGTGTTATGCACTGTACAGACTCATTGAGTATGTAATGTATGTATTTCACTACAGA
>QEPC01004587.1:802051-819275 GCA_003113815.1 Sphenodon punctatus
GGTATAGATCGAGAAGAGGAGAGGGCCAAGAACAGAGCCTTGAGGAACACCAACTGAGAGGGGGAAGGAGGAGGAGGCGGAGTTGGAGAGAGACACATTAAAGGAACGGTCAGAGAGGTAGGAGGAGAACCAGTTATGGACAGAGCCACAAAAGCCAAGGGAGTGAAGGGAAATGCGGCATGACCACTGAGAACGGCCTCTCCATTGTGCCCCCCATTTTACATGGGGGACCTCCAGAAAGGTGCTCCGGGTGGGCCAAAGGGATCACTCTGAGGGATGGAGGGTGAGGCCGTCCCTGAGATATGAGGGCCCCAGACCATACAGGGCTTTATAAATCAATACTAACATCTTGAACCTGGCTCAGTATGCTATAGGCAGCCAGTGCAGAGCGTGAAACACTGGTGTTATATGCTCACACCGCCCCGTCCCCCTAAGGAGACGGGCCGCCGCGTTCTGGAGTAGCTGCAGCCTCTGAAACAGAAACAAGGAAAGCCCCACGTGGAACGCGTTGCAGTAGTCTAGCCTCAAGGTGATGAAGGCATGGATGAGAGTGGCCAGATCAGGCCCGGAGATGTAAGGCCGAAGCTTCCATACCAGATACAGCTGGCGGAAGGTGGCTTTAGCCACCACCTCCACCTGCCGATCCAGATGGAGACCAGAATCCAAGACCACCCCCAGACTCCGAACCTGAAGAGCAACAGGTGGGCGAACCCCCGTATCAGAGGGGCCAGCACCTCCCCCGCTCTTCCTACCACCATCACCTTCGTCTTATCTGGATTGAGTTTCAGTCTGCTCTGCCGCATCCAATCCGCCATGGCCTCCAAACATTGGGAAAGTAATGATCCCTAGAGGATCATCAAAGCCCAAGAAATTTCCATAGGCAATGTAAGACTCACTTATTTGGTCAAACTTTTAATGGGTGGTGATAGGATTTGGGGTGCAGGAGAGGAAGTGGTTTTGATTGGGATTTTGTATTACTTGTTATTTTTACTGGTTTTTAGCATTTTTGTGCATTTGAATGATGTGAGCTGCCATGAGCCTTCAGTGAATGGGGGGGGGAGTGGATACAAATGAAATAAAATGAAATAATTAGATAGCAAAATATTTCAACTGCTTATTTACCCATGATGATAAGGGAGTATTTTCGGAGTAGATTACTCGATCAGTTCGGGTAACTGATAGGTTACATGAAATTGTGGGGATTACCTATAGGTGCAACATTTTACTCATTTCAGCTCTAGAAACAAATCAGATTGGATCTGCAAACCGATACAGCACTTCTATACTTCAATTCTAGGTTGTTGTTTGATTCTTAAGAATGATGGATTTCTTCACATCTCACAGGAAGAGGAGATCTCTTGTCGGGAATCACCAAAGTCCATTATTTTAGTTCTTGTAGAGTGCAATATGAAAATCACCAAAGTCTTTATGTACTGAAAGGCAGGTTTTTGCTGCCCCTCATTCAGGTGAGTCACATGGTGAGCGAAAACTATTTCTGATTACAGTTGCAAAAGGGGGTGATCATTTTGCCGAGTGAGAGTTTAGTTCAATGAGAAGTGGAGAAGAATAGTGTGCTTTCATGGAAATAACACAGCTTGTAATTTCAGAAACTGAAGAGCTCAAGCATACTGGAAACTTAACTAAATATTTCTCTTTCTTTACAGGATCACCTGTTACAAAGAAGAATGATAAAGTGTCTGATCCAAAGTGCATCAGAAACCTTTAAATCTTTCTTTTAAATTCAATGGGCTTTGGATCTGGGCCATAAGGGATATAATATTATGAAGAAAAAGTGGAAGTTGGTGGCATAAATCAGAGAAAATGTTGTTTTTCCTGTTCTTATTGCAATTATTTCCTATTAGTGTCTGTTTCTTTCTGCATTCCCACTTAATCTTCCCAAAATGTACAAATAACAGTGCAAATAATAAGCAGCTTAATGAGAAAAAAAACTCTGGGAATTGCATTTTGGTTTTAATTAAAGTTATTTATCTATATTATGAGAGAAGGGGGAGGGGGAGGGAGAAAAGGATAGAAAGACAAAAGATTTCAGTAAGAAGAAAATGCCCTGTTTTGTATTGTCAAATCTTCCATGTTACTCTCATTGCCAATATTCATAAAATACCTCCACAGGTTTTTGAGGGAGGACTACCTAGTCCAATCCCTTGCTCCAAGGCAGGTTACCATATATTTACAGCATCACAGGCAGATACTTGCTTGTTCGCTTGTTTTTGTTTTAAAAAGTGGATTCTACAGTCTCACCAAGCAACCTATTTCATTTGCCAAGTCTCCTTGATGTTTGGAAGTTTTCCTAACATTTAACCAATAGTTACTTTGCTGCAGTTTTAGTCCATTGCCTCTTGTCCTATCTTCTGTGGCAGTGAGGGAATAACTGGCCTCCATGATTTGGGGCTTTTTTGTGGCAATCTTTTAGATAATTGAAAGCTAACCACCCATACATCTTGCTTAAATCCCAGATGTGCCCAGATGCTGCTGAACTGCAGCATCTTTTTTCTTGTCATCTGTTTTTGTGTACTTGTGCTCAATTTGAAATGGATGCTGGGAACAAATATGACTTCTACTTAACTGCCTTGTTTGTACATATGCCAAGGATGGTGGGAGAAAGGACAATTATTTTAGACATAGGGTGTTTTCATACATGACAGCAGCTCTGGGGGTACCCACGGATAGGGATGTGTGAACAGTTCAGATGTTTGGACTAAAAAATTAGTTTGGGTTCATTCATGGGTTTGGTTCTGCAGAGTTCGGACCCCCCCCCCCTGAACATTCTGAATGTTTGGCCATGGCAGAGGCTTGGGGAGCTCCAGGGAGGTCCATGGGGGCATGGCAGACTGTCGGAGACACAGCAGCAGCAACAGAAGCAGCAGCAGAGATCAGGAAGGCTTGGGGCTTGGAACCCCATGTTGCCCGGGCAGGCAGGCTCAACACTTGGCCCCCGGGAATGCCCATGGGGGCATGGCTGACTGTCTGAGA
The DNA here is from genome assembly GCA_003113815.1 of Sphenodon punctatus. Taxonomy (NCBI): domain Eukaryota; kingdom Metazoa; phylum Chordata; class Lepidosauria; order Sphenodontia; family Sphenodontidae; genus Sphenodon; species Sphenodon punctatus. The sequence continues at coordinate 805,043 of QEPC01004587.1, forward strand.
CCCAGTGGCAGCAGCAGCAGCAGAGGCCGGGTGATGCAGGCTGCCAGGCATCGGTGGAGCAACAGCAGAGGCTTGGTGTCTGGCACCCCTACTTGGCCGGGCGTTTCAGACTGTCATCATACTCGACGGAGCTCAAGAAGCTCTACTACAAATTGGGCAAGCCTTGCCTGGTGGTGAATCTCATGGACACCCAACACCCGCCCGCTGGTGCATTCATCCAAGCTATGCCCATCTACAAGAGGGAGGAGCAAATGGCTGATGTGCAGTACCAGTAGCAGCAGCAGACATTGGATTGCCAGGGCACAGTAACTGTGACTGGCACCCCTAATTGGCCAGGAATTGCAGGCTGGCTAGCATCAGTGGAACAGCAGCAGAGGCGTGGCCAGGGCTCAGTGGCTGGCACCCCTACTTGGCCGGGCAATGCAAATTGGCTGGCATTGATGGAGCATTTGCAAATGGTGAAGTGGAACGACAGCCCTTCCTGCCTGGAACGTAGGCTCCAGAACCCTGGAGGGTGGGTGTCTAACAGGGTTCTCTGAGGAGGGGAGGGGTTCCGCAGCTATCGGGGTTGTTCCGGGTCAGGGGAGATATGGTCCCATGGGGAGGTGTGTTCCATCAGTGAAGAGGGAGCGGTGCCTTGTGCCCATTCCCCTCTCGAACCCCCACGCAGGTGGGTTGTGGGTTGAGGCCCGGGAGACCCCAGGCCTTGGTTTGGTGCTGCTGAACGTGAGGTCGGTTGTCAATAAGTCATCTACCATCCGGGAGTTAATCCCGGAGTGGGACGCCGACCTTGTGTGTATTACAGAAACCTGGCTGGACAATGAATCGGGTCCTATTTTGGCTGATCTTGTTCCAGCTGGGTTCTCTGTGCAGCATCAGCCTCGGCTGGAGGGACGGGGGGGCGGTGTAGCCATTGTTATCAAGGATGCGTTGTCTTTCAGGAGATATCCTGTGCAGGCTCCATCAGGTGTTGATTGTCTCCATCTTGTGTTGGATTTGGCCGGGGATAGATTAGGGGTGCTGCTGGTGTACCGTGCACCCAACTGCCCGGCGGCATCCCTACATGCTCTTGCTGATTTGGTGTCAGATGTGATCCTCCGGACCCCTAGACTGGTGGTCCTGGGGGACTTTAATATCCACACTGACACCGATCTTGGAGGAGCGAGGCATGAGTTCATGGCCTCCATGACAACCATGGGCCTGTCCCAAATCATCTGTGGCCCCACACATGAGGAGGGACATACACTGGATTTGGTTTTCTGCACCGGCCTTGAGGCGGGGGGTCAGTTAGTAGGAGTTAAGGCTGTAGAGCCTTTGTCATGGTCTGACCATTACCTCCTTAAGACGTGCATCCTGGTGCATGATAGCCCCCGGCAGGGTGCAGGACCTATTAGATCGGTCCGCCCCCGGAGACTTATGGAACCGGATCGGTTCCGGAATGCTCTGGGGGAGTTTCCCCTGGACCTTGACACCCGCTCTGTCGATGATCTCGTAGCCTTCTGGAACACCTTGTTGGCCGAGACCATAGACAGGGTGGCTCCCAGGCGTCCGCTGCCCTCTCGAGTCTCCCGCAGGTCTCCTTGGTTTACTGAGGGTCTGCGGTGTTTGAAGCGGGAGAGCAGGCGGTTAGAGCGACGGTGGCGCCGGACTCGCGACCAGTATGATCGATCGCAGCATAAGAGCAGTTTAAAGGCTTATGCTGTGGCGGTGCAGGCAGCAAAGAAGCAGTTCTTTGCTGCTCTTATTGCATCTGCAAAGTCACGTCCAGCGGAGCTTTTCCGGGTGGTGAAAGGCTTGGTCAGTCCTGCCTGCCTCCGCCTGGACCTGGAGCAATCCAGTGACCGCTGTGACCGGTTTATCGAGTACTTTGTAGATAAGATCGCTCGCATCCGCCACGATTTCGGCACCACAGTTATTGCAGAGGATCATCTTGGGGCTATGGATGCCCCGTCCTGTCCTGTTTTGTGGGATCGGTTTCAGATGGTGTCGCCTGCCGATGTGGATTCCTTGTTGGGATCTGTTCGTGCCACTACTTGTGAGCAAGATCCATGCCCGTCCTGGCTGGTGAAAGCCAGCCAGGAGACGTTACGGCCGTTGTTGGCTGGGGTGGTTGGTGCCTCCCTTCGGGAGGGCAGGGTGCCTGACTGCCTAAAAGAGGCTGTGGTTAGACCCCTGCTCAAGAAACCATCTCTTGACGCTGATGCTCCTGCCAGTTATCGGCCGGTCTCTAACCTTCCCTTTTTAGGGAAGATTATTGAACGGGCTGTGGCACGACAGCTCCAGGAGCATCTGGACCACATCGGTTTCCTTGATCCCTCCCAGTCTGGGTTTCGGCCTGGGTATGGTACGGAGACGGCATTGGTGGCCTTGGTTGACGATCTCCGTCTGGCGTTGGACCAGGGTCGTCAGACCTTACTGGTCCTGCTAGACCTTTCGGCTGCATTCGACACAGTCGATCATGAGGTGTTGGTGACTCGCCTGCGGGACCGTGCTGGAATTGGCGGAACGGTCTTGGACTGGTTTCGTTCATTCCTGGCCGGGAGAACTCACCGGGTGGTCTTGGGGGAGTGTACGTCTTCCCCCCGGGACCTCACGTGTGGAGTCCCGCAGGGTGCCATTCTGTCCCCCCTCTTGTTTAACATCTATATGCAGCCGTTAGGGGAGATCGTGAGGGGGTTTCAGGGCATGCAGTGTCATCAGTATGCTGATGACACTCAGCTCTACCTCTCCTTTTCCACCGACCCAGGCCATGCAGTCTCCTTATTTTCCCAGTGCCTGTCAGCTGTGGGGGCTTGGATGAGGTTGAGCCATCTGCAACTGAATCCTGACAAGACAGAGGTGATGTTGGTGGGCGAGGGCTTGGGGAGCCTGGGGGTGGTTGAATCTCCTCTTGTTGGGGGGGTTCACCCCCCCCCCATGGTGTCTCAAGTGTGGAGTCTGGGTGTGCTCCTTGATTCGTGGCTCAGTTTGGAATCTCAGGTTGTGGCCATGGCGGGGAGTGCGTTTTGGCAGTTACATCTTGTCCGGCGGCTTCGGCCTTATCTCTCAGACTCCGACCTTGCCACTGTCATCCATGCCTTCATCACCTCGAGGCTGGATTACTGCAACGCGCTCTACGTGGGGCTGCCCGAGAAGCTGGTCTGGAGGTTGCAGCTGTTGCAGAATGCCGCGGCCCATCTCCTGACAGGGGCGGGTCACAGGGAGCACATGACACCAGTGCTCCGGGCTCTGCAATGGCTGCCTATAAAGCACCGGGACAGGTTCAAGGTACTGGTTTTAACCTTTAAAGCCCTTCACGGCCTAGGCCCAGCCTATCTGCGGGATCGCCTCACTCCCCATGTACCCGTGCGACCCTTGAGGTCGTCCGTGGGAGCCTTTTTGGAGGTTCCCCGGGCGAGGCGGGTGGCCACCGATGTTAGATCTTTTTCGGTGGTTGCCCCTGTGCTGTGGAATTCGCTTTGGGAGGAGGCTCGGCTGGCGCCCACTCTCCTGCTGTTTCAGCGTATATGTAAGACCTGGCTGTTCCGTCAGGCTTTTGGTGGGGGGTAGGGATGGGGTGGGGCTGGGATAGGGATGGGGGTTTTCCCCATGTAGTGTATTTTAAATTGCTTAAAAATTGTATTATTGTTTTAAATGAAATGCTGTTCACTGCCCCGGGCTGCCCTGTGGGCAGGAGGGGCGGGATATAAATTTAAAAATAAAATAAAATAAAAATAAATAACCCTTATGGTGGGTCCTGTAGCTGGAGTGGCTGGTTGTTTCTTGATGCAGTGGAATGACAGCTCCCCGTGAGTGGAATGACGGCCTCAGAACCATTACAGTGGGTATTGGGACTAGAGTGACAGCTTCTGGATGATGTGGATGGACAGCCCCCCCACTGCCTGGAACTTAGGCCCCAGAACCCTGATGGTGGGTTCTGGGGCTGGAGTGGCTGGTTGTTTCTTGATGCGGTGGAATGACAGCTCCCCGTGAGTGGAATGATGGCCCCAGAACCATTACAGTGGGTATTGGGACTAGAGTGATAGCTTCTGGATGAAGTGGAATGACAGCCCTCCCTGCCTGGAACGTAGGCCCCAGAACCCTGATGGTGGGTCCTGAGGTTGGAGTGGCTGCTTCTTGATGCAATGAAATGACAGCTCCCGTGAGCAAAATGATGGCCCCAGAACCCTGATGATGAGTCCTGGAACTAGAGTGGCAGCTAAGGATGGGAGAACAGAATTGAGTTTGGAAATTCAGTTTGGTTCTGTTCAGTTCGGAAATTCAGTTCGGTTCGGAAGTTTGGTTCGGTCGACCGAACTATTCGAGTTCGGTCTGAACTCTGAACTTCCAAACAAAGTTCAGAAATTCAAACCCCATTAAACTAAATGGAATATTATCTTTTAGGGATGGGTGAACAGAGCCGAGTTTGGAAATTCGGTATGGTTCGATTCAAAAATTCGGTTCGGTTCAAAAATTCGGTTCAGTCGAACGAACTGGTCGACTTCGGCCCAAACTCCGAACTTCCAAACCGCATTCGCCCATCCCTAGTGGCAGCTTCTGGATGAGATGGATGGACAGCCCCCCTGCCTGGAACGTAGGACCCAGAACCCTGATGGTGGGTCCTGGGACTGGAGTGGCTGTTTCTTGATGCGGTGGAATGACAGCTCCCGTGAGTGAAATTATGGCCCCAGAAACCTGATGGTGGGTCCTGGGACTAGAGTGGAAGCTTCTGGATGAAGTGGAATGACAGCCCTCCCTCCCTGTAAAGTAGGCACCAGAACCCTGATGGTGGGTCCTGGGCTGTAGTGGCTGGCTGTTTCTTGATGTGGTAGAATGATGGCTCTCTGTGAGCAGAATGATGTCCCCAGAACCCTGATGTTAGGTCCTGGGACTGGAGTGGCTGTTTCTTGATGCCCTGGAATGATGGCTCCCCTTCACTGTATTGTAGGCCCCAGAACCTTGATGGTGGGTCCTGGGGCTGGAGTGGCTGGATGTTTCTTTATGCTGTGGAATGACAGCTCCCTGTGAGCAGAATGATGGCCCCAGAGCCCTGATGGTGAGTCCTGGGACTAGAGTGGCAGCTTCTGGATGACGTGGATGGACAGCCCTCCCTGCCTGTAATGTAGGTCCCAGAACCCTGATGGTGGAACCTGGGGCTGGAGTGGCTGCTTCTTGATGCCAGGTATATCACCTAAATCTATATAATCTAATCTAAATAAATGAAACTATGGAGGTAAATGTGTGAAAATGGGTGAAATAGGAGGAGGATGGCAATGGATTAGGAACACAAACTGCTGGGAGAAGGAGACTTCTGAAAACGCCTGCTGACAGGATCAGTGGCTAGTTAAGAAGGAATTGGAGTGGGGGAGGGCAATGACTTTTGTTACTTGCTGTGCCCACCTTACCACAAGACCCATTGACTCTGTGCAGCCTAGCCCCATGTCAATCACAGACTACAAAGCCAGTGTTCTGAGGAAAAGAGGGATGGTGACTGGGCAGGCTGACTGCTAGTCCAAGCCTCTCCATCCCTGGTGCAAGGAAGTTTGCTCCTCAGCTGCCCCCCCCCCCACCACTCCCTGGGCCTGCCAGACAAGTTTTCCCCACCCGAACTCATCCGATCATGGCTGAACTGTTTGGGGGGTTTGGTGTTCAGTTCGACCGTTCGGTTTGAGCATTGAACTGCCTGAGTTTGGGCCAAACTTCCAACATCAGAACCGCATTCACACATCCCTACCCACAGATAACCCCATCACCCCCAGGTAGACTGCTCTATCTGAAGGGTGCAGACCAGCACAGCATGCTCGGCAAGATCCCGCAACACATCGCATTGATCAGGCCAGCCAAACCCAGGGAAAACTGCTGAATGTGGCATTGTTGCCCATCTTGGGGTTCCACGGTGCATCTCCACACACATCCATTGCCCCTTTCAGCATCATGGAGTAGCAGGAGGCAGTCTAGAGCATCGGGTGAAGGCCCACAACCCTATGATGGAGGGGGGCACCACGCAGGCAGACTGTGGCCTGGGGATACTGTAGGTCCATCTGAAATAGCTCCGGAAAGAGCTGCTAACTGGTGGCCATGGAGATGTAAGCCTGTGGCCTGTCTCTTGGTAGGGTGCTGTCACTGGTCACACTCCTATGGCCCGCTGATCCCCACACACAAGTGGGGCTTGTGCATGTGCACGATTTGCATGCTGAACGATATGCCAGCAATGTGGATGTGTGTGAGTCCCATGCAGCTGCACTCGTGGCTCCACATGGTATCTGCAGGCCATGAGATCAGGCCAACAAATAAATGTTAATAGTGCATTATGTTATTGGTTGTACTGTGGGTCTCCTCAGGAGTTCTTTGTATATGTTCCAGGCAGCAAACCACCACAAAATTATGCTTTCATCATGGCAAAATCCATGCTTGAAATTGCGAAACATAACAGTTGGGCCCCTCTGTTGGGTAGCAGGAATGGTGGCAAGTGTTGTGTGTAGAGACACTCAAAGGCGATTAGGTGTCAAAACTGTTCACAAATTCTTTAATGGAGAATAAAACTAAAACAATCAGTCCTTGTTTGTTTAACCCTAATATGGCTCTGAGGGTAAGGGAGAAATTTTGCTTGGGAGAAGTAATTTCTTGAAAAGTACGAACTACCCAGCATTCTACCAAGAGATTATCATAGGCAGTGTCAGATCCCTGCATGGACGGGAGCCTTGACGCCACTTTTTCCATGCAGTCGTGGATGTGTGTGTGTGTGTGTGTGTGTGTGCATGCATGGCAAGTCCAGTGTGGGGATGCTGCAGACGTCAGAGGGGTGGGGCCTGGGCAATAACAACTCTGGTGGCAGAGACAGATGCTGCCTGCTATCAGGAGTCTGAGAGACTGGTCTGTATGTTTGGGAGCTTGTGTCCCCCATCTTGTCTAGTATTACTTAACCCCCTCCTGGTTCATCTGCTTGTGTGTGTGTTTGGCTTATTGAGTGTGAAGAGTGAGTGTGTTGATGTTCCTTGTGTTTTCCCCCTTCCCACTATTCCCTACAGGCCTTTGGAATCAGGCACATGAGAATCCAGCCCCTCCCCCATACCCGTGGTCTCCTCACTCCCTTCCCCCCGGCCTCTGGGGTGCACGCTCCCTCTAGTGTCCCCTCTCTTCTCCCTGGGGGTCCAAACCCTGGCATGCGTTTTTGGAGGGCAGGGTGTGTGCCCAGCTCTCTTGCTCCTGCCACCCTGTGATGATCTGGACTTTTTTCTCATTGAGATGAACAGCCCCCCTTCAATACTGAGGGCTCTTATTTCATGGCAGGGGTGAACTCGCCATTTTAGTGTGCCTCAGGGTGGGTAGCCATTGTAGAGGCAGAAACGTGTTTCTCTTTCTTCCCCCCACCCCCTAACCTAACAGGCAGCCACTTTTGTTTTCCTGCTCCACAGCCTTCATCTTGGAGAGCAATTCTCAAGGTCTAAGCATCTTGGCTCCTGTGCTGGGATTTGATAAATCCTTTAAAACTGGAAGAGTGATCCGCCCTTTAATAAAACTATATTAATAAACCCTCGTGAAACCATATAATTACTAAAAGGGATTTCAACTGAAAACTGCGGGGAGCAGAGATGAAAGAGGAAATAATCTTGTGTCTGTGTCACCGAGTAAGTAGAAAGTATTACTAGAATCCATGATTAAAGGGAAATGAGCTGGACTTCTCAGATTCGTGTCTGTGGAAAAAATGGTGTCATTTTCTTTACTCTGTTTTATTCAGGCATTTTAGAGGGAGGTAGTTCATTGATCTCAAGTGAGATCATTCTATATGAAGTAAGAAGCAACAGGCTTATCTTGGTCTGTATAAACCTCAAAATTATCTCACTTTATTTAGCAAATTATACCCTGATCTTTAAAACACCACACTGACAAGAACTCCATTGAAGGGAGTCTTCTACCGCAAGAGCAGTCAGGATCAGAACCTTTATACTTGCGATCTTCCACCCAGCAGGGGGCAATATAAAAACTGCTCCACTCATTATAGCAGTGTTTCTGAACTGTGACTCTTAAGAAGAAATAGGGTTGTGCCATCTGCAAAAGGAATCCCAATTAGGTCTTAAAGAAATATGACATTTCATCCTCTTAAATATAATTCAAAAATTTGTTCGCACAAATGAATATCTGTATTGCAAAATTAGCATATTTGTATCTTTCCCTCCTTCGCTATGATATTTTTGAAAAGTGGGCATTTGGTACTTCATTCACGTTAGTAGTACTATTTGGGTGGAGATTTAAATTTTTGATCCTGCTCCCGCCTTCAAAAATCTGCCCAATAGTCTTACCAAAGTAAACAAAGTATTGAATAACAAAGGAATCAAAATACTCAACATTAGGGCTCAAATGATATCCAGTTCAAAGGTATGATTTGCATTTTTGGAGAGCACTATGAATATTGCACTAAAACTAATATTCACAAATTCATTCAAACAGCTGTTTTTCCTGTTTGTTTTTTAAGTTATTTTTGTTCAGTTAGTCAGCTGAATAACCAAATATCCAAACAAACAAACTCGAAAAAAATAGGAAAAATCCCCAAACTCCAAAGTGAATGCCTGAATAAAAGGGGCATGAATAATATTGTGTCTCCAGTTCACTAGATGTGAAGCGAAATGGGCAAATTAGTTGAATATGTTATTCACAGAAAATATTCATTTCAGCGCTACTGAACATGAAACTTCTGAAATGAAGATTCAAATCAGCAAAGTAGAAGCAAATGCTGTTTTGTATTTGCTTTGTTAAAACCGATTTGAAAATTCTGAATTCACCAGATTCAGTATTCACTCTGACTGTATGCTTAAGCTCTACTAGGGATGGGTGAACGCGGTTCGGAAGTTCAGAGTTTGAACCGAACTCGGTCTGTTCGGTCGACCGAACCGAATTTCCAAACTGAACTCGAATTTAAAACAGAACCGAACCGAATTTCCGAACTCCATTCTGTTCGCCCATCCCTACTGGCAACACACACTAAACAAAAACTGGTTTTGAATGGCTGAACTTGGTTCAGAAGTTCGGAATTCGACCAAACTTGGTCTGTTCAGTTGACCGAACCGAACCTCCGAACAGAATTTGAATTTTAAACCGAACAGAACTGAATTTCCAAACTCGAATTTCAAACCAAACCGAACCGAACCGAATTTCCGAACTCCACTCTGTTTGCCCATCCCTAAGCTCTACTTGCAATCCTAATTGATGGACTTAGCACATCTTTGCTATCTGAGGGCATGAAATGAAGAAGGAGCACCACATGGAGCTGAACTCCACCCCTCTCCAGTGCAGGCACTTCGGCAGACACTCCTCTGCCTTGCTTTGGGCCCTTTGCCGTTTCCCCAGCAACCCTGGCTGGGATCTTGTTTTGTCCAGCAAACTGTTCCCTCAGTCCACCCCCACCCCCCTCCTGACCATGGCAGGTAAAGGTTTGTCCTTTTCATGAGGGGGGCAAAGGGGGGCAAAGGGGGCCTCAACTATTTCTAGGTCCCTGTCCTGCTCTCTTAAAGATTGCGACAATGACCCCACATGCAGCCATGATGGCAGGTGGGGCGGGTGGTGGTTTAAGGAGGGGCTTGAAGGAGGGGCTTGCCCTAAGAGACATATTTATATGTGGATTGTTTAATGAAAGCACATAGAAAAGACTTTTAACTGAGGAAGATCTCACCTTCAAACGAGCTGTAGTAATTGGAGTAGCAATGGAAACCGCTGCAAGGGATGCAGGAGAGTTTCAAATTAGAGTTAAAACAGAAATAGGAGTGCATACTCTAGTTACAGCACAGTATAAAGAGCAGCCCAATCAGCAGAGAGACATTATCTGTGTGAGAAAAGATCCTGCACCCCATCGGATGGCTGCTTTAAAGAGGCAAGCTGCAGAAGATGGAATAAAAAGAGGCATATACAAGCAGTTTGCCAGACTAAAGGCAATAAAGAGAGAAGTAAATCACAGTATAGGAAAAGGAATACCAAAATACATCACATGGACAGCAGCAATAGTGATTCAGCTAGTGAGAATGGAGTGGCCAGTCTGGAACTATACAGCATGAACAAATGCAGCAGGTCACCAATTTGGCTGACATCCCAGGTGTCAGGGAAAATACCAAAAATAGCATTAGACACAGGCTCTGCAGTGTCTGTCAGCTCACATTTAGGGTATGAAAAAACTTTCAACAATATTCAAATGAGTAAGATACCTGTGTTGCTAAAAACGTACACTGGCGAAACGTGGGAGTAATAAGTGAATGTACAGTAGAACCATAAACAATATGTAATAGACATATATTGTTGAGAAGGGGGAACCAGCCTTATGGTGCCATGAATGGTTACATAAGATTCATCTGGAATGGAAATCCATAAAAATGCTTCAGTCACACCCATTACACTCCTTTGGCAGAACAGAGCGGCTGTTAGAAGGTATTTTGAAATAAGCATCATTCTGATGAATTCAAGGAGGGCATAGGAACAAACACTAAAACACATAAAGGCTAAAATAATGTTAGCAGCCAATGCACAGCCTAAAATTCACAAAGCTTGTCTGGTCCCTTACAGTATTTTCCATAAGGTAGATGCTGAATTGTAATGTTTAGAAAAAGAAACCATACCCTCCAAAGCTTCTTAGAGTGAGTGGGGGAACTCCTATTCTTCCAGTCTTCAGGAAAAATGGAGCAGTAAGGTTGTGTGGAGACTTTGAGGTTACCATAAAACCAGCACTAAATACTAATGAGTACCCACTTCCACAAACAGAAGTCATTTTTGCTACACTATCAGGGGGGAAAGGATTTAGCAAGATCCATCTGTCACAGGCCTATTTGCCAGTGCACTGTAAATGAGACAGGACAACTCAGATGGGTTTAAATGGCTTCACTCTTTATTCAGATCAAATTAACTGGTTCCAGTACCTCAATAACATGACTAATTTAATGTCAGGAATTGGCCTGATATACCCTCGGGTAGCCAATCCCTATTAACCCAAACATCTCCCCCCCCTATGCAACTACTGAGAGGGGGACAAGGTGGTCAGAAGAAGATGCCTGCAGGTTGTCCTTACTACCCTTGAAGGTCACCCCTCCCAGGGATGCTGACCCCACCACTTGCCATACCCTGCTTTTGCGGCAGGTGTCGCCTCCCCATCTCTTATGGAGATGCCTCATCTTTTATGTTTTATTCTAAACTAGGCATAGTACTGGACCCCTGCCACTAAGGGGCCGCCAGTGCAACTGGATGGGTCCATCCCCCACTTAACCTCTCAGATTTAAAACCTCCATAAGTTTGGCTTTCAGGGTGAGCAAGTAATAGGCATTACGCTCCAGAGACAAATAGACCCCATCCCTGTGGAAGAGCTCTGGCTTCCTGTGCGATATGGCATGGTGGCTGATGGCCTCATCACCCAGCCCCCACAGGCATTTCCCTATTTCCCTGTTGATGGTCTTCCTAGTTCTATCTATTTTTTGAGGGTGCACCCCCTTGCCCCAGAACATTCTTTCCACTAAGTGAGTCCACACTAATACTGCAGATGGGAATAGCTGTTTCACCTCCCACATGTTCCTTTTTATGTTTTTAATTAACTGCACCCCTTTCTGGTGCACCAAGTCATTCTCTCCCAGGTGCACCACCATAATCTCTGGCCGGGGCCCTTATGAGTTCCTTGCAGCATAGGGAACAACTGATGCCACCTCATGTCTCCACGACCTTTCCAGGAGATCTTGGCCCATGCCAACAGCCCCAACTGGGTTCCTCAGTTAGTGTTTCAGCCGTCTTGCTGGCACAGTGGACCAGGCTGTGGCCCACAATCCGTAGCAGCCATGAGCAGTGAGGAAGCGGACCTGAGGAGATAGATAGACCACACATAGGTCTGGAGAGTCTGCCCTTGCAAGCCGCACCATGTGCCCCCTCCCTCTCTGACTGGTTTTTGAGCACCATAGACAAATGTCCAGGGCGTGCAGACTGACACTAACATCCCCTATCGCCAAGGCCCTAGCCGAGGTGTCCCTGGCCGACTCATTCACCAACTCATTTACCCAGAAGGCACCAAAACATGCCACTATAAATACTGCCCATAACAACTAAACCTCATAACTATTTGCACATATGTGGGAGCGGGATTTGCACATGTCTGTTAACAATTGTAGGGTTATGGGATTTTGTCCATCCAGTGGATTGTCCTGCTCCCTGGCCCATGCTTCCATTATTCGTCTTGCGAAGAAACGCTGGTTGGGGCTGGTGGCCATCAAGGTGGCTCATAAACCCCAACACTGCCATTTTGCCGGCTCTAGCACCCAGAATTGCTCCCCGCCACCACTGCACCCCGCCAACTGAAGCATTTAGGCTTCTGAGAAAAGGAAACCTAGGTCCCAACCCCAGAGTGAGGGGTAACCCTGTAATTCACCAAACACCCTTCCATATGAGGCTCTGGTCCATGACACCAAGGATTCCTGGATGGTGCTGTACAGTTCTAAAATCCAAGGGTCCACGCCAATGGGGGCAAGGGCTAAGTTCAGCCTGGCTCCAGGTGCGAGCAAACAAAAGCGCTCCATGTGGAAGAAAGAGAGGATGTCGGCCACACCATTATTGACATCCGACCACACCATTATTGACAGTCTAGCCTGGAATAATATGTTGTGGCACAGACTAGCTTCATAACCCTTGGTGATCTGGATGACAGAGAGTTAATAATGTGGACCACCGCTTGGTTGTCACACCAGAAGAGAACCACGTGGTTGGCAAACTTGGCTGGCCACAGGTGAACCACCAGCATGATGGGGAACCATTCCAAGAATGTGAGGTCCCTAGTTTTTAGGTTTAGAAGCTAGGCTTTGTCCCAGTTCAACTCACCACACCAGCCATATGCCACAGTAACAGCACTATAAGGGCTGTAAAAGCCAAAAAGGACACAATAAAATACAGAGAAACCACTGAAACTGTTGCAACATAGGGACCCTCTAAGAGAAAAAAAAGGACAAGCCTGCTGATAAGCACCCAGGCACCATGGGAATCGAGAGCCATCCATCCAGTTAAAGAGGAACTGCCTTGAAGCAAGAACCAGGACATTCTGGAAGACAAGGATTCAGATGAAGCCCACCCCGTGATAAGAATGGACCCCTAAAATTCCCCTACAATGGGTACCACCACCCCCCACTCTTGCTATGTAAACTGAGGCCAAGGGACCTGAGAAGAAGGGCATGCAAAAAGCCCCCAGGAACCAACTGAGGCCAGAGAACATGGGGATAGGGGCTTGAAAGGGAAGCCTCCCCATACGAAGTGCACAAGCAGAAAAGGGGGGGGGTGCAGGAGAAAAGGAAAGGAAAAGTAAGGATTGGGCCCGATGCCAGGATCACTAGCTCACTCATGTAAAATACCAGTTTTCAGCTTGGAAGAAAGAATAAAGGGAAGACCCACAAAGTAAGAATGGAGCCATTAGGAGAAGGGTGTGTTTTCTATTGATCAATGCCTCAGGGACATGATTTAGCTCAGTAACATCCCCCATGCCAGCGAGACTAGGAATCCCCTGCGTTAAGCAGACATTAGAGACCAGGTTCCCTTTGTGTCCCAGGAAGCTGATCGTTAGTTCTCTCCTCCTCTCCTTAACTACCTTCCAGCCACTGTTGTTTACTCTTTCCCCCTGTGTCAAAGATATCTTATGCATCTTGGATGGCCCTTTTTGTGATGGAAGTGGAAGTTGGATTTCTCCCCTTGTTAGCTCATTGTGTATGCCAAAAGACCCATCGTAGCCTGCCCAAATTCTTTGTTCAGTACCCAATAACTGCCTTATAGCTTTCCTTCCACCTCGGAGAAATTTTTGGACCCATATATGTGCAGGTCGCTCTGTGCGTGTCTGTGTTAGGATTTTCTTCCAGACTTTGGTTTGCCATTTTTGCTTTTTCCTCCATCCCCTGAACTCCGCTGGATCTGTGGGCTGCCTGTCCCATCTCAACCGGCCAGGAAAAGGTAACTGCAAGTCCAGACTTTCCCAGAAAATTGGGGAAGCCCTCTTTCTCTTTCTCCCTGTCTCCCCCTCTCTCTCTTGCTCTCCCTCACTGAGCCAGAACCGGAATACACCCCCCTCTCTCTTCTCCTACCATCCCCGCAAGCCGCTTGTGTTTTAAAACCCACCATCCAGACCGGGGCTGTGTTTATGTGTTTCTCTGTGTTATAAACCAATAAACCTGTTGTTTTTGGATACCTGTCTCCTTCTCTCTCTTTCTATTTGGGGAGGGTACATAAACTGCTGTAGCGCGTACTGTCCTCAGCTTGATCC
>QEPC01004587.1:822153-861003 GCA_003113815.1 Sphenodon punctatus
CTTTTAGATTGTAAGCCACAGGTAGGGACCGCAGCTGATTATATGTTCTGTACAGCGCCAGGTTGTTACTGGCGCTTTATAAATGTTTAATAATAATAATAATAATAACATCAGCATGAGGCAGCATTCTGACCAATGGACCCCTAAGTGTATAAAAGAGGACCCTTTTGTACAGAACTTTGGCTCAAGGCTTGGGGTCACTAGCTTTGCAGTGAACTTCATGGCTTGAGTCCTTTCCTGACCTTACACCAGACTCACATTCTTACTCTCAAGCAGCTCATTAGGGCTGCCCCGCTGGGCCGTCCTCTCTGTCTTCTTCAGAACCAGTCCCATATCTGACTGTGGTCCCCATACATGTAAAACCAACATAGATTAGTATACTGGTGTTCTTAACTGATAATATTGCCAAGTCCAACTATTAATGTTGTATCCAATAAAATAGAGTTGTACCTATACAATTGGTGTGGTTCTTGGGCAATTAGTGATCCTAATAAAATCTAACATAGTCACCCCTGTCTCTTCCCACTCAGGCAGCTTCACACCATCTGTCCCTAAAGAACACCCGAAACCAAACCGCCGGTTGCGTCAGAGTGAACCTGGAGCTCGGCCTCCACAGGAGGTGCTCCCTCCAGATGTTGACCCCTTTAAAGTCATCCAGGAAATAGGCCCACATCCCCAGGTCCTCCCTCATCTCTCTCATAACCCTTCTGTGGTGGTGAGGCTGGGGATCAACAGTACAAGCAAGACTGCACGGAACCCATGACCAGGAGGAAACTGACCTGTGGCAGAGAGTTGAGGCATTGGAACAGGCAATCTGGATGATGGTGGGGCAATGGGTCAACCACACCCCACCTCAGAAGCTGGTAGCAATGGTCGGAGTACCAGGTACAGCTGGGGTGGACACCCTCTTTGAATCAGGGCAAGGGGCAGCAGGTAGAGCCCCGCAACCTGGAATAGCTATGGTGCTGAGCAGCTGGTACCTAGAGGTGATGTCCAAAGGGATGGCACAAATACAGGCTCAGGGATTCGGGTACTACCCCAGGCTAGCACAGCTGGGATAGGGGGAGTTGCATAGGCAGCAAGTGCCAGCAAGGTGTCCATCCAACTGCTATGGTAGAACGGGGCATGGGTGCCAGTGGTCCGCCCCCTGCTCTCAACCCAAGTGATGGTGACTGCCCGAGCCCTCCATTAGCGGTGGGAAGGCACTCCAGGTATGGCCCCCCCATCTCCCCTTCAGCAGCTCAGGGCCAGCAATGGTGGGCGGTGATGGGCCAATGGCCCACCTTGGGCAACTATTGGGCCCATCTCCTCCCAGTCACCTGGAAACGGATATGGAGGGAGGGGCAAATTTATTGATTTATTTGCCATTCTATTCAGTGACCACATACTCAACCCAAATGAGCAGGAGGATAGGAAAGAGAAGGAGCACTTCAAGTGCCTAAAGGCCAACAGGAATTGGATCAACTAGAATGTGGCCTATGCAATTTACCAGGGTGCCATAATTCAAGCCTTTCCCACTGAACCACAGATCTTCTCAAAAATGCTGACATCATCTGCAGGGCCTATGAGTCTGGCCCCCCGGGGGCATAGCTCCAGTATGACAAGGCCTTACGCCACCGAGTGGCATTCACCCAGGGATTGAAGTGGGAGAGACATGCATGCCCCTGACCTCTTGCTGGACTGCATGGTAGATGCAGTCAATGCCCCGAGATGTGATAGTGGCCATCTCTTGGATAAGGGGGGGGGGGGAGTTGTTCCCGCCAAGTATCCTTTTAATGGTGAAGCTAAAAAGGCCATGAGCAGCAGCAGTACTCAGTACTGGGAATACACACGTGTGGGAGAACCGCATCCAATAACACCCCCAGACTCCGAACCTGCTGGGCCATGGAGGGGCATACCCCCTGCACAAGAGGGGGAAACACCTCTCCTGCCAGGCCTATCACCATCACCTCTGTCTTATCGGGATTGAGCTTCAGTCTGCTCTGCCATAGCCAACTTGCCACGGCCTCCAAACACAGTAAGGACAGTCAAGGTGGTGGGGGACAAGGTGGTTCTCAAAGAGCCCCAACTCCAGTAAAGGTAGAACAACTGGTGCTAAGTCTTCAGGATGACCCCAACCAGGAAGAGGTCTGATACATAGTCGAAGGTTTCTGGGATGGGTTTAGGATCCCAGTTGGGGACATACGTCAGCACTGGAGAGCCCCCAATCTGAAATATGTTACAGGGCTCAAGCACATTGTCTGAATGAAGTTAGCAAAAAAAGGAGCTGACGGCTGGATAGACGACCCGTTCCCAGACATGCCTTACCCAAATATTCCCCACTGGCAGTGGTCCCAAAAAATGCCCCAGGGGAATTCTGCCTCATCCATCATCTTTCCTACCCCCGGGGAGGGTTGGTTAAAGACATCAATCCCAAGGAGCTCGTGTTGGTCCAATATGCATCCTTTGACTGCTGTGTCACTAGTGAAAGACTATGGCCATGGCACCCTGCTGGCCAAATGTGACATTAAATCGGCCTTCCCCTTCTACCAGTCCATCCAGACAGCTTCTGTCTCCAGGGCTTCCACTTTCAGGGTCAGTATTACTATGATATGGTCATTTCCATGGGATGCTGGATCTCCTGTTCGGTGTTTGACCGATTCAGCTCTCTGGTGGAGTGGATGGTTCACCAACAGCCAACTGCAGGAGAGATCACCAAATATTTGGATGACTTTCTGTTTATTGGCCATATGGGTACAGGGAACACAGTGGACTGATGGAGACCTTCAAGCGTGTGGCAGATGGCCTGGAATATCCCTTTGGCCCCAGAGAAAATGGAGGGGCTGGCCACGATCCTTCAATACTTGGGAATAGAGCTGGACATAGTGGCTAGGATATTTTGCCTCCCAGGGGGATAAGCTGGCCACTCTGATGGACAAAGTCAGTGAGTGCATGTCAGCCTGCAAAGTTATGGTACTGCAGCTCCAATCCCTTACTGGGAGCCTCAACTTTGCCTGAAGGGTGGTTGCCCCAGGTTGAGAATTCCTGTCCTGCCTTTATGCGAAGAGGTCCACCGCAGCTCCTCAATGTACCTGGTCGGGTGCGTGACCCTACACACACCCCAGTGAGGCAGGTGGACAGAGGCCTTCCCCGTGTGATCCCCAGTGGTGAGGACCTGGGGGGTCGGTGGGAAAAAAAGATCGGACATTGTCTGGCCTGTGTCTACATGCGCAGTAGCCATGCCACGGAGCAGAAGCTCATAGGAGGGGACTGGGCAGGGACCCTGGCAAAAGCTGGCTGCACAATCTGCCTGGATCCCTTGCAGCTGTGTCATTCTCCTCTCCTCCCCCAGGTAATGTCATAAAGGGGGATTGCCCTGAGGGCAATGCCCTCTGGGCGGCAGCTGAAGGGTGCCACCAAAGGGTGAAGAGCCATTGACGAGGCATTAGTAGGCGGAGGCGGTGGAGACGGACACCCTAACAAGTGGGATTACCATTATGCCATTGATGCTGCCAAGCTGCCGTTCCCGCTACTCTGCTGCTTCCCTGTCACAGCCAGAACCCTGGACCAGCATGGGGGCTGGGTGCCAGGGACACCAGCTGGGCTGTCAGCCCCACCACCACCGTCGCCGCCTCTCCAGCGCTCGAATCACCAGCTGTGCTTTTTGTGCCAGGACCGGCCAGCGGGAACTTTGGGGGAAGATTCAAGAACAGATGTTATATATTTCTAAGTTAATTGAATCTGTTTGTATAGGAAACTGTAGTTCCTTAATTAGATCTTTATGCTGAATCTGCTGTTCAGTGCTGGATATTATATTTCCCTTGTTATGTTCAATTAATACAGTTACACTTACTTATGAACCTCTGCCTGTGTATGTCTCTGGTGTCATCTAACAATCATCCAGATATGGCATGACATACCTGTCACTAGTAAATGTTTTTTTGGGGCTTAACATAGTACCTTCCTCCACACTGTACATCAGTCAGACTGGTCTCCTGGTTTGGTAAATGGCCTCATTTTAAAATGATGAGAACTTACATAGCAACTTAATTGTCAATTAATCCACTAATAGCTTACAACTAATAAGATAGGAACTGGTCAGGAAAGATAGGGTCCTGCCAGATTAACAACCAAGAAGCTTTGAGGAGAAAAGCCTGTGCTTAATGAAGTACGTGGTGAGGTTTTTTCAGCTGAATTTATTTTTCAGGAATACAAGGTCGATTTTTCTCCTTGTGTAGTTTTAACCGATTATATTCTATTAAACGTTGTGTGAAAGTGTTTAATTTGAATATAGATATACAAATACATAAGATCACTCATCCCTTTGTGGTCTTCAGATCCTCTGTAGGATCAGACATCGGCTCAAGTTCTGCTTCCTTGGAATCTGTGCAGCCTAGCAGAGGTACAAACTGCTTTATGCTCTTCCAGCTGCTAATAAGTTCTAATTACTACCTACCACCTTGGGGATTTCCAGAGTGAGTGTAGTGCCTCCCCTCCCTTTCCTGGACCCAGATGGAGAAGCTGGATATGACAATTCAGAGCTTACCTGTAGTAAGAGTGGATAAATCCAATGGATTTTTAGCTACTTTCCTCTGTCTGAGTGATATAGGCAGAATGCAAAAGGAAATTTATCTTGCACAGTCTATAGCTTTCTATTTTGTGTAAAATATCTGAGATAATGTGTGTATAATTAGGAATGGGAAAACTGGTTTTGGGAAGAAGAGACTGTCCAGACTACAGGTGGTGTAAATGCTAGAATCAACTAGTTGGAGGTGAAGTCAAAACTAATACTGAAGTAGTCAAAGTTATATGCAAATCAAAAAGAGAGCAAGTCTCGATTCAATTATTTGTTAATCGAATTTGAGAATTTGCTTCCTTTCATAAATTCAGTCATGAAAATGAATCGACCCAAACCCTTAAATCTATACGTTTGGACAAGTATTTCTTTCTCCTTCATATTTTCCATTGAAGTCTATTTTTTCTCATAAACATCTGTCAATTTCTGCTGTGTAAGTTTGTCAGAAAGTCCAGGAATTATGCTTTTTGCTCAGGGTCCAGCATAACCTATATGTAATGTCCAGGAATTTCTCATGAATATCTTAAATGGGTGAAATGCTCTAGGAAATGTACTAAGAACATAAGAACATAAGAGGTGCCATACTGAGTCAGACCACTGGTCCATCTAGCCCAGCATCCTGTCTCCAATAGTGGCCAATCATGGTGGCTTGGAAGAAGCACCCAACAGATCATACTGGGGGATCCTTTTCCTGTTGTTTTCCCCCAGCGCCTGTCATATTCCCTGATCCTGTCTGACTAATAGCTGCTAATGGACCTATCTTCCAGAAAGTTGTCCAAACCTCTTTTAAACTCAGGTATAGTACTGGCCCTTACCACAGCCTCTGTCAGTAGATTCCACAACCCAATTATACGCTGAATGAAAAAATATTTTCTTTTATTTCTTTTAAACTTGCCACCCATGAGTTTCATGGAGTGTCCCCAAGTTCTAGTACTAGCTGAGAGGGTAAATAACTGCTCCTTGTTTATTAGTTCCACCCCACTCATGATTTTATAGACCTCTATCGTCTCTTCTCCAAGCTGAAAAGTCCCAACCTACCAAGCCTCTCCTCATATGGGAGCCCTTCCATACCCTTGAACATTTTTGTTGCCCTTCTCTATACCTTTCTAGTTCAGCTATGTATTTTTTGAGATGGAGTGACCAGAACTGCACACAATATTTGAGTTGTGGTGGCACCATTGATTTGTATAGAGGCATTATGACATTCTCAGTTTTATTCTCTATCCCTTTTTGAATAATTCCTAACATTCTGTTTGCTTTTTTGACTTCTGCTGTTCACTGTTCTGTGGATTTCATTGTATTGTCCACAACCACCCCCAGATCCTTTTCCTGAGTGGTAACTCCTAGCTTAGTACCCAGCATCGTGTATGCACAGTTTGGATTATTTTTCCCTATGTGCATCACTTTACACTTGTCCACATTAAATCTCATTTGCCATTTAGATGCCCAGGCACCCAGTGTCATCAGATCCCGTTGCAGTTCCTCATAGTCTGCTCATGTTTTAACTACCTTGAATAACTTGGTGTTGTCTGCAAATTTGATCACTTCATTCTTAACACCTTTTCCCTAATAATTAATGAATACATTAAATAGCACCGGTCCCAATACAGATCCCTGAGACACACCACTTTTTGCATCTCTCCATTGTGAAAACTGCCCATTTAGTCCTACCCTTTGTTTTCTATCTTTTAACCAGTTTCTGATCCATAGTAAGACACTACCTCCTTTCCCATGACTTCTTAATTTTCTCAAGAGTCTCTCATGAGGAACCTTATCAAATGGTTTCTGGAAATCCAGGAACACTATATCTACTGGGTCTCCCTTGTCCACATACTTATTTACACCCTCAAAGAATTCATACAGGTTAGTGAGGCATGACTTACCTTTACTAAATCCGTGTTGACTCTTCCCCATTAAGAGGACATGTCCTTTGTCAACATATCCTGTAATTCTGTCCCTTAATGATGGTTTCCGCCATTTTGCCCGGCACAGATGTCAAACTTACTGGTCAGTAGTTTCCAGGATCGCCTCTGGATCCCTTTTTAAATATCTGTGTTACATTGGCGACCCTCCAGTCCTCGGGTACAGTGACAGATTTTAGTAACAGGTTACAAATTACTAACAGTAGGTCTACAATTTCATATTTGAGTTCCTTCAGAACTCTGGGCTGAATGCCATCTGGCCCTGCTGACTTGTTAGTATTCAGTTTGTCAATTTGCCCTAGAACATCCTCCAACATCACATTGATTTGCAACAGCTCTTCCAATTCATCACCCACAAAGCAAGGATCCAGCATGGGTACCTTCCCAAAATCCTCCGCAGTGAAGACCAACGCAAAGAACTCATTCAGCTTCTCTGCAATGTCCTTATCCTCCCTGAGTGCCCCTTTTTCTCCCTTGTCATCTAATGGCCCAACTGACTCCCTAGCAGGCTTCTTGCTTCTGATGTATTTGAAAAAGTTTTTCTTGCTTGTTTTTGTCTCTTTAGCAAGCCTCCCTTCAAAATCTCTCTTGGCCTGCCTTATTAACACTTTACATTTACATTGCAAGTGTTTATGCCCTTTCGTATTATTTTCATTGGTACTAACCTTCCATTTCTTAAAGGATGCCTTTTTGACTCTAATAGCCCCCTTCACCTCCCCATTTAGCCACAGTGGGAGACTTTTGGTCTTCCTGCTTCCTTTTTTAACTTGCGGGATGCATTTAATCTGGGCTTCCAGAAGGGTGCTTTTAAACAGCCTCCACGCCTCTTGCAAATGTGTAGCCCTTGCAATTGTGATTTTTAGTTTCTTTTTAACTAGTTTCTTCATTTTATCATAGTCCCCCTTTTTAACTTTTTTAAGTTAAATGCTACTGCTGTACTTGTGTTTGTCTTTCTCACTTCAGAAATTATATCAGATGTGATCACATTATATTAATTATTATTATTATTATTATTTGTATAGTGCCAGCTGTGTACCTGGTGCTTTACACAACATAAAGATAGATGTGGTCCCTGCTTACAGCTTACAATCTAATAGATATGGAGGGGGAAGACAAGGACAGGGGAAATAGGGAGAGAAAAGGGATAAATTAAATTCAAGTGGATGCAAAGTCTCAGGTGCACGTGTTTGGCTTGGTTTATTTTTATTTATTTATTTTCCAAATTTATACCCCGCCCCTCCTGAAAACAGGTCGGGGCGACTTCCAGCATATAAAATATATATAAAAACAAATATAAAAACAATCAAAAATACAATTTAAGTATTTAAAACAGGGCCCTGGGATCCCATTCAACATTAAACAATTAACCAGGTAGGGGAGATAAAAAAAAACCCCTAACCCTCCCCCCCCCAAACTCTTGGGTGAACAGACAAGTTTTACAACACCGATGGAATGTCAACAGGCTTGGGGCCAGGCGAGCTTCCTCGGGAAGGGAGTTCCAAAGGTGCGGCCTGGCCACCGAGAATGCCCTCTCCATTGTAGTCCCCCACTTTATGCGGGGAGCCTCCAGGAAGGCACCCCCAGCCAACCGAAGGGGCTGCTCCGGGGCACGGAAGGTGAGGCAGTCCCTGAGATCAACACCAAAACCTTGAACCTAGCTCGGCATGCTATTGACAACCAGTGCAGAGTTCAGAGCAGAGGTATAACGTGCTCCTGACGACCCGTCCCCGTAAGGAGATGGACCGCTGCATTCTGCACTAGCTGCAGCCTCTGAACCAGGAACAAGGGAAGCCCCACGTAGAGTGCGTTACAGTAGTCCAGCCTCGAGGTGATGAAGGCATGGATGAAGGAGGCTAGGTCCGGGCCGGAGACGAACGAACACAGCCTTCACACCAGATGCAACTGGTGAAAGGCAGCCTTAGCGACTGCCTCCACCTGCAGCTCCAGGACCTGCTGAGCTCTGGACCTGCTGAGCTATAGGAGGGAGAACCCCCCCAATCAGGGGGGCCACTACCTCCCTCGTTCTCCCCACCAACATCACCTCCGTCTTATCAGGGTTGAGCCTCAGTCTGCTCTGCCGCATCCATTCTGCCACAGTATCCAAACACTGGGATAGCAACGAGACAGCGGGGTCTGGGTCAGTTGAAAAAGAGAGGTACAGCTGAGTATCATCAGCATATTGGTGACACCATACCCCAAACCCTCTCACAACTTCCCCCAAGGGCTGAATGTAAACATTAAATAATAACGGAGACAGAATAGAACCCTGTGGAATGCCGCATGATAAGGCGTGGTGGCACGATGTCTCATCCCCCAGTATCACCCGCTGGCTTCTCCCCGAGACGAATGAACGGAACCATTCAAGAACAGTCCCATCCAGACCCCGCAGGTCATGCAGCCGCCTCAACAGCAGCCCATGGTCCATGGTATCAAAAGTGGCCAAGAGATCTAGCAGGATGAGAAATGTTGAACATCCTGCATCCATCTCCCAGCAGAGGTCATCGACCAAGGCCACCAATGCTGTCTCAGTACCATAGCAAGGGTGGAACCCAGATTGAAAAGAGTCTAGGAAGCTGATGCTATCCAGATGCACCTGGAGCTGGGGTGACACCGCCCGCTCAATAACCTTCCCTAAAAATGTAAGGTTAGAGAAAGTTCGGTAACTGGCGAGCGCATCCACGTCCAAAGATGGTTTCTTCAGCAGGGGGCATACCACAGTCTCCTTGAGGCTGGGCAGAAACCTCCCCTGCTGCAAGGACGCATTGACCACCATCGCCAGCACCGTCCCTAACGTCTCCCTGGAGGCTTTCACCAACCAGGACGGGCATGGATCGAGTCCGCAACAAGTGGCCCTCACAGACGCCAAGACATCCACTGCATCGGCCAGCGTCACTTCCTGAAACTCTCCCCACAAATCTGGACTGGACGGGGCCTCCATCTCCTCGCGTTCTCCCCCTACTGCCCTAATCCAGCGTCAAAGTTGGTCTGAATCCGAGCAATCTTGTCTGCAAAGTAGTTTATAAACTCCTCACAGCGGGCCTGGGACAAATCCCCATCCAGGCGGAGGGAGGCCGGACTAACGAATCCCCGCACCACGCAAAATAGCTCTGCCGGGTGTGACTTTGCAGATGCTAGGAGGACAGCAAGGAACTCCTTCCTTGCTGTCCTCACAGCCTCAACATAGGATTGCAAATGGGCCCTATGGAAAAGATGGTCGGAGTCAGATCGAGTCCGGCACCAGCGTTGCTCCAGCCTCCTGCCTACTCGCTTCATACACCGCAGCCCCTCAGTAAACCAAGGGGCCCTGCGGTGACGAAACCAAGGCAGAGGGCATCTCGGAGCCACCCTGTCAATGGCCTCCTCCAGTAGGTTGTTCCAATACTGGACCAGTTCATCGACAGAATGACCATCCGGGTCCAAGGTTAACTCCCTCAGGACCTCTTGGAACCACTGGGGTTCCATCAGCCTCTGAGGGCGGACCATCATTGTGTTTAGGCAGGAGTCTGCGGGGAGGGCAAACAGCAAATATTGAAAGGAACGTTCTAACAGGCATCAGGAAAGGCGGTGAGGAAGAGGTGGGTTTTGAGAAGGGTTTTGAAGGTGCAGAGGGAGGGAGTAAGACAGATGTGGGCAGGGAGGGAATTCCAGGCATGGAGGGCAGCAAGGGAGAATGGACGAAGATGAATAGGGGAGCAGGGGTGATGAGGGAGAGCGAGGGAGGGGGTAGAGGAGGAGTGGAGAGTGTGTGCAGGGGTGTGTAAGGAGACTAGGGCTGAGAGGTAATGGGGAGCCAGGTTGTGAAGGGTTTTGTAAGTGAACACCAAGAGTTTGTGAAGGATGCATTGGGGAAGGGAGAGACAGTGAAGCGAGAAGAGGAGAGGCTGCACGTGGTCAAAGGGATGGGCTGAGTGGATGACCCTAGCAGTGGAGTTTTGGATGGAGATAAGGAGGGACAGGTGAGAGCTGGGGAGGCCAGTAAGGAGGAGGTTGCAGTAGTCAAGGCGAGAGATGACCATGGCATGGACAAGGGTTTTGGTTGAGGAGACAGAGAGAAAGGGACGAATCCGAGCAATGTTGTGGAGGGAAAAGCAACAGTATTTGGCAACAGAGTCAATGTAGGGTTTAAAGGATAGTGAGTGTCAAAGATGAAGCCCAAGCTACAGGCTTGGGGAATGGGGTGGATGGTGACCCTATCAATAAGGATGGACAGGGAAGAGGGAGAGAAAGGAAGAGGAGGAAAAATAAGGAGTTCAGACTTAGCCATGTTGAGCTTTAGCTGACGTTGGGACATCCAGGCAGAGATATCAGAGAGACAGTTGTTGTGGCAAGCTCGGACAGAAGGGGAGAGAGAGGGGGTGGAGAGATAGAGTTGCGTGTCATCAGCATAAAGGTGATATTGGAAGCCATGGGAGTCAATGAATTTGCCAAGAGACAGAGTGTAGATAGAGAAGAGGAGAGGATCCAGGACAGAGCCTTTGGGAACCCCAACCAAGAGGGGGAGGGAGAAGGAGTTTGAATTGGGAAGAGACACATTAGATGACCGGTCAAAGAGGTAGGAGGAGAACCAGTCAAAGGCAGAGCCACAGAAGCCTAAGGATTTAAGACTCCTACTGGACTGTAGGAGTGAGTGGTCGACAGTGTCAAAGGCAGCGGAGAGGTCAAGGAGGACAAGAATGGAGTAAAGGCACTTAGATTTAGTGATTATGATTGCTATTGCCTAGTGACTCCGCCACAGTTACTCCTTGCACCAGGTCCTGCATGCTACTCAGGACTAGATCTAGAATAGCTCCTCCTCTCATTCGCTCAAGAACCAGCTGTTCTCGGAAGCAGTCATTTATGGCATCCAGAAATTTGACCTCCATGTCCCACTTCGAGAAAACATTCACCCAATCAATATTAGGGTAATTGAAGTCACCCATTATTATTATGTTGCTGACTTTAGTAGCCTGTCTTATCTCTTTTAGAATTGCTTTATCAGTCTCTCCGCCCTGGCCAGGCGAAACGATAGTATACCCCTCCACGATACTCTTCCCCTTTATACCTGGAATTTCTATCCATAGAGATTCTATGGAACAGTTTGCATCCTTTAAAATTTGAATTGCACTTGACTCAATGTTGTCTTTTACATAGAGAGCCACCCCACCATCAACTATATCTATGCTGTCATTCCGATAGATTTTGTACCCTGGTATTACATTGTCCCATTGGTTATCCTCATTCCACCATGTCTCTGTGATGTCTATAATGTCTAGATCTTCATTTGGCACCATACACTCTAAATTTCCCATCTTACTTTTTAGGCTTTTAGCATTTGTGTTAGGAGGGGAGGGGGAAGAGGGAGAGAAGCACAGGGCAAGAGGGAGTTTCCTTAAACCAGGAAAGGGGGCAAACCATGGGGCCGTCTCTCCGCTAGCACTCTGGGGTGCCAGTAATCCCCTCAGGGTGTAGGGTGGGCTTTCCTCCGTGTTTAGAAGGCAACCCGTATCATCATTGGGGAGGAGAGAATGTGCCACAAGGAAAGATAGCAATAGGAGGGGGCCAAATACTCGCCACGACACACAACCCTGGAAACCAGCGTGAGACAGGGGGAAGGGGCCAAGTGAGAGGGGCAAAGGGAGAGGAGCCGGGGTGTGGGAAGGGAAAGGGAAGGGGGAAGGGAAAGGTTCAGGGTAAAGGGGGGGGGTCTGGAAGTACACACAACCTGAAGGAAGGATCAAAAGGGAGCAGAACACAGGCAGGGATCACAGAAACCACGGACCAGTCAGGGGCTATGGGGAAGGGAGTGCAGGAGGCTCAATCACACAGAACTTACACAAGGGGAGCAGGGGTTAGCAAGGCAAGGTACAGGAAGACAATCAACAATCACCACCACTCAATAACTAACTTTCACAAGGAAGAACAGGGGCCAGCTTCTCTCAGCGATTACCGGCTGGGAACTGATGCCCTGCCGGCCTCTTTATACCCTTCCTGGTCACCCCAGGTGGGAGCCCTTGTGATCAGGTGGAGGCCCCGCCCCCTGCCGAGCGCTCTCAGCTGCTAAGCATGTACTACGCCAGGGCGGGGCTGGAGCTGCAAGCTGGGGGGTGTCTGATTGCGGGGAGGGAGAGACCTGTGACGCTGCCTGGCAAGTGTCCTTTTGCTTCAGAGGTGGAGCTACGCAAGTGCTTGGGGGTGGTCCACGCTATGCCAGGGGGTGATCGCTCCCAGCCCGCATCCCCACTCTTCTCTGAACCCCCTGCATCCCAGGCCGCCAAACCACTCCACGGCTCTGCGCCATGACAATTTGCATATAGACATTTATGTGTATTTGTTTTATATTTCTTACTGTGTACATTACAGGGGACTGTATCAGGCACCCTGGAATTTTTATTTATCTGTTCTCCAGCAAATTCCATCTGAAGTCCCTTAATTTTTGTCCCTTCCTCAGTCTTAAGCAACCCTAAATCCCCTAAGTTACTGTTGCAGTGGCACTGGAAAATGTGCTGATTTTTGCTAAAAACAACACGGCTAAGTGGAAAATACATGGATGTCTCCAAGTATGACAATGCTGGCAAAATCTCAGAATTCTTAGGCAGTTGGGAGCCAAAAGCAAACCCATATGTGTACACACTAGGGATGCAATCTATCAAAACATTTTGGTCGATTAACCAATTTAAGCCTATTTGTTGATTAATTGATCAATTAATCAATTGCAATTTGCATATATTTGCATAAATATACATCGATTTTCATAGATGTGCCTAATTTGGGTGTGTTGGGTAAACTTGCCTTCCTCTGAAATGCATTTCCTTGAGCTACCGACTCAGAATTATGGACCGTCAGAAGGTCCTGGCAGCTACCAATTAATTGGGGGGACAAACTTTAATTGCTTTTAGACAGATTAATCGATCAATCAGTTCAATTAATTGACTGATGACTGCAGCCCTAGTACACACCTACCAATACCATGACCATGACAAAATGCAGGGTTTTTAAAACGTACATCAGAAGCAGAAGGCCTGATAGATTGTCTATCAGACCAGGTCTGACCCAGTGTGACACTTCTTAGTCTTACATAATGCAAGCACTAATTTTGCATTAGATATTAAATAGATTCTGAGGTTGAATATTAAATTAGTTAGTTGAATTCTAATTTTTCAATATTAGATTAATTTTGAAATAAGTGTCAGTGACCTCTTTTTGATGAGGTGATCGGTGTGCTCTAACAAAGAATACATTGTGCCCTATAGAACACCAAATAATTGCCTATGACACAGAAAATTAGAGGCGCTTATCCATGAGACAATTTACTGGTTCAGCATTGTGTCCAGGAATTAGGGATGTGTGAACACGGTTCGGATGTTTGGAGTTCAGCCCAAACTCGGTCTGTTCGGACGTCTGAACTGAACGTCCAAACCGAACTCGAAAACAGCCAAACAGTTCAGTCATGTTCGAGTGAGTTCAGATGAGTTTGGGGATGGGAAAAACATGACTTTGGGAAGGGGGAGGCAGCTGAGGAGCAGCCTTCCTGGTACCAGGGGTGCAGACAAGGACTTGTTTCAGGGCCAAATGATACCAACACAGAAAAAAAATCTTTGAATTCGGTATCGATAGCACTAGTTTCGGATGTTCGGTCGAGTTCGGCGGAACTGAACTCCGCCAAACCGAACAGCTAAACCCAAACTCGGGTTTCAAACCGAACGACTGAACATCCGAGCATCCGAACCGCATTCTGTTTGCACATCCCTACCAGGAATCTCTTGTAAATAATCTGGCTGACAACCTTACTGCTGTATTAGCTAGTTTCCCCCTCAACTCTAGCTGTTCTGAAGACTCTACAATGTGAAACTTATCTGTATCAGCATAGTCAACAGCTTTTTGACATAAGACTTGAACTTTTCAAGGACCTTTCTGACCTTTTTTCAGACCTATATCCAAAATTTGGAGAGTTTGCTGTTGACGTGGACATCGGTTGCCCTGGCCCTTTGATAGAGTCATGAATTTAGTGCTATTAGTGTGATCTGATGCTAAAGAAAAGGGATACAACTTAAAACCCTAGAGAGCAAGGATAGAAGAGAGGGAGAGAAAGATGGGATACTATATGAACAGCATTGCACAGGATGCTCCTGAGACCATTATTTCCAGAATCACTTAAATCAGTTTTCCTCCTGATGTTTGATACTGTAATAGGTCTTTATAAAATGTTATTAAATGTATGCATACAATTCTGGGTGTCTAAATGAATATGGGTCAGGTTTTCTCTCCACTGATTCCCAGCACTAATAGAATCCTGCCTTCTGAATTGACTACAATGATTTTAGTTAGTGGTAAGGATCAATTTGAACTTTTCACCTGGTTTCGATTCCAACAGAACTGGACATTTTGTTTAGCCCAATGGAACCAAACAAAATAAGCAGAAATCCATTTTGGCTTGTGTAAATGGATGCTGCAATTCTGCACATGAGCAAAATGTCAATGGCCATACTGTGCATGCACCAAATGACATCACCATAACAAGATGGTGGCACCATGATATTTTGGATGAAACTGCAATAAGGCCATTTACACAGGTTAAAAATGGCAGACTGTACCGTACATGTGCAAAATGGCCACCACCATATAACAAGATGCACCAGAGATGGTGGCCCCTATCTTCTTGTATGGCAGTGGCCATTTTGCACATGCACAGTATGACTTCCGCCATTTCAATGCGCAGAATTGCAGTTGCCATTTTGCACATGCTCAAATGGCCCCTATCTGAATTCTGACCAAAATATTATTTTGGTCAGAATTCCATCCAAACATTAATTAAGCTATTCCAATTTTGTGGAAAAGTCCTCAAATTGAATGGCTTATTCATTCCAGCCCTAGTTAGTAATGAGAAAGACCAAACAAAAACATTGAAAATCACAAGTCATTGCCAAGGAGGCAATTCACATAACCTACAAGTAGTCCCATCTCATTCTGTCACCAGTCTTCAGCTTCCACTCACATTGTAGTAGACTTTTCAGTTTGCGGCAACAAGTTCCAGACCTGAAAACTCTAGTAATCTCACAAATTTCTTCCAGTTTTTAATCAATTATGAACACAGTGAACTTCTGTTTCACTTCTGGTGTCCAACACACAAGCCCCTGGAAGAAGGCACATGCACTTGGATTGATTGGCCTAGGACCCAAAAGGTCTAGGGCTAGGCCATCCCCAGAAGACATGCTTGCTGTTGCCCACCAATTCCCTGGTTAGAGAAAACATTGCCTCCTCTTTCGACCAGTAAAGTGCACGGATAATGGTATCCGCACTGATAACCGTTTTGGCTCTGATATGTATATTTACTCAAGCCACACATGCACTGAAGCAAAACAACCCACAAACCCAAAGAACAAAGAATCCTGGGAAAATGTTACAAGTATCAAAATGCAAACATGTAACTGAACACTTTTTCTTTCAGGTCTATATAGTTAAGGCACAGCTAACTTTCTTCATTGAAAGGCCCACTGAGTTCAATGGGAGTCTGAGGGGCAATTTCCTCCGGGTTGCAACCCACTGTTGATGGGATTTTCTCATTGATTTGCCATGAATAGTTAATGTGGTTTGCATAGAAGAATCAGGAAATGCTCAAAGTACGTGCCACTATTCACAGATTGTGCAATGGATAGGTATAAGATGTTTAATTATGATTTTAAAGTACTGCCTGTATTGTCGAGGAATAATTTATACTTACACTGTTGGTGAAATCTGTCAGAGTCTTTCTTGATCTCAAAGCGCTGAGAGAGAGAGCAACACTGTCTCCATGCAAGGAAACAGGATGGTCTGCCCCTCCCAGAATACACAAGTATTTTATAGATTACAATGCAGGCAAAAGATACAGGCATGTCATTCAAAATGCTACGTAATAACTGCATTACACACAATGTTTACATATTTGGGCTGGTTCTTCCCAAAACTATATGAGCCAAACTGTTTATAATATATGGTGCTTAACAAGGTTAATTTGGCTTTCCAGCTGCAAGGTTACTTGGCCTATTTGTTATGAAAAACACAGGCGAAAGGAGTCTCAGTGTCTAGGTCTAAGGCCTGTGTGGAGCACTTTCCAAGGCCTTATTTTGCAAAGCAGAATACAGAAAGCAAATAGCTCTCTGTCTAAATGGCAACGGCATAGCTTCTATTAAGCATTAAGGTTTACTCAAAATGCTTCTGTGTCATCCATTTTGTGTTATCTTCCTTTTGGCTATTGTAATTCAATTCCATACGGTCCCTTATAAAATTTCCTCCACAGTATGCTTTAACTTATACTTATTTCATGCACTCTTCCTTACCTATTTGATTTGAGAACACAAACTAGGGGCGTGCATATCATTTTTGTTATTTGGTTGATATTTCTGCTGGTCAACTGGCATCACAAACAGATCTTATACCACAATGACACATAAGAGAATCCCTGGCATAGGCTCGTTCTCTGTATATGCTGTGCAGGCATATAAAATTGGGACCCTTTATCATATCTTTCTTATATTTGGCAGAGATGATCATGCAACTGTGATATAGATCCCTGCCAAATTTCATGTAAACTGGTTGGACTGGACAGTCAGATATACATGTATAAGTTAATTGCTTATACTAGCAGGACCCTTTATCCAATACTTGTGAAAGTTTGCAGAGATAGTAAATATGGGAAGGAGTATAAACATGCCAAGTACAGTAAACATGAGGCAAAGAAGATACACCTAAGAATGTATATGAAGATTTGTGCAAAATAAATTAATTCAACTGCTTCTAAAATTGGATTCCTGTATCCAATCTTTTTGGAATTTGGTACATGTAATGCCTTCCGTTGGAGTAAAAGCACACCATGTTTAGGCCACATATAGTGCAAAACAAAAAATGTACAGCCAAAATGCGTTTTCCATTGAAACCAATGGAAAATGAAAACAAAAGCAAAAACGAAAATGACAATTTGATATTTATGAAAATGAAAATGACAGATTTAAATACCAAAAACAAAAAACAAAAATGAAAATGATGTGGGCCCCTGAGGCACACCTCTAACACAAACTAAATGCCAGAGCTTGATGGTCTAAAGATAAAACTCTTGATTAGGGAGCAAAAGGTCCTGGGTTCAAATTCCCTATAGTGTTGCTGTCATTGAATTGGAGAGAAAAAGACTGTACCTTTAGGGATTTTTCTTTTCTTTTTTTTTCTGCTGCTGGCCATCAAAGGTTCATGTCCAGTCTCGGCCATAGGGCCCTGATCCTGAAATCCAAGCAACCTCCGCATCTGAAGTGGCACAGCATCGTGCCAGGCCCGTAACCCAGAGGTCAATGGATAAAACCCTTCTTGGCTAGATGTCATCTTTGAGAGCTATGAGATGCAAGGGTATGTTGGTCTAGAGGTATAGTCCTTACTTGGAGAACAAACAGTCTTGGGTTCAAATCCCCTGTGACAATGTTGTTGAGTAACAATAAAAAAGGCCACGTGGTGGTGTTTGTGAGACCCATATCACTGTCCGTGGTATGCGTACAGTATACTACTATCAAGAGAGAAAGAAAAGGGCCATTTGATGAGGGTTTTGATTTTTGAGAACATCCTCAATACAACGCTTATAATATCCGAGGTCTAGATGTGCTCCGTTTCTTGAGTGAGAAGGAAAAGGACTGCATGATGGGGATCTTGAAAACACCTTTGATAGAATGCATACAGTACCCAAGTTCCTGTCATGCTCTGTATACTGCTGTTGAGGGCAAAAGGAAAAGGCTGTGAGATGGGGCTTGTGAGAACACCCTTAATAGAACACATATGTGGAACATTGATACGTGTGAAGAGTATAATGAGAGTAAGTTCAATCATGATTCCCTTGCTTAGGGATAAAGAGGTCCTGCATTCAAATCCCTTGTAGTTCTGCTGTTGTCAAGTGGGAGAAGAAAAGACTATACCTTTAGGGGGAAAAAATGCTGCTGCTGGTCGTTGAAGGTTCATGTCCAGTCCTGTGCATGGGCCCCTGATCCTGGAATCCAAGCAACTTCTGCATCTGCAGTGGTGCAACACTGTGCCAGGCCCATAAGCCAGAGGTCAATGAATCAAAACCATTCTTGGCTATCTTGCATCTTTGACTGCTCCAAAGACCAAGGGCACATTGGTCTAGAGATAGGATCCTTGTTTAGGGGACAAGAGGTCCAGTGTTCATATCCCCTGTAGTGCTGCTGTCATCAAGTGGGAAGGGAAAAGACTGTACCTTAAAGAAAAAAACATTGGATGGTGCTGGCCATTGAAAGTTCACATCCAGTCCTGTGCATGGGGCCCTGATCCTGGAATCCTGGACTCCTTTCTCTGGTGGGTGGAGGATGCTTGGGATCCAGTGGGGAGCTCATCCTGTGTTGGCATGGGCCTTGAAATCAGTGAGACCATATACAGCATGGATGCCCAATTCAGGAATCTTGGAGAGCTTGAGCCAGGTCATGGTCAAACCAACCCCAGTTCCAATACATAGCCTCACCTCTAGGCATAGCCACACACACACACACACACACATAGGGGGAGGGGCTTGGCTTGAGGCAGCAGCCTGAGAAGGGCCATGGGATGCAAAATTCCTCAGTCCAGCCCTGGAAGAGAGGGAGCTTGGGAAGCACTGAAGGAGCAGGCAGGTTCAACGCTCTGCCCCCAGGCTCTGAGTTTGCAGCAGAGGGGGCGGGTGAAAGGAAGGAGCCAGGGAAGTGCTGCATGGATGGGCAGCTTCAGTGCCTCTTCCCTAAGCTCAGGGTTTGCAGCAGAGGTGGGGGGTGGAGGGTGAGAGGAGCCAGAGGTGTGTGGGGAAGAAGCCCAGGAAGTGCTGCAGGGGTGGGAAGCTTCAACACCTCTCCCCCAGGCTCAGAGTTGCAGCAGAGGTTAAGACCAGACACAAGCAGCATTGATTGTGAAAGCAGCATTGACTGCTGAGGCAGCATTTCAGGCAGCCAGCCAAGCCCCCTCTCTCCAACCTGACAGTGCAACTAGTTCTGCAACGCACGCAAATCATGAGTCCTTAACTGCAGTACGGGCCATGGAGCCGCCTGAAGGAGGAAGC
Source organism: Sphenodon punctatus (assembly GCA_003113815.1). Lineage (NCBI taxonomy): Eukaryota > Metazoa > Chordata > Lepidosauria > Sphenodontia > Sphenodontidae > Sphenodon > Sphenodon punctatus. The sequence goes on from QEPC01004587.1 coordinate 841,664, forward strand.
TAACTAGCTCATTAATATATATGTATGTAAAACATATCTCGTTGTCCACTACTACAACTTCTCTACTCTTTTTTTTTTTTTTGAATGGCATATATTAATGTCTTCATGACCATCTCTGCAGAAAATATATAATATTTTCTGAAACATCATGTAACCAAAACATAGATGTAGTACAATCTCTTGTCATCTTTATACTCCCTGAAATCACTCTCAGGAGTTTGGATCATGTTGTAAAAACCCCCAAAGAAATTCGACAAACAAAAAACCTAGTTAAGGCAGAATCACATCTAGCAAACTTTAACAAACCAGGAAATTGTATTTTAAGGCCCCCGCCTTAACTTGCACACTTTGTAAGCAGTGACGTTTTTGTATGGTCTCACATATTGTTCTCGCTTACAACTTAGGTTCCATGCACCCACACTTTGCCTTGGTCTTTCAGCCCCAATCCGCTTCCTTTGCAGGTTGGGGGCAACACTAAAACTAGGATGACATGCTCCTCTGTGTCCAATATGACATTGTTACTCTACTTCCAATGTGGAAATAATTGCTCTTTTTTTTTTTACTTATATTCCAAATCTTCATTCTGTGGCACCAGATCAAGTACATCTCCTTACTGCACAGGTGACTAAGAGCATGTAAATATTCCAACATGAAACAACTAGATGGACCAGTTGTACTGTCCTTACATTTAAATTTATTTTATTTGGGATCACCACCTACTCTTACCCACTACTTATTTGTGCCCCTCCTCTAACCAACTAACTACCACTTCACTCTCAGGGGATAGAAAAGTTCTGACTTCAGCTCCCCTCCCCTTCCTCCATTTAACTCACTAGCTTCCAACTGCATAGTATAGCCTCTACTACTACCCAATAAACCCACTCACTTCCCCAAAAATCACAAGACTCCTGACTACTATAATAACCATCATTACTCATAGAAAATACATCTATGAGTGTGTGAAATGACAACTCCTATGTCCTCAAAAAAATAAAACCCAGGAGAGAAGGTGTACTAATACACAATGGGGCAATAGAGACTATTTGTTATTCCACATCCTCTTCCTCCCCGAGTCCCACAGATGCATCTCCATTGTATCATGTCACAGTTAATGAGATACAATTTAATATCAAATTAGCATTAATGTTTCCCCCATTCCTTCCATTGGCCATTCACTGGATTTCATGTTAATGTCTACCCACATTCTAAATAAACACTTACATAGCATTCTCTCCAGCTTTAGTGTTGCCCCCAACCTGCAAAGGAAGAGGATTGGGTCTGAAAGACCAAGACAAAGTGTGGGTGAATGAAACCTAAATCGTAAGTGAGCACAGTATGTGACACCATACAACAACTTCATTGCTTACAAGGGACATTTTTACACACATGTTAAAGTTCCGTATTTTACAATCTTCTGGGTTTACAAGTACACAACTAAGTTCAGGAAGCATTTTTCACACACGCACTGACCTGAGGTGGCCTAAAGTAGCCGCAGATGTAGACGTGAGGGGCTGCCATGGAAACCAAGGGATCACAGCTGCCAGGAGAACTTTTTACACACAAAAGTTCTGGGAGGTGTTATACGCAGAAGTTCAAAGATCCAGATTTTTAAGATCAGGGTGAGTGATTTAGAAAGTTCAGGATGTAACAGCAAACATCCAGGAGAAATGTGTGTGTAAAAATACACACACACCCAAGGTGTGCAAGTTAAGGTGGGAGCCTTAAAATACAATTTCCTGGTTTGTTAATGTTTGTTTGATGTGAATCTCCCTTAACTAGTTTTTATTTTATTTTTTTTGTCTAATTTCATATATAGAGTTTGGGCACTTCTTTTTCAAAACTCCTCCTTCAATAAGCAAAACATTTAATGGCCGCACCACATTAGTGGAGATTAATGAAATAAAGATTTCATTGCTTGTTATTTCTGGAGAGGGATGTGTGGCTCTTGCCTCCCTCTCTCTTGAAAAGCTGAATTCCCCCTGGCTCTGACTCCTGTATGAGGGAAGCAACAGTGACAAAAGCTGTTGCAACACAGTGAGGAGAGGAGACTTGGCACCTATTGTGCCCTCTGCCTCTCTCCCCACAGCTCTGGAACCGCCTCACCTTGCTGTTTCTGCGTCTAAAGCTTAATGTTCTTCTATCTCCGCCCTGTTTCCCTGTAGAGACTCAGGGCCGGCTTTTGAATTTGCAGGGCCTGGGGTGGGATGATAAGGAGTTGAGGGAGGGGGGAATGTCACCAGATGAGGGAGTGTCCCCCATGGAAGGGAATTTGCTGCAGGCAGGGAGCAGGCCTTACATGAGTGGGGTATGCTGGCCAGGTAGGCAGGACCTGGAAGCTGGCTCGAACACTCTGCACATGGGTAGAACCTGACCCCCAGAAGAGTGTTCCTTCAGGCTTCCGGGCAAACCCCTAAGGCAGCCAGGTAAGGAGATACAAGAGGTCTGCTCCAGAAAGAGAATTTAAGATCGCGAGCAGTTCCCCACACAAGATTTTTTGTGTCCTGTTTTTAGTCAACGCCATTATGTTTTTGTAACTATACCCCTGACAAAGGGTGTCTACCCAAAATGCATAGGTGTCAGAGTTTTGAATTTGTTGATTATATGCATTTATTGTTGTACAGAACGGTTTTACATTTTATTGAGATTATACATTGTACATGGATATGATACATTTACACAAATATTTCTCTTATTAGTAAATATTTTTACATACATTTCCATTTGGTTTGTGTGTATGCAGTAAGTGTGGTTTGGTGTTTTTTTTTAGTGATTTCTTACTGTTACTCGTGGACCTGGCAGGACCTTACCCCACAAATCCTGTAACCCCAGACTCCCTGCTGCAGAGTGCCAGGTGGGGAGTGCCTCTGGCAAGGCCTTTTAAATGCTCAGAGCACTTCAACCCCAGCAGTGCAAGGCCCCTAGACCTTGTGAGATCTGGGGAAGCTGACTGTCCTATTTGTCCCATCCTAAGACTGGCCTGCTGGTGACTTGTGTCTGAGTTCTGGAAGAGGCAGTTAGTAAAAAGCAATGCTGATTCCTGAACAAGTTCCACAGGCAGGTGGGAGAGGGAGAGAAAGTGAGTGTCTATTGCTGAAGACAATAGACACTCAATAGAAGCCTTGGGATGTTTGTGGCTAACAATTGTGATCATGGGGTTAATAACAATCAGTAGCATTGGGGTGTGTGTGTGAAACTGATCTATGACAAACTTTGAAAATAATAGTAAACTTAACTCACTTTGACAAGACTCAGACCACTCTCTTCAACATTTCTTTTTCCATTATATATTCTCTTTCTTGGCTATCTTAGGAACACCTGACCATGTTCCCGCAGTAATAAACTCCCAGGAGGGAAATATGGATGTAAATAAAAGCCTTGATACAAACAAGCCAGCAAGTTCTCTGGAAAGTTATTGCTTTGCACCCAAAATAGAAAGCACATTAAACAGCCCAAACCTGTATAAATCCAGACTTCGCAAAGCTAATAAAAGTGGGCAAGAATATAAAGTGTTGAAATCAACCTGCTTTATGGCTTTCATGAAGGTTGCGAAATAAAATAATACATATATTAATCATACTGGAAGCATTAAAACAAAACGTCTTATCTAAATTTGATGGAAGGAAACGTTCCTGCCAGTCTCAGCAGGTGGTGTGTTTGTGGGTCTGAACAGGGAATCAGGAGGGCAGGTGGTAGGGGGTGTCACCATAAGCTCTGGTGTCAAGCTGCTCCCACCTGGAACCACCTGCTTTCAGGAACCTATGAGACCCCCACACCAGGGTGTGGGTGGGGCCTATGCCCCCCTTTAAATAGCATGCCTAGGCAGACCTTCTTGCTGCTTCCTTCCCAGGTCATACAAGAGAAAAAGAAAACCTGTAGGACAGGTAAAATGACTCAGTGATTAAGGGTTTAGGTGTCCAGGGGGGGGTAAGCCCCATGGGCTCCATGGGGGGGCACTACAGCCACAGATGGTCTTTGTCATCCCCTATGAGGAAGGCTTTTGATTTACCAGAAGCTTTAAGTTTTTCAGGCTTCTGGATGGTGATGGGGTTATAATTTATCATCCATGGGTGGCTTTAAATTTCTCATGGAAATGAGCTGCTTGCATCCTGGGAATGAGGTGTCCCCCCCTGCCCCCTGGGTATCAGGTGATAGTGTTACATGTGCTGGTGTTACCCAGGGGGTGGGCAGTTGAGGCTGCTGCCAAATGGCTGCTTTCTGTGCCTGCAGGGCCCACAACACTGTGGGAAAGCGTCTGCTGACTTTCGGGAGGGGGGAGCTGTGGCTCACAAGTGGTCCTGTGAGTTGTGGGAAGCAGCTGCTAACTTACAAGGGGCTGCGGATTGAGCATGGCATCTGGCATTGGGGATCCCTTCCCTTCTGTTGTTGCTCAAAGGGCGGGGAAGGCACAGGGACTCCCGTGTGAAGGCTGGCGGTGGCCTCTGTTATACGTGGTGCCATTAGAGCATGCTCGGGATGGGTTGCCAGCTTTCGAATGTACCCGCTTAGGCCAGCTAGAGCATGTCCAATACTAGTTTGTAGGGGCCGTGCCCATTTTGTTTGGGGCTGTGGCTATTTTGAGCCCCGCACATGCATATGGTCAAGATGAAGCGTTCATGACCATTTTGCTTGGGGACTGTAGCCATTTGGAGTCCCACGCAGGTGCACTGGCAGAGTGAAGAGGCCACCGCCATTTTGATTGGGGGCTGTGGCCACTTGTACGCCTGCACATGCTCTTTTAGGGGCCAGATCAGGGGCATTTGTTAAATAAATATGCTAATAGATATATACAATAGATATACATCATAAATACATAAGTATTAAACTAAGAGTGGCATATATAATGTAAATATGCATAACAAATTAATTAAATTTGAATTTAATGTGATGAAGAAATTCATTGGAGTTAATGAATTAAATAAAAGAATTAATTTAATTAATTACTTAATTAAGGAATTGGTCATTAAAAAAAAATTAATTGCAAGAGAGTTACACTTTAAAGCATATGAAGCACAGGTAGCTTAGTGGATAAAGGTGTTGGGCTTTGACATGAGATCTTGGGGTTCAAGCCTAGCCTGGGCTGCTTGGGTGCATCAGGCTTGGGGTGACATTAACAGTGTATTTTCTGCAGTGTCTCACATAGCAGGTATAGTGGCACCCAGAATGAAGGCAGTCAGGAGATAGTGGTCCACTGGCCCAGCATCCATATCCTGCTGATGGGGTGCCTCGTGGTTCTCCAGCAGGTCCCCAGGATGCCTCGGGGCTAGCCCCACTGCCATTGCCCAATTATGGCATGGGAATATCACAAAGGATGACCTCAGGGTCTAATCAGGATGGCACATGGAAATCCTACATCAGATGCAGCAGGTGATGGGTCTGATGAGTCAGGCCTTGATAAATCAGTTTAATGCCCACCCTCCAGTCAAGATAATTGACCCAAAAAGGCCAAGGCTTCTAGGACGGGATGATGGCCAAGCTCAGAAGCAGCAGCAGTTGGTGCAAGGATAACCAAGGAGTCAGAAGTGATAAGAGCAATCAGCAGGCCCCAGGAGCAAAGTAAACAAGGTAAGTGGGTTGTGGACATGACTCTGGATGCCAGGGTTGCAGATCCCCACCACCACCACCACCACCAGTGGAGCAGGCAGACTCCCTGTTGTATTGGGAGAGCGTTCCATCCCTCAAATTGCGGCCTGGATCACCAGGGCAGTTTGGAATATAGCTAGCATGCCTAAGATGGATGACAAGCTGGAGAAGACATCATTATACTATATCCTAACAAGGCTGTAGCGTTCTCATCTGTCTACAGAGACCAAGGAGCTGAACTGGAAAGGGGAATTTGTAGATATGTTTATGTTATTGCAGGGGAGAGCCTTGGGTAGTGAAGTGGAAGATGACAAAGGAGGCAAATGGCACCCCAAAAATTTCAATTACCTAGGTCATGAGAGACCTTTGCAGGATATGCTGAGGTCATATCCTATAGGTTTCCACTGTGTGTGGGAACTGTGTCAATACTTCTCTACCATTCATAGACTCTGTCACGACCACGAGGGTCAGGGATGACTACTTTATGATGAGGTTGTTCGATGAGAGGTGGTTAACAACACACACGCCCAATGGGATCTTATTGATAGGGTGTCATGCTCCCAGCTGATGACCCCTAAAACACAAGTGGGGGTACAAATGGTTCTGGTCATTCCCCCTCAAAAGCAGTCAGTGCTTTGACCCCTGGTATGGTATGGGTTGAACCAGGGGGGTTGTAACAGGGGACCCTGTACATGTGGTTACTATTGTACCTATTGTGTGTGGGGGGGGGAGGGAGTGCATAGCACTGCCAACTGTTTCAAAAGGAAGAAAGTGTTTTCCCAAGGCACTAAGAAAGACAAATTTGGAGTTAAAAAGCAAGGGGGTGGAGGTGGCAGAGGAGTGCCAGGCTCATCAGCTGGCCAACTCTCCAATTAAGTTATCCCCGCTGGTTGCGCTCCTTGAAGAATACCCAGTCAAGGAGGATGCGGCATTCCTTTTGAAAGGGTTTTCAAAAGGTTTCAGGATCCCATACAAGGGTGTTGGGTAAATCAGTCAGCTAAGAACCTTAATTCAGTGGTGGGCATGGAACAGGTGGTTATGCAAAAAATCAGGGAAAGAGTCATTTCAGGCAGGTTAGCAGGCCCCTTCCCAGCCCGTATATTTGCAGTCATGGATGGTCCCCTCTGGGTAACATCCCACAAAAGCCTCTGGGGGAATATAGGTTAATTCACCACCTTTCTTACCTGAGAGGGCGGGGTGGTGGTGGTTGGGGTTCAGTGAATGATGGCATACTGCAGGAGCTATGTGTTTTGAATTATGCTTCATTTCATGCTGCCATTTGCATTGTGTGGGCATGTGGAAAGGAGCCCTTCATGGGTGTGATATCAAATCAGCATTTAGGCTCCTCCCGGTGTCTCCCTCAGATTACGATTTATTGGGTTTCACCTTCCAGGGTCAGTTGTATTATGACATGGTGATTCCCATGGACTGCGCAATTTTGTGTTCAGTTTTTGAAAGGTTCAGCCACAATGATAGAATGGGCAGCTAAGGATAAGTCTGGATGCACCTACATTATTCACTATCTGGATGATTTCCTGTTCTCAGGAGGCAGGGCTTCTCAGGATTGCAAATACATTATGTCTTCTTTTGCAGAGTTAGCAGCTTATCTGGGGGTCCCCCCTCACTGATGAAAAAAACAAGGGCCGCACCACAAAACTATAATTTCTGGGCACCAAAATTGACTCAGTCCAGTCTTCCGCAGGATAAGTTGCATACTCTGAGGCAGCTCATATGCAAAAAAGGTGACACTTGAAAACCTCCAAAAGTTGCTTGGCCACCTAAATTTGCATGTAGAGTGGTTGCCCCTGGCAGGGCCTCCTGTGCTCATTTGGAAAGGGCCATGTCAGGGGTGTTAGCTTTGCACCACCACATACATGTTACATGGGGAATGAGGGAGGATTTAACTGTTTGGGACCTTTTCCTGTGGGAATTCAATGGAGAGAGGTCAGGATCTCAGATGCAGCAGGGGCATCATGACTTGGAGTTTTCTTTCAGTGCCAATGGTGTGCACAAAGATTGGGTGCCAGTAAGCATTACCAGTGACATAACCCTCCTGGAGTTTTTTCCACTGGTCGTGGTTGTCAGTATTTGGGGCTCACGCTTCAGGGATGTTCACATGATATTTTGGATGGATAATCACGTGTTGGTGCATGTAGTGAACACACAACCATCTAAATCACCTAGGGTCATGAGACTAGTGAGGCATTTTGTTCTGCAATGTCTAACACTTAACATGTGCTTTCCCATCAGGCATGTGCTGGGTGTTCATAATTAAATTGCTGACATGGTCTCTCACTTTTATATAGATAGATTCCATTCTTTAGCACCTGGGGCAAGCCTGTGCTTGGAGTCGATGTCTGAAGAGCTATGGGAGCTTGGAGCAGAGTTGTTGACAACTTCATTCATGTGTCTGTGTCCAAGAGCACACTGAGGGCTTACACCAGTGATTTTGAAGCATTTTGATCCTTCCTAGTAGAATAGGCGTTCCAAGGGTCCAGGCCAGTTGCCACAGACCATGTGAAATGGTATATGGCTCATTTGAGTCAAGCGTGACTAGCCCTGAAAGCCATCAGGGTCTGCCTTGCAGCTATATCATTCTTCAGTAATTTTAAAGGTTTTAAGGAACCCTGTGGGGGTTTTCAATCAAAAAATAGGTTGGAAGGCTGGACCAGGATGCAGACCAAAAAGGGGATAAGCGCCATCCAGTGTCATCAATATCCTGGTGCGGCTGTTGGGAGTCCTGCGTTCCTCATGCTACTCCCCTTCTGAAATGCTTTTGCTCCAAACGGCATTTACACTAGCCTTCTTCGTCACACTTTGTATCAGCGAGCTGGTCCCTAAGTCGAAGGGAGACATGTTTAATTGTCTTTAAAATGGGAAGACATGTTACTCACCTGGGGGTGGGGGTGGGGACTACAGGTCAAAGTTAGGCACTCAAAGATGGACCAGATGGGGTGCCGGATATTGAGTTTCCATGGGAGAGAGCTACCCAGCAGCAGGTTTGTGAGAGGGGCTACTGCCCAAGAGAAATCCCATTTCCCCAGCAGGTATTCTTGGTTGTGCTTTTAGTAGGATTGTTTGTTGTGCTTTTTATTTTTATTTTTACTGTTTTGTTTTGCTGCCTGCAAACGGGTGTTCTTTGAGCTGCTGCCTGAGTGATTTTTTCAGTGCACTTGCAGGTCAGAGACCCTTAAAGGGACACAGCACCCTGCGACAGTGCCATAGGAGCACGCCATGGGGCAGCACACACAAGAGCATTCCCTTGTGCACATGACCTTAGGCACTGGCTGAGGTGGGCAAAGGATTATGCTTCACCCCAATAGGTTCTTGTGGTTGGCAGGTTTGTACAGCACTCTGGGGCCAGCTCTTTTTTAGGAGTACATGTGCTGCCACCAAAATCTCTGATAAGAGACCTGGGTTTTTGTTCTGGGGTTTTGATCCTTTCAGGAGTCAATGTGATTCTGCCACAAGCTCTGTTAAGAGCTAGGCCTCGGGTTTTGTTTGGATGCTTTTTTTTTCTTTTCTTTTCTTCCCTTCAGGATTCAATATGATGCTGCCACAAGCTCTGTTAAGAGCTAGGCCTGGGTTATTGTTCTGAGATTTTTGATCCTGGTAGGTGTTAATTGTGTGATCAACATAGGCTTTGCTAAGTGTTTTGTGCTGGGAGTGATTGTGTTGTTTGTATATGCCCTTTTAAGACTGTGCTTTACAGGTTACTCTTAGTATACAGCACTGTATTTATCATCTGAGCATACAAGTGTTAGATAGGAGTGATAAAATCTGTAGTTATGACCCCTAAAGTTAAGAGATCTCAGGCAACAGCCCAGCTGTCCCCTCCTCTGATTAAGCAAAGGCTGATACCTTCCCTTACCTCTTCAGTGACCTGTTCTCAAAAGGATGCTGTAGAAATTCTGAGTCCCCCTTCATCAGAGTATATAATTCCCACTTCATTTGAAGTAGAAGCAAAAAATCGTAAATGTAGGCTCATTTCTCCTTCTAGGTGTACAGAATCCTTACTGGATTCTGATATTGTATATAACAAAGAAATCAGTTATAAACCCCAAGTAAACCTATCTTTGGCTATGAAATCACCCAGTATGGGACCAGGAGAATTAATAGGGGTTAAGGGATATGGCCCTCGGGAGACAGAGGGTTGTACATCCATGTTATTATTAGCAAAGCATGTCTCTCTGATAGGTGAATTAGTGAAAATTCTGTTTTTACAACTTAACCTGCTTAATCTCAAGATGGATGATCTGGTATCTACAATATCCAGTAGATGGCAAGGAGCCAAAACATAGTAAAGAATACCCTGTGCGGAGAATATAGATATGAGCATAGGAGGCAAGGCACCCACAGAGGTTGGCTCAGATGAGATAGATATTAGGAAAATTGATCAACTGGATCAGCAAATTCCTGACTCCCCAAGAGAGAGATATCTAGGGTTTCCAAGATGGGCAATTGAAAGATGTTCTTTCACCCTTAAAACTAGCCAGAGATAAACTGGCATTTACTGTACTCTCTCAGCCATCACGTAGGTTGCCATTTTGGGATACATCCAAGGAGGTAGCAGAGCACCTCAAACTTCTTTTAACAATGCCCATAGTCAGCAATGAAATAAGCAAAATATACCATTTCTATTATGCAAAGGGGCATGGGGGGAAGTTATTCAATTCAGATCAAACACCTTGACCTCAGCAGTCTTGGGAAAAAAGGAACATCTGTCTCAATGGGCAGTATATTTATCTAGAGTATACATACAGGGGCACAAGGAGCCTCCCCTAATTATCTCAGAGGGTATGAAGTCCAGGAGGATTATTAAAAGAAATAACATTAGGCAATTGACAATGCCAGGAAATATAACTATGGCAGATAATATGGAAAGAGCAGAAACGTTAGAAGCAAAGGTCAAGGGATATGACTGGGATGGTAACATCTCTGAATTAATAGATCTCACCTCCATGTAGGAGATGAATATGTAGATCAGTGATGCTCCCAAGGCAGGGTCAGGGCTGTTTCCAGAAGAGAAGGGTATCTTACAGGGTTATAACAATTTGTCCACGCATCCGAAATAAAGCAAGGACAGCCATGTTGGGTTTGAAAGGCCGCACTCTTTATTTCAAATGAAATTAGGCATGGTTGGGGTAATTGCCCTCAGGCAATTCAGGTCCAGTGCTAACTTCTATACTTGGGTACGTAACAACCCCAACAAAGGGAAAGCTTGGATGTACCCTCCATAACCCCCCTTTAACTACCTAACAAAAGCATCTCCCCTCTGGCATTGGCTACTGGCCACCTCCAGAGGGGAGGAAGTCCTTCCAGACCCAAGCCAAGGATTTAAGTTACCGCCAGCTTGGGGACCACTCATATCCCTTCCCGCCTTTGCCAGTAATTCACCTTGGGAGGTTAACCCTGTTGCTGATCATGCCCAGTCTATGCCCCAGGTGTTTCCCCCACATCTCTTAGGGAGATGCCTCTTTCACTACTTATTCTTAAGAACTTGCTACAGCACTGGACCCCTGCATGAGTGCAACAACATATAACAATAACTACTTCCCTCCCTCAATCCTGACTACTCGGGATTGATAAGCCAAAACAATGAAACACTACGAGGAAGACGAAAAATGAGAAAAACTATTTCAGCCAATTATGTTTTCCCTTAAAAATTCCTTCCTGGCCCCTCTAAGGCAACCGGTTAAACCCATAGTATCTCTGGGAGGGAGGAATGGGGGCTTTCCAGCTCACAGCGACGTTCAGAATGCTGCCGTGCAAGCGAAACGGGCGGGAAGGCTCCCAGCAAGGGGCGGGGCCTCCACACTCATTTCCCATTGGCCAGCCCCGTTGCTGGGCAGACTCTTCCCGGGCTGCTGAGGGATCCTCGCTGCGACTCGTTCTGCCTGCGCCAGCTCTCCCCCTCCAGTGCCACTACACGCGCACTGGAGGGGACAGAATACAGCCCTAACTTCCCCTACCCTTGCTCCATTTCACTAATGGAGCGTGACAAACGCCCCTGGTGGCCGCCTATTAAGGTGGGCCAAGGGGTTTTACCAATAGAATGTCAGAATAATATCCTTAGGAGAATAGTGAATTTGTATGAACATCTAGCGGCAATACAAGGCTCCTCAATTTCCAGTTCTTTAACAACAAACGAGCATCTGTCAAGAAAGGTTAGACCTATGTGTACTGGAGATAAGGAATGGAGCTTAGATGTGGAAGAGGGAGATAGCTGTGGTAAAAGAGAAGCAAGAGAAAATGAAAGGAAAAACCAGAAAACTAACCGGGAAGGTAAGCAAGAAGTAGAATCTGAGATAGACTCAGTACTGGGTAATGTTCAGTCCCAGTTAAGTTCGGGTAATTCCTTATGTGTGGATGCTGTAAGGTTACCATCAGCCATTGATAAAAACAGTGGGAAAAGTGATAATGATGGGGGACCATATTTTATCAATAGACGAAGTTCCTTATCTGAGTTAACCATAATTGACAAACCAGCAATTCCACTAGTGTGGAATAATTTAGCTGAAGAAACTCAGACGCAGATTTCTCAGGGCACATGCAAATCCTCAGTAGGACCCCCTCTAATATCATATGGAAGGAATGAGGAGGGATCACCAAGAAGGAACAATAATGCCTTGTCAGATATAGATTGATACCATGGAGTGGGACAGGTAAATCAGCCAAATTCTATGCATGCTCCACCCGTGGTCTGTGTAACGGATGAGTTGTAACCCAGTCTAAAGATAATATCATAGAATATTGGAGCCTGTAACTCAAAGAAATATGATAAAGATTTTTTGAGATACCTTAAACAATTTGATCTGGTTTGCTTGCAAAAAACCTGAGTGGTTGCAGCTGAAGAGACAGAGGTTGAGTGTTTTAGGGTTTGGAGCAATCCCGCCAAAGGATCCCATCACAAAGGATGCCCTAGTGGGGTTCTAGAAATACTGAATTTTCTGGAATTACATCTAGACAGTGAAGGTAATATCTTATTAGGGATATAATGGCACTTAGATGTGTGTTTCTCCCAGATAGGGAGTGTATGCAAATTGCAACTATTAAATATCTATATTCCCCTAGTGGTTTTGCAGAGGGAAACTGGAAGATTGTTGAGAATTGTATTATCTCTGCTCTTAGAAAATACTCCAATGATTATTTTTTGATCTTAGGGGATTTTAATGCAAGAATCGGAACCAGCAGTCAAACCATATCAAAGGCCTTAAATATGATTGATCTCTCTGAGACAGACATGGATTGGAATGCACAAGGGAATCTAAAGATCTAATGACTAATAAAGCAGGGAAAACGTTGTATACATTTATTCTGGAAAATTCCTTAAAGATTTTAAATGGTAACACACAGTGGGATTATCAAGGGAATCTGACTTATACTAACACTCGTGGAGGTAGTGTCATAGATTATGTTCTAATCTCCTCCTCTCTAATAGGAAGAGTAAATTTATTCACAGTGTTGTCATGAACTGAGAGTGATCATTTTCCTATCTGGCTGAAGCTTTATCTGTCCCACTCTGTGAGTAGTACTGCAATATTTCCCAAAGGACAGACTGATGTAGATGGTCCTTGTAGAATTCGCTGGTTCATGGAAGTTAGTAAACAGGCTCTCACCTTTCTGATGTCTGAACAGACCTCCAAGTTGAAATCTAAAATACAAGAAACATCTGAAGTGGATGTGGCTATTGGGGCGTGGGACACCCTCATATCCTGGCTAAATCCCTTGCTTATCCAAAAGAAGGGCAATATGAAAATGAAACCAAAAACATTTAAAGGAGCAGGCTGGTGGGACACTGATTGCCATTTGGCAAAGCAGACCCTGAGAAAGCTGGCCAGGCAACTGAAATGGGGTATAAGCAATGTAGGTGTTGATGGATACCAAGAACAAATGAAATTTTATAAAAAATTATTACTAAGGAAGAAAGGGGATTTCGGTAATGGACAATTCTCCAAAATGCTTTGGAAAATAATGACCCTAAATTGTCCTGGAAAGTAATTCATGACATGTGGAGAGGAAGACATATATTCCATGAGCCCAAAATAACATCAAATATATGGGTGCATCACTTTACCGAAATCTTCAATGCTAGCAAAGTGATAGGAACTCAGTCCGTTCCAAGGGGGTGTGAAGAGCTTCCATCCTGGAACCCTGGAACGACAACAGAGGTACTCCATGTAATACATGGAGGGTGAAGTACTGTTTGCTGCAGATTCCTAGTGTGCAGCAATCCCCCTTCTGGTCCACTGGGGGCAGCACCAGTATCCCCAGTTGGTGTGCTGCCATCAGTTGACTGGGGACCCACTGTCCACAGCCTGGTTTGCTCGCAACTTCTCCAGGCAGGAAGAACCCAAGACTGTCCTAGCATACGTATGAAATCCTGCTAAGGGATTTCCAAATGGGCATCTCCACACCATTGCTGTGTGGAGGGTGTATGGCAGCACCTGAAGTATCCTGGGTTATTTTTAAAAGGCAAAAATAACAATTACAGTTAGCGTTGCCACCTCTTCAGGGGTTTCTGATCTAGAGCAGGGGTGGGGAACCTCCGGCCTTCAGGGCTTGTTCCTGTGGCCCACTGACCTCTAAGGCCTTCCCCATTGTGTGCAGCCCATCACCTGAGTCACTGTGGCCCGAGCAGGGATTTGCGGGACGTACACAATGGGGAAGGCCTATTCTAACTGACCTGCCCTGAGCTGTTTCTGGAGCCCAGCTGAGGCTGCCGCGCAGTCTGGATGCATAGCACTGTGGGGCCTACATGCCACATTGCACCGCCGAGCTCTGCTGCTACCTGCACCCCAGTGCCAAGCTGCCCCTCCAGACACTGGGTCAGGGCAACTGCACCCATGGGCGGGACGCTACCACCGATGCTGCCGAGTACGGGACCGGGGCCAGTGCCGAGCCGGGCGCAGATGAGTCTGGGAGCGAGGCAGTGTGTGTGTGTGTGTGGTCTGTGTGTGTATTCTATCTCTGTGTGTGAATATTGTAATAGTTTTACTTGCTTTAAATTGTTTGATCATTTAATTGATTTTTAAAATTGATTTTAATTGATTTTTAAAATTGATTTTAATTGATTTTGACATGAGGCCCCCAGTATGTTCAGGGACCGACAATGCAGCCCCCGGCCTCAAAAACATTCCCCACCCCTGACTTAGAGGCTTCTGGGGAAATTTTCAGTGTGTTAGTCATAAGCACTCCTGGTAACCTTGAGAAATTAGGTCTTCCTGTGGGACCATGGGGCAGATATGTAAGAGAGAGGACAGATCAGACTTTCCCACCCCATTTCTGTTTGATGTGAACCCAACCCACCCCAAAGGAGAGTGTAAGGTGTGACGTTACATCAGAAAGGGGCATGACAGCCCCCTTTGCTCTGCCCCCTTTTTAATGTCATCCCACCACCTATAGAGCACCCTCTAAGGTTCATCATGATGTCACAATGCCCCATTACATTAGAAAAGGATGTGACCACCACTTTGTCCTTCCCACATTGATGTGGCCTCATCTCCTATGGGTGATAGACTGGAGGGAGGTAATAACCCCAGTTCCAGTTCAAGCCTTAAGGTAGTCCAATGGCACAAGCCTCATTCAAGTCATATTTGTCAATTCTCACAGTCGCACCCTCCATCTCTTTATAGATAGCATTTTAACCACTTTTTCTCCCCATATACCTAGCTCCTTCATATTCTGTATTAAATGCCGCATACCTAAAATTATAGATATTCTTACCACGTTGTCTCCCTCTCTGTGACTGCCATACTCTGTCAGATGTAGTTTCCACCTTGTGTTACTGCTGTAAACCCATTTCCTTTCATATGCGTATTCACCTCACCTGCTAAGCTGTTACCTACCTTGCCCCCAACCCATTTGCTGGCTTTTCTCTTGTCCTCTCTGTGTGTTTATGACAACCCATTGTTCCTTTTCTCCTACATGAATATACATCTTTTATAGCTCTGTTTTTAGATGTCTGGCATCTCTCCTTTCTCCTGATCTAAACCCACCTGCCCGTCACCTTACCCACTCCCACCCGTTTCTTTCTCTTATATGCCTGCCCTAAATTTGCTCATTTTATATATTTCTGAATGGCGTTATTCTGTATGCCTGAGGAAGGGCCCAGGGTGGCCAGAAAGCTTGCTCATTTTAACCAACAGCATTTAGTCTAATAAAAGGTATAATTCAAACCACCTGTTGTCTCCATTAAATCAATATTTATTTATTTATTTTATAAATTTATACCCCTCCCCTCCTGCGAACAGCCCGGGGCGGCTTCCAACAATACAATAAAATACAATTTTAAAACATCAATAATTATATAAATTATTAAAACAGGGTTCGGATTCAAATAATAATACATAATAAATAATAGGTCAGGTGGGGGAGCTAAAAAAAAAACTTACCCCACCCTCCCCAAAGGCCTGGGCGAACAGCCAGGTTTTACAACTTCGCCAAAATGTCAACAGGCTGGGGGCCAGGCGAGCTTCCTCCAGAAGGGAGTTCCAAAGGCGCGGCCTGGCCACCGAGAATGCCCTCTCCATTGTGGCCCCCCGCTTAACACGGTGGACCTCCAAGAAGGCACCCCCAGCGGGCCGAAGGAGCCGTTCTGGGGCGTGGAGGGTGAGGTGCCCCAGAACGAGGTAGGTAGGTACTGACTGAAGGCTTTTAGCAATGGGCTGTAAGTGCTGAGCTCCCACTGACTTTCCATAGAAAAAGCTAGATATTTAAATGCCATTGTGCCTTTGAAATCTAAGGTACGCAGTTCAAACCTGTAACACATGGGGCCTGACTGATCCCATGAAAGTTGGGTCTTGGATCATATCATAAATATTGCAAATAAATGCAAATCTAATCTATCTGTCTATTTCAGAGTACTTAGCATTTTGAGTTAGTAGCTTACATCCCCAACTTACTCTGAAAAGATGTACATGACATGAGATACAGGAAAGTGAATAACCTTGTCTTTTCTTCAGCTTTCATGGTTTATTAGGATGCAGAATTTATATGCAAGTTTCTTCTTTGTTTAGTGCTTCAGTGCCTCTGAAATTATAAGACACATTTTCTTAATTCCACAGATAACCATTTTTACATTCTCAGTATCTTGGGTCAAATGTTCAGTACATTGCATAGACAATTGTGCACATGAATCTCCTTAACAATAATTTCCTTCATTTATTTGGAACAAGGATATACTCTTAGATGAGATCATTTGTCTATATCGATGAGTATTCTACTTTCAGGAAAAAAAAACTACTTGCTTCTTAGGAGAACTTGACATTCTTAGGAGGAAAATTGTTCTTGATACAGACAGATGATCAACTTTCAATCTCAAGTGCAAGGTTTGAGTGCCCATATCATTATCTTTTCTTGCATAATGTTATGGAGGGTGATAAAATTATCTAGTTTTTTGATGAGCTACCTACAGCCAAATTAACCCTTAATTGTTAGCAAAACCTATTGTAGCTCTCTATATAGAGCAGCAAATTGATTGAGTTAATGTTTCATTTATTATACCCAATGACCAGATTAAATAGTGCTTATCCTCTGTGAAGGTTGGAAGGAACTATCCCACTCATCTGCTAGTAGTGAGTAAAACTCTCACTGAGGAATGATGAAAGAATTAATACATCCACTTCTAAAGAGACAAACTTTTATATTTATTATTAAAACCAAATTCTGCACAGTATGGAAGTAAAATCAAGTAAAACCAATTAAAGGTGATGATTTTGACCTTAAGAGCCCCAAATGGCCTGCTGTAGGGCTGAGACGAGAGCAAGTGTTCCCATTCCGAAGGGAAATACCAGAGTCTCTGTTGGTACTTGGTCAGTTCCCAGTGATTCTGTGCTTCCACCATTTTGTTTGGTCATTTTTGTCACTTTCCAGAACTTTTTGACACTTTCCAGAACTTTTTCTGGGAATTTTACGGCAGTCTTACAGCCCTTTTATGGGAATTTCCGGCATGTCCCCAGAGTTTAGCTGTTGCATTCTTGTCTTCACAGCCCTCCGGGATGTTCTCAGGGTACACACAGGGTTTGAGATTGCCCATAGCAGTCCTGTTCAACTTACAAAGATAACAGAAAAAGGGGGAAACAATTACAATTACAGGAAAAGGGAAAAACAGAATTCCATACAAATTGGATGGAAAACAAAGACATTATAAGCTGGAAATATGTGCACAATCCACAAACCTTAAATTGCTTATAAAATCAGACTCCTTTATCCAATCTTTATGACATCTGATAGGAATGATCCCTTCAGTGAGGGGTACAATATTTCCAAACTCCATCGCAATTAAATGAACAGCAAAGAAGTTACTGCCAGAAATGCATCAGAAACTTCTATGCTTATACAACTGAGATCCTTTACCTAGTCTTTATGAAGTCTGGCAAGGAAGATCCCTTGGGGAAGGGGTACAGTCCTTCCAAATTATACATAAATCTGGAAGAAAACAAAGACGTTAAAGCCTGGAATTTATGTCCCAAAAGTTTCATTTTTTTAATTCTAAAATTTTTAGTTTTTATTCCAAAATTTCTGGACTTTTGTTTTTATTATTGCAATAATGATAATGAAAATGGGATATTTTTTTCATTTTTATAAAAATGGAATTGTATTGGACACTCCTACTTTTTTCCTAACCTCCATCTAATCCCACCCAATCTTATCCCTATCTGACAGACACCTGCCCAAACTAAAAGATCTTACTCTCTTCCAGAAGATAATCAGGGTCAGGCATAAGCAGATCTACAATGTGAGGGAGTTCCACAAATATGAGACAGCCACTGAAAATGTGCTTCTGTGTGCCCTTGTTGTGAAAACTTCATGGGAAGAGGGTATTCACAAAATGACTCTGTTAGCCAATCTCAGAGACCATTATGGAACATAAGGGAAGAGACCGTCTTTCAGATGCCCGGGGTCCAAACCATTTAGACTTTATAGGTCAAAAATAGCACCTTGTATCATGCCTAGAAAGGTATTGGCAGCCATTACCGACTCTGGAGCACTGGTGTAATGTGTTCCCAGTGACACACCATGAGAGAAGGCAGCCTGCCATGTTCTGCACCAGCTGTAGCTTCCGAACAGTTATCAAGGGCAGCCCCATGAGGAGCACATTGCAGTAGACTAGCCTCGAGATTACAATGGGTGTTAACTGATATGATGAGATGTCAGTTATTCCTACCTGGGATGTAGGGCTTTGCCCAGCTGGGTGCATGTTTCTGCGGCCTGCCCTGGCAGGGGGTGGGGGTGGAGGAGCCATTTGCAGCTTCCCAGTCATGCCTCTGTGCTGCTGCCATAAATCTCCCCTACTCCCCGGTCATGACAGACAGTCATGGCTGCCTATTGCAGGCAGCCATGGCTGGGTGCCATGGTCACCCCTCAAGCTGAGAAGAGCTGGAACCAGGAACAAACGTTACCACCCAGTTTGTCCACTCTGGTCCAGCTGGGCGGCAGCTGTGTGTGGACTGTGGGCCTACCATGATCTGGGCTTACATACTCAGCCACCATACCGGGCCCACATTTGGCGGACCCGGAACAAGCATGACACCATGACACTGGCCAAGCTGTGCCAAAGTGGACCCTACTAGGCCAGCATCACATTTGTGAACATTCAAAGACATAGACATAGACATAGACATAGACATAGACTATGGGTACTTTCAGACGTTACGGGCAGCCGGTTCACCACAGCGAACCACCAGGGGGGGCGAACAGCGGAACCACGCCCGGGGGTTGGAAAACGACCCAAAAAGACGTGCCAGGAACGGGACCAC
>QEPC01004587.1:867080-886562 GCA_003113815.1 Sphenodon punctatus
GGGGGTTCGTTTGACCACGCTTCCCGGGACCTTCCCCCGGCTAGCCCGGGAAGCGTGGTTGAAACTGACCCCATGTGGGTATTGAGCGTGATGAACATCTGGCGCGCGCCGTTCAGACGTTCAGGGCCCTTTGGCCCCACGGGGGGGTTGAGCGTGGTTCAGTGTGGTTCAGCGTGATCTCGTAACGTCTGAAATCACCCATAGACATAGACATAGACATAGACATAGACATAGATGCTGGTGGTCAAATCCAAATCGGATAAAAAATTTCACAGCCTTCTCACCAGGTGAAGTTGGTGACAAGTAGAGACAAAGGGACAACTCCTTTTTCCTCTCCGCTATCTCATTCCACCATTTCGAAACTGCCCACCACTTTCCACAGCTTTTCCACCAGAATTCTGCTAATTCCACCAGCATTTCGCTAATTCAGAAACTGTCGGAACAAACATTGGTCCACTATGTTGCAGCACTGACGGAAATTGCAGAAGATCAAAACTATCAGAACAAACATTGTTCCGCTATTTTTGCAGCTGGTGGAAGTAGAGGAACAAAAGTAGCAGAGCAGTGGAAGTAGTGGAACAAACAAAGCGGAATTAATGTCTCTATTGCACTGTGCTGCTCATTGCAGAAGAGCTTTTTCTGTCAGAAAAAGATACCGCAGTAGCTTGCTGTTTCAGCCCTAGTGACAAACTCTCCCAGCCATCCCTACAAACTGGCAATCCAAGTGCAGCACTGGCTCCAAGAGCACCAAGGCTGCAAACTTGAGTGACCAAATGAGGCCGAATGCCATCAACAAGGGTTCCTAATATCCTCCACATCACAAGGTCAGCCAACCATTATCACTTCAATCTTGTCTGGATTAAGCTTCAAACAACACCCTATGATCAACTGTATTAAAGACCACCAAAAGATCTAACAAAACCAATAGGGTACAGTTACTGTTTTCAATTTCCAAGCAGAGATCATCAATCAAGGCCACAAATCCTGACTTATATGGGTCTAGGAATCCAGTCAAATTGAAGTGCACCTGAAGCTGCGATGCAACCACCCATTCAATTACTAGGGGTGTACATTTCATTTTTGTTATTATTATAACAAAAATGAAAAAATGTGTTTATTTTTTGTTACTGTAATAACAAAAACAAAGAATAATAATAACAAAAACAAAAATGAAAACAATGTTTAGCTTTTGAAATGATGGGGGGGAAACTGAAAAATGTATTTCCAGCTATAACTTTTTTGTTTCTTAGGTTGCTTTCAGACCTCCCCCCCACCTTCCCAACTCCTGTGCATATTCTGGCTACAGGAGGAAATGCGCAACCAGGATATGTGCAGGAATCGGCTGGTCTGATACCCTACACACACACTCTGCTTGGAGGGATGCAGAGCAGGGCACTCAGCAAGGTCGATCTCCATGCATATCCTGGCTTGGCATTCCCTCTCACAGCCAGAATATTTGCATGGAGGTGGGGGGAGGTCTTAAAGTAGCCTTATTCTCTTCTGTTAAAACTTGGGGAGATTGTACGCCCTATAAAGGGCACATATACCAAATTTTGGAAAGATTGGATAAAGGGAACCGATTTTAGAAGCAATGGAATGTTGTGAGTTTAAGAAAAGCTGCACACACATTCCTGGATACAATGTATTTATCTTCCATCCAACTTGCATGGTCCTGGGAAGATTATGTACTTCCCCAAGATTACCAATCCTGCCAAATATCAGAAAGATTGGATAAAGGGTCCTGATATTATAAGCCATTAACTTGAAAATGCATTTCTGGCTGTACATTTTTAATGTTCCATCCTTTTTACAAGACATTTGGAAGAAATGTATCCCACACCTTCCCTGCCATCTCTGCCAAACTACAGGACAATTTGATAAAGGGCCCCAATTTTATAAGCAATTGAAGTTGTCCCCTTGAAGACCATTATTCAGATAAATAGCACCACATGCAGTGCCAGCCAGAGGCAGGCACCTGACATGGCAGGGGGAGGGATGCTGTAGGAGAGAGGATGGGGAGCAACCCAGCAGACTGACATAAAATGTCCAATAACTGCATGTTTCCAGTTTTCAGGACCAATTATTGGTGGCTTCAAAGCAGGCATAGGGGGTGGCCCTGAGAAGGGCATAGAAGGGACATAACTGGGACTTTGGGGATAGCATCCCAGCAACCAGGAGACATGGTTTACACATCCAGGTTGGCCAATTATCATCACAGTCACATCCTACAGCACTATGACAGAGGTCATAAGAGAATCTCTAATGGCTCTTTCCTAAACAGATGCTTCCAACTTCCCAGTAACAAGTGGGGGAAAGATGTTGGGATGGTCACAGCACATAATTAGGATATTTGGTTGACATTTCTGCTGGTCAATTGGCATCACAAACCAATCTTATACCACAGTGACACATAAGAGAATCCTTGGCATAAGCTCATTCTCTGCATATACTGTGCAGGCGTATAAAATTGTGACCCTTTATTACATCTTTCTGATATTTTTCAGAGTTGATCCTGAAGCTGTGAGATACAGCCCTGACAGATTTCATGTACACTAGTTGGACTACAAAGATGTTAGTCACACATACATTTACAAGTTAATTGCTTATACCACCAGGACCCTTTATCCAACCCTTCTGAATGTTGGCATATATAGTAAGCATGGGGAAGGGTATAAACATGCCAAGTCTCAGCCACATTAGATGGGAGACAGCAAAGTTACAGCCATGAATGTATGTGCAGATTTTTTGCAAAATAACATAATTCAACTGCTTGTAAAATCGGATTCCTTTATTCAATCTTTAAAAAGATTGGTACACATATACCTTACATTTCAGCCAAATATAATGAAAAACATAAAAGGTACAGCCAAAAATGTGTTTTCTATTGAAACCAATGGAAATCGAAAAAGAAAACAAAATTTTGATATTTACAAAAACAAAAGATTTAAATAATGAAAATGAAAAAAGAAAATGAATAATGACATGGGTCCCTGGTGCACACCTAATAACATTCCCTAAAAATGGAGGATTAAGATGGGCCAATAGTTGGCAGGGGAGTCAACATCAAGAGATAGTTTCTTGAACAGGGCTATGATGACTTTGGTGGCCGTAAGGCACCCTGCCCACCCGAAAGGAGTCATTCATAACCCGAACCAGCAACTGCCCGTGTCTCCTGTCTAGCTTTCACCAGCCTGGTTAGGCATGAATTTCATTCACAACTGGTTACCTGCACAGCTCCAAGCACAGCCTCTGCATCAGTGTGAGAAAGTAACTGAAGGTGATCCAAGCAAACCAGACAAGACCAAGCCTCCCCAACCCCGAATTCTCACTCTTCATTGAAACTGACAGGACTCCAATCATGTCAAAACAAGCAATCTTATACTTCCTCCACCATGTGTTTTGGTCTACAATTAGTGGATTTTCTCAGTGTCTCTCAGGTTTAGTTGCATTTTGTCAAGTGTGCATTCCTTGGTTATTCTCTGTTGTCTCGTTGTGAAAGATACAGGGTCTTCTCTGTCTGTCCATACAAACAAACTCTCCCACATTCGCCTTTAAAGAAATACTTAAACATCTGTTGGCAAATACAGGGGAATAATCTGTTCCAGGAAGCTAATTGATATCCTGAGCCAAAAGCAATTTGAGGTCACAGAGACGAAAACATTGATTTGGATTTTACCCAGATTGCTGCAATGCTTATCCAAATGTCTTCACTAATTTCAGTTTTGAAGAAGATGGTTTCCCTCTTACATAACTCTTTATAGTCTGTTTAATTTTCTTTAGCCTGATCATTTCTGATATCTGACAATTCATAGCATGCTCTGTGCATAGCAACAGACCAAGTGGGGTAAGGAGAAGTATGCTTTGTTTCAAAGATCCCATGGGCACAATGTTTTCAGCTTTGGTGTGTGTCTATCTGTCTGTCCATCTATCCCTGGACATAAAGGGGACAGCAAGAGAGGAAATGCCCTGCTCCACCCCCTTGGGCCCTGAGCAGGCATGGAGCTTTGGGCTGTACTGAATAGTACTTCCGGGTACTTGGGCCAAATCCCAAAGTTCAGCATAATCGGCCAGAGTACTTGGCAGCCCTTCAGTGCTGTTTCCAAAGTGTCAGCATTCAGATTCAGAATTCTGGACCTCAGTAACTTTGGAACTATTTGGCGCCAGGTTGGCACCTCACCAGGTGTTGCCATGTGCAGCAGTTGCAGCCATTTAATTGCCTAGCTAATCAGTGTGTACAATAGCACATTGACCCTTTTCTTCCTCTACCTCCTCCCTTAATTGCCTACCCAATCAGGGTGCACAACAACACACGCAGGAAGTGGAACCAGGTAGAGAGATCCAGGCCTGGCCTCATGGTGCCAAGCAGAAGGCAGAACAGTAGAAGTTTTACACTTTACAGTTAGGCTCTGTTGTGCCTTATCACAGCCCAGACAACACACACAACCCCACAAAACACTGTGCATCTGCATGGAGAAATGAATCCTACCAAAAGCCAAAAAGCCCAGCAGTCACAAAATTAAGAAACCAGACATTCACACACACCCTAGGGGCACCTTCTTGGCATGGCATTGGTACTGTGATACTGGTAAACAGATCAGACAAAGGGAAATGGAGCCAGGAAGAGAGATCCCAAGTCTGGCCTCATGGCATCAAGCAGCTGGCAAAACAGTAGAATTTACACTTTACAATTAGGCTCTGTTGTGCCATGCCACAGCCTAGACAACACACACAACCCCACAAAACAGTTTGCAACTGCATGGAGAAATAAATCCCACCAAAAGCCAACTGAAGCTGAATCCCAACAAGACAGAGGTGATGCTGGTGGGAGGGGCTGAAGGACTGGTGACACCCATCATTGATGGGGTCTGTCCCCTGTTGGTCCAACAGGTCCAGAGTCTGGGGGTGTTCCTCAACTCAAAGATCTGCCTGGATGTCTAGGTGTCAGCTGTGGTGAGGGGAGCATTTCGCCAATTACATCTGGTGCGATCACTTTGGCCGTACATCTTGGACTCTGACCTGGCCACCATCACCCATGCGTTCATCACCTCAAGACTGGACTCCTGCAACACGCTTTACATGGGACTACCCTTGGTAACAATCCAGAGACTGCAGCTGGTGCAGAATGTGGTGGCCCACCTCCTCATGGGGACAGGTCACTGTGAGCACATTACACAAGTTCTCCGGTCTCTGCACTGGCTACCTATAATCTTCCGGGTCCAATTCAATGTGTTGGTATTGACCAATAAAGCCCTATACTGTCTGGGCCCTGCCTATCTGCAGGATCACCTCACACCCTGGGTCCTGGATTGGCCCCCGCGGTTGGATGGGAGTGCTGGGTTCCCCAAGTATCTCGGGTGACACCAATGAGGAGAGTGTTCTCAGTGGCAGCACCAAGGCTGTGGAACTCCCTCTGGATGGAGGTCCACCTGGCCCCAACCCTTCCCTCTTTCCACAGATGGTGTAAGACCTGGCTGTTCTGCAAGGGGACATTTGGTGAGGGAAATGATTGTTGGGTGGGGGTAGGGAAGGGGAGAGGAAGGGTTTCTTGTTATCACTGCCGTGGGGGTATTTTTATCTTGTTTTAATTTGACATATATATTTTTCTATTTTTTAACATTATTGCTTACCTTTATGTTTTTAACATGTTGTAAGCCACCCCGAGCTGCAGTAGCAGGAGGGGGAAGTGTATAAATTTAAATAAAATTAAATAAAAGCTAACAAGCCCTGCAGTCACAAAATTAAGAAACCAGACTTCAGCAGAGAGCAGACCTGTGCAGCTTCTGCCCCTTTAAGAGGGGACTGACGGTGCCAGCCAGTGGGCTGTGTGAATGCACATGGGCGTGGGGATGCCAGACCATGCCCAAAAACCCACCTCAGGAGGACACAGGCTGAGAAACCCTGACACAGAATGGGGAGGACACTGGCACTTTAAGGCTCAGAAGGGGAAGCCTGTCTACACCCACTCTGCCTGTATAAGAGGTTGCAGGATTGAGAGAGAAGTCAGTCTCTGCCTGGAAGCCAAGGAAGCAAGGCCTAGGAATTTTCTGGCCACTCTATGCACACCAGGGTTCTGAAAACTAGGAGGACCAGAGCCAAGGAGGAGCGGACGCAGGTATTGGGGAAGGCTTTGCCCAGTAGGGAATCTCTTGCTTGGGGAAAGCTTACTGTGAGCCAGGGGCCTACAGTCCTGTTTACTATGGACTGTGAGGGATTGATGTTGCTGTTGTTCCTGTACCTGTGAAGAGACTGACCTGGGCTTTCAGGGTGAAGGCGACTGAGCTGACGGCCCAGGGATATAGTGGAACTGTATGGGGTAAATAAAGACTGTGAAGTGGATTTACCTCAGTGATTTGTGCAGTCTTTGTTCCTGGATGAGGGCAAACCCCTATTTGGGGGAATACAGCCAGGGTGAGGCACGGGGGCAGAGTTTGCTGAATAGGTGTGGCAGCAGGGTTTGATAATTCCCCTATTGACACCCCAGTGCTCCCATGTGGCCCTGGGAAGACCTCCTGCTACACAGACATTCACACACACCCCTCCCAGGGGCACCCTCTTGGCATGATATTGGTACTGTGGCACTAGTAACTTGGACCAGGCAACGGTATATAATTTAGCAATCACTTCCACCCTCTGGGAGTCTGGGAACCTTCCCTCTTCTCCCAGGATGATCCCCAAGTATTTCACCTCCTTTTGCACAAGCTGTGCTTTGTCTCTACTAACCTTGAACCCGGTCTCTTGAATTATGGCAAGTACTGCCCTAGTTACCTCTGCAGTCCTGTCCCTGTCTGGTGAATGCACCAGGACATCGTCTACACATGACAAGACACACCCTTTTGACTCCAGCTTCAATTTATCCCACATCCTTGACACCACCGAGTGGCAAATGCTGGGGGATGAATGGAAACCTTGGGGAGTTCTGGTAAAACTGTACTGTTGATTCCTGTATGTAAACGCAAACTTGTACCAACAGGCTGGATGTAGAGTTATCTCAAAGAAAGCGTTTGCCAAATCAATAACAGAGTACCAGCGGGACCCCGCGGATATCGCTGCTACTATCTCGTATTTAGCTACCACTGGAGCAAAGGGAGGAGTCACTGTATTCAAAGCCCGATAGTCTACAGTCATCTGGTAAGTCGCCCCATCTGCTTTAATAACTGGCCAGATGGGGGAGTTACAGACAGACTGGATTTTTACAATGACTTCCTGCCCCAGCAGGCTATCTATTGTGGCTTGAATTCCCTCCTCAGCCTCTGCTGGATACTTGTATTGCTTTTGCGGGAGAGGGGGAATCTTTCCCTTCTATGAGCACCTCCTCCTCTACCTTCCCGCACTCCACCTTGTCTTTAATCAACACCCGTGGAAATTCCTGGGTCCATGGATCATCGGTCAAGGGGAGAACGGGAAGAGGTGCCTTAAGGGCTGTGCAGCGGTGTATGGCGGAAACCTCGGAAGGACCCCCTGGGACTTGCCACAGTACCCTGTTATCTAGGTCTACTGTTAGCTGGGACTCCTTCAAAAATTGAGTCCCAATGATCCCTTTTTCTTTGCCCTTGTGGACACAACTTTCCATGGTTCTCTTTAGCTTGCCTAATTCAAAGGGAACATTTGTCCATACTGGGGCTTCCTGAGTTTCCCCACCATAACCGCTGATCGCCACGGTTTTACCAGAGTGTTCCCCTGCATTGACCCAGTCTGGGTCCAGTATGTTCATGGAAGCCCCCGTGTCTACCAAAAGCTGGGCCAGAGTTCCCAGATTCCCACTGCTGGCTTTTACATTGGGTCTCCACCATCTATCGGGGTGTAGTTTTGCAACTACCTTAGGGGGTCCGTTGGGAATCGGGCAGCCCTAGCAGATAGCGTGGACCTTCTGCAACACTTTCTCCTGCTCTGGAGTCCTATTTCTATTGTCTGGGACCTCAGACTCCATGACCGCTACTGGCTGGGAGGGAGCTTGACTAAGCCCCTGCCCTCGCTGTTTCCTCAACTCAGCTGCGGCACTCATTAAGACCGGCAGGGGCTGGAGATGGAACTGTCCCATATCCATCCCATACGATTTTAACTCTCCCCATATATATGCCCGAAGATTGCCCACACTCTACCCATCCAGGAAATCATGATCTCTGAATTCAATGGACCCAACTGCTCCGCAACTGCTTTTGCCTGCGAAGGGGTCCATCGAATCATTTCCCGGACCTTCTAATGGGTAGTCCTTCCTCCTGCCCCCGTACGATCCACATCCCGGCTTACCATCGGTGCCACTGGCTCTGAGGCTAGCCACGCGGGATTATATGGGGCTTCAGGAATAGCATTGCTAGGCAGACTGTGCTCTTTCTTAGGAACTAGCAGTGACCCCACTCCAGGAAGATCTTGGACTCACACAGTAACCACTAAACCTTTATGCAAGTCCAGTTCTCCCTTTAGATTCTCTATTGCTGCCTCACAAGCATCATGGCTCACTGCGACTTTTGCAGTCTGGGTTTGCTCTGCCAGGAAGCGAGCTGCTATCTGGGCTTGCCCTAATTGTTCCCTCATTCCCTCATACTCCCTCTCTGCCTGTTCCGCCCTAGACAATGCCCCAGTGGATTCTTCCTGAGCTTTCCTTAGAAATGAGGTTAAATTCCACTTCTCAACTACCAGTTCGTCCCTAATGTTTTCCAGTTCTGTACATTTAGCTTCCAACTTCTCTATCCTTTTCCCTCCTGCTTTGCATTTCTGCCTAGTTTCTCCCAACAAATCCCTCAAATCCCCACAAGCACGCCACAATGCCCATGTGGCACACACATCCCTTTCATTGCCTTTGGGTTTAAACTTCTGACAATATCCATCGTATACCTTGCTAACTGATGCCACCGGGTCCTGGGTCTTAAAGCATCCCGGCTTCCATGGGCACTCCCCCTTCTCTGTTGCCCATTTCTCTAAGTTAGCTATCCCGGGCTCCTGGCGAAGCATCTCATCTACTTCACATGAGTTGGTTGCTTCCCCAGAGCCCATCCTGATACCTCCCCCTTGCACAACTTCCACATTCCAACAGTACTTTCCCCGGGCGACTGACACGGTCTGACCCCAACACATTCTTATCAATCGGGGGACACGTACTAGGATCCCCAGAAACAAGGCTGCCCAAGCAACCCCCATACCAATAGTTTCCAATGACCCCGCACCCAACATTATGGATGAGAGACCCCAATCCTCCCAGTACTGGCTCTGTGCCTCCTGACTCAAAAATCCAAACATATCCAAACCGCTCCAAAATTTGCACCCACAATTAAGACCAAATTTCAAGTTAACTGGACTATGTCCGCTTCAAAAATCTGGACCTAAGTCCACTTTTCCAAATTGCTCCACACATGCCACTGTACGTTTGAGACTTTCACAAGTTAAACTGGACCTAAGTCCGCTTTTCCAATTTGCTCCACATGTGCGACTGCACGTTCGAGACGTTCACAAGTAGGGCTGTAGTGGAATGTCGCAGTGGTAGCTATTTCCACCGGAAACAGCGTTTCCACGATTAGTGGTACGGCGTGGCAGAGGCTTTCATTCCGCTAGTTTAATTCCGCTACTTCCGCAGTTCTGCTAATTTCATTCCGCTACTTCCACCGGCTTTGCAAAATAGCAGAAACATGACATTTTTGCTACTTCCGCCATTCCACCAGCACCACAAAATAGCGGAACAGCGGTTTTCTGAGTTTCTGCAATTTTTCCGCAATTCTGCAATTTGCAGAATGCCGGCAGAATTAGCGGAATGTACGCAGAAAAGCTGCGGTGTGGCGCGGGCAATTCCGAAATGGCGGAATGGAATCATGGCGTGGCAACAACTGCTGCCACATCAGCCCTAGCTGGACCTAAGTCCACTTTTCCAATTTGCTCCACACGTGCCACTGCACGTTCGAGACTTTCACAAGTTAAACTGGACCTAAGTACGCTTTTACTAAACACCAATCCCTGGACTGCCTCTGCAATCCCAAGATCCAATTTTTCTCCAATCCTGGAGCCGCTTTATACAGTCCCAAGATCCACAACCCACAACCCCAGTACAATTCCTCCCCAACAACCCAGACCCCAAATCCTTAAATCCAGAGGTCCAGAGAGGAGAACGGAGATAGAAAAAGACACAGGAAAGAGATAGAAATATGGGGGTTTCGGCTAGCTGTAACTACATATGCCTCCATGGACAATCCTGCGTGGTTTACCATGTGCTTGCCCACATTCTCCACCAATCTATTAACAGTAGACCCCCCCTCCCACTCGTGAACTCTCGGGGTGATGTACCCCAATAATCACTGTTCCTTAAACTTCGGGGGGGATTGGCTTAATTGACTTAAACTGGGGTCTCCATGTGTTCAAAAGGATCAAGCTGAGGCCAGTACATGCTACAGGCAGTTTATGTACCCTCCCCAAATAGAAAGAGAGAGCGAGAGAGAGACAGGTGTCTAAAACCAACAAGTTTATTGTTATATAAAACAGGGAAACACAGCCCCAGTCTGGCTGGCAGGATTTAACAAGGGGAAAACACAAGCGACTTGTGGGGATTGTAGGAGAAGAGGGGGGTATTCTGGTGTTGGCTCAGTGAGGGGGAGCGAGAGAGAGAGAGAGAGAGAGAGAGAGAAATAGGGCTTCCCCAGTTGGCTGGGAAAGTCTGGACCTACTGTTACCTTTCCTTGCCTGTTGAGATGGGA
Source organism: Sphenodon punctatus (assembly GCA_003113815.1). Classification (NCBI taxonomy): domain Eukaryota; kingdom Metazoa; phylum Chordata; class Lepidosauria; order Sphenodontia; family Sphenodontidae; genus Sphenodon; species Sphenodon punctatus. The sequence continues at coordinate 877,757 of QEPC01004587.1, forward strand.
CAGGTGGCCCACGGATCCAGCAGAGTTCGGGGGATGGAGGAAAAAGAAGGGGCATACCAGAGTCTGGGAGAACTCTTAACGCAGACACGCATAGAGCGATCTGCACGTATCTGGGTCCCAAGACTTCTCAGAGGTGGAGTGGAAACTATAGGGCAGTTATTGGGTACTGAACAAAGGGTTTGGGGAGGCTACGAAGGGTCATTTGGGGTGTACAATGGGCTAACGAGGGGAGGTCACTTCCATGACAAAAAGGGCTATACAAGACGCACAAGATACCTTTGACATGGGGGAAACTATAAACAAAAGACACAGGGAGGGGAGGCAGGGCTAACGACGGTCCTTTAGGGTACAATGGGTGTGCATCTGGTTTCTCTTGGGGAATGCAGGGATCCAGGTGTGTGTGTGTCTGTACTGAGTCATAGCTACCAGTTCCTTGTTACAACAGGGTGAGCCCTTCTATTCAGAGGGCTCTCCCTTCTAGTCTGTTTCTCAACCTTAGGCTGGTATTTTTCCATGAGTGGTCCCTTTTTGCTAGGAGCTAGGGTGTCTGGGCCTGATCCTTATTTTCCATGTTCCCCCCCTCCCCTTCCTTTTGCATCCAGTGTGGGGTTTGTACCCCAAGCCTTCTTGCCCTTGGTTACCCCTGTGGGTTTTGCTAACCCCTGTGTCCAAGACAGTTGGCTATTACTGGGGGGGGGACCAGGGGTCCAAGCTAACACCAGGAGGGGGGCACAGGGGCTAGGACTGTCAGGGTGGGGGGTTACTTAGAGAACCTGGATTGGGATGGAAAGGGGGCTGTGCTTGCTGGTGGGTGAGGGGCAGGTTTGTTCCAAAGATCGGATATATGGGATGTCACCACAGGTTGAGGTCAAGGGGCTACTTTAGTGGAGCACTGGGACAGCAAGACATGCTAGTCCAGGCCTGCCTAGTCTATCAGTGCTCTTTAAAGCCCACCATGCCCTGCCCCCTTGCATCCTAACACTCCCTTCTCCTCAACCTAGTGATCAGGGATGTTTGTAACTCAAACTCCATCGGCATCCAACAGAAGGATGCAGGTAAGGCTCATATCAGCTTGGCACTTGCATCCTGCACACAAGGCTATCCCTGTCTAGTCCCCTTTCTGCTGGGCTCCTTCCCAGTGGGTATGAGATCAGCATAGCAGCCTCCTTCCCACTTGGTGGCTACTTCCCACGGCAGCCAAGTGGCACAGCACTAGGGTTGTATCTGAATTTCCACCCATTCCAATTTCTGATTGATTTCTGATCAGAATGGAGTAAATGCTCAATTTTCAAATGGACAGATTTCTGTCCAATTCTGATTGGAATGGAGGACATTTAAAAAAAAAAATCGCCATGTACATGCACAAAATGGCCACCAGACCCATTAGGCTTTGTGCATTCTCAGTGACCTCTGCCCATGTTCTAAATTCAGCATTGACACCATTTAAAGTATGGGCAGCAGCCATTGGTGCATACAGAAATGGCCAATTTTCCTTTTTTTTCCTATTAGTATTCTGAGTGAAAATGTTTCCGATCACAATACCAATTGAAAACCAAATTTCCTATTCCCTTTTCACAGAAATGTTCCGCAAAATGGAACAGCAATTTCAACCCAGGCATACTTGGTGCAACAACTGCCATCCCTGCTGTGGGAGGAGGCAGGCAGAGGTCATGGCTCTAACCCCTTAATACACTGCATGCATACATGCACTGGACACATGAATTTAAATAATCCTCTATTAGAAAAAACACAAAAGCGACATTTAGATGCACCACCACTGTTGAAAACTGCCACTTGCTCATTCTTTATAAACCGCATTGGTAAAACCGTGATATTAAGGCTTTACCAATGTAAATTCAAAGGAATGCACAATCGGCAGTTTTCAATGGTGGTGGCACATCTAAATGCCACTTGCACGACCTTCCTAATGGTGGTTTATTTATTTAAATTTGCGTAAATGCACTTGTTTTTTTGACGAGATCGAAACTGTTGACCATTTTCTTCTCAGGTGCCCATATTATTCTAATCTTAGAAATACTTGGCTTTCTAGGGTGATTTCAGACATTACGGGGCCCTTTGGCCCCATACCGAAATCACCCCCCCCGGGGTCACCCCGTAACGCCGTATCAGAAGTGCCGGGGAGATCCCGGCGGGGAATGTGGGAGGGGGCAGGGCCGAACGGCGCAACATGCAGACGCACGGCCCCGCCCCCTCCACGCACCCCACCTCCCGCACTCCGGGGAGATGGGCGGGCAGCGGGGCCACTGCGGCCGCCGCGTCGGGCCGGAAGCACCATGGCCCGGGATCCCACCAGGGATCCCGAGCAGTGGCGCCCGGCCAGACGTTACTTTTTTTTGGTTCCTGCTGGGGATCTTTTTGACCACTCTTCCCGGGACATTCCCCCGGCTAGCCCGGGAAGCGTGGTTCAAATTGACCCCTTGCGGGTATTGACCATGGCGAACATCTGGCGGCCGCCAAACAGACGTTCGAGCCACGGTGACCACAGGTGGGTATTCACCGTGGTTCATCGTGATCTCGTAACGTCTGAAAATACCCCATGACTTCTACTAAATAAGCCTGCTATTAGCCAAGTAATTTGTTTAAATTTCTTATCAATTTGTCCATAAAAGAAGATTTACTGGATGTTTCCATACTTATTAATCTTGCCCTCAAAAGACAAACTTACGTGAGAACCAATCTTAAAACTATAGTGATTTAAAACTGGCTATCTTGACTCATGGGTTATAAATCTGCCCAGGATAGGCATATTCACTATTATGCTGTTTATTTTATATCTAGAGTTCTTGCTACCATAAGACAAAGGCCCTGTAAGTTCTGCTAACTGGCAAATGCATGTTGGAATCCAAACTATATGTTATTAGGAAGAGAATGTTGTGCCATTGGGCTATATTATAAGCCTGAAATGGGAATTATGTGTCAGCAGGAATAGCCAGGAGTCAATATTTTATTATTTTAATTTGGTTAGCCCATTTGGCATATATGATTTTAATAATAAAAACATTGTAAATGAACTGAATGAACCTCAAGGATCCAACATGACTATGTGTTGATTTGTATTTTGTATTATATGTTTTGCTTGTTTTGTTTATGATTTTACATTGTATGTTGGCCTTGGCGAAATGCCCATGCCTAAAATAAACTAACTAACTAACTCCTTGAGCCCGGTGCAATGTCTAAAAATGGACTGTTTCTCCATATCTTAGTTTCCTGACCCCCCCTCCCCCATTCTTTTTTCCTCTGTTCTGACCCACTCCTTCCTTCTTTGCAGCCTTATTCCCTGCTTGACTATTGTCCTGGCTCCATTCCTCTCTGATATCCCCAGCCTCTTTTCCCTTGGTCTGTATTCTGTGTTGGTTCGGGTCCCCTTCTCTGATCTCAGTGATGAGCCTTGTTCTGCCCTTGTGCCTGTGAGCCATTGGAGAGCTGCTGAGGGGTTTCCCTTTCCCTCCTCTGAACCTCTCTCTACTGGGTCTTGGCCTGACCTGTCCCCTCTTGAGACTTTTTCTTGTCTTTCTCTTCCTCTTCTCCCCATTCTGACCCATTTGACCAGTTACAATGTATGGGAACATACCCTTCTCTGTTTTTGGAGTGTAGAAGATAGTCATTCCTTAATTTTGGTCACCCATGAATCTCCATTTTTACATGAGAACCAGGGAGGTTACAGATGGTCAAAATAAGAGAGGATTGTTTCCTTCACTCCAAACATATGAGGTTCCTTTAAAGAATCTTCCTTCCTCCTTTTTATACTGAGGAATCAGGGCTGTCGTCTCCTCGACTCACTTTAGGGTTTTACTTTCTTTATATGCCTGGCTACTTTTTAGAGGGAACATAAAGCATGCCCATAATAAATAAGGATCCAAGTTATACAGGTTTTACTGATCAGAGATGGAGTTAGTACAGTAACTCTATCTCTGTTAAACTCTCCATCTTCTAAAAATTGTTTAGAAGAACATTGTTTCTAAACATTATTTAGTCCAAACAGGACTACTATCCCAACTGGTTTCAATTTTGAAGGTGGTTTCATAAAACTAAAATTGGATTGGGGTCAATTCCATACCACACGGATCCTATGCACACACCCCTGCGTGCGTGCGTGCACGGTTTCAATGCAGCATGAAGTACCATCAATGGAGGTGTGCGTGGTTTTCACATGGGTGGGTGCAGATGTATGCAGGCGCGGATGCACTCAAGATCCACCAGGCATGGGATTGGTTGCATTGACCTTGGTTTGGGGTGGGTGGAAATCACATATTTCTTCCCTGTTTTTGTGCATATCTATTTTCACAGCAAAATCATAAAATGTCATGAGCTTGCTTGAATGACTTGTGAACAGTAGTTAATTTTTCACAAAGCCTGGTTTGAATTTTGAATGTTATGAAAGTTGAAACACACACGTTACCAGGTTTTCATTTTGTGGGTGTGGGGGATTTCATATTTCTTTAATCCTGGTTAAATTAAACATGGCTGTTTCTGTTGATGGAGAAATTTGTCTAAAAGAAGAGGGTAGGGAAATCATTGGACGAGACAAATGCAGAGGCGTAGCTACCATGGTGTGAGGCTGCTCAGTAGGGATGGGAAAACGCGGTTCAGAAGTTTGGAGTTCAGCCCAAACTCGGCCTGTTCGGATGACCAAACATGAACCCAAATCTGAACACGAACTGACTGAACCGAACTGAATTCCAAACATCGAAATGACCGAACAGTTCGGTCAGTTCGGATCGCATTCGGGTGAGTTCAGGTGGCAAAAAAGGTTCACTAGAAGGTCAAACGTGACAGGGAGGGGTAGTCACTGAGGAGCAGACTTCCAGGCACCAGGGGTGGACAGGCTTACAAGAAACAAAACTATCTGCCTCCCCCCTTCCCAACACCTTCTGAGCTAGTCACTGTTCCTGAAGAGCAGGCATTTCAGAAGGCTCCCTCTCCCAGCATTTCCCAGCTCCACAGTCCATTGCCATCCTCCTCCCATTTCACCCATCCAACCCATCTACCTCCATATTATCATTTATTTAGCTTAGCTTAGATAGATTTAGTGGTTATTTTTTGTTTTTACCCCTCCCTGTGTTCCCTGTGTTCAATCTTCCTTCCTCCCTCCCCCCTCCATTGAATCCTTTCCCTCTCCCATATATTCCATCCTGGATTCCCTTCCCTTCCCCTGTTTTTTCATTTAGAGTAGGATTATTAGATTGCTTTAAGTTTCATTTCAGTTTTGTACTGAAGTGAAACTTAAACCTTAAACTGAAACATTGTGTTATTTGTGATTCCCCCCAGATAGATAGATAGATAGATAAGATTAGAGATAGTAGACAGTTGTAGGAGTTAGCTTAGTGATAGAGATAGCGTAGGAGTAGGCCTGTGTACTTATTAGATAATCCATTTAGTTCATAGCATTTAGAATAGTTAATAGCAGTTAGATTTAGTGTAGATAGATAGATAGATAATATTAGATAAAAAAATTAAATTCAAAAAACCGTATAAAAACGAAAAAACCAAATAAAAAACAAAAAAAACCATATAAAACCAAATAAAAAACCAAAAAACCATATAAACCCCATAACAAAACATTTCCCGAACGGTCGAACCCGAACCAAACAGTCGAACCGAATGGCCGAACCCGAACCCGGCTAACTAACCAAACGGCCGAACCCGAACCGCGATCTTTTCGCCCATCCCTACTGCTCAGTTGACTCGGAGCCTTGCACTCTGCAAGGGTGGGGGAAGGGAAGTGCTTTGCAGTTGGCCTAAGTGTTGCTATAAAAATTTCAGAAACAGGACCGGTATTCAGAACCTTCTACTCTGAAAATATCCTAGCAGTGTTCAGGCACTTGCAAAGTAGGGGTGTGCATGTCATTTATGTTATTATCAGAACTATAATGAAAAGTATCATTTTCAGTATTATTATTGCAATAATAAAAACGACCAATAATAATAATAATAATGAAAATAGAAATAAAAATGACATTTTGTTTTTTAAATAAAGCAAAAAAACTGAAAAATATATTTCTGGATATACCTGTTTTGTTTCTTATTAATTTCTGATGAAACTTAGGAAGTTTGCACCCCCAATGGAGGGCACCATGTGTTCCAGACTTTGAAATGATTAGATAAAGGAAACCAATTTTAGAAGCAATGAAATATTGTGATTTTATGAAAAGCTTCATACACATTCATGGCTGTAACTTCTGTATCTTCCATACAATTTATATAAAACCTGTAAATATTATGTTCCTTCACAATATTAACATTTCTGTTAATTTTCAGAAAGATTGGATGAAGGGTCCTGATAGTATAAGACATTAACTTGAAATTACATTTCCAGCTGTAACATTTTTATATTCCAACTTATTTACAAGACATTTTGCAGGAATGTATCATATTCCTTCCCTCTCATCCTAGACAAACTAGAGGACAATTGATAAATGAACCCAATTTTATAAGCAATTGAAGTTGTCCCCTTGAAGACCATTATTCAGGTAAATAGTAGCACATGCAGTGCCAGTCAGAGGATGGCAATTGGCATGGCAGGGGGAGGGAGGCTGTAGGAGGGAGGATGTGGATCAACCCAAAAAACTGGCAGACACATTCACTGGCCAATTGCGGCATAATTCCAGTTTTACAGGACCAATTGGTGGTGGCTTTGAGGTGAGCATAGGGGCGGCCCTCAGGCGGGCATAGATGGCATATAACTGGGACTTTGGGGATAGCATCCCATCAATTAGGAGTCATGGTTTACACATCCAGGCTGGCCAATTATCATCACAATCACATCCTGCAGCACTGTGACAGAGGACATCAGAAAATCTCTATTCGCTCTTTCCTAAACAGATGCTTCTGACTTCCTAGTAACAAGTGGGGGAGAGATGATGGGATGGTCACAGCACAGAATGAGGATATTTTGTTGACATTTATGATGACCAATTGGCATCACAAACCGATCTTATACCACAGTGACATGTAAGAGAATTCCTGGCATAGACTCCTTCTCTGCATATACTGTGCAGGCATATAAAATTGGGACCTGTTATCACATCTTTCTGATATTTGTCAGAGATTATTGAGAAAGCATGATATACATCCTTGCCAAAGTTTATGTACACTGATTGAACTACAAAGATATTACAGTCAGACAGAGATTTATAAGTTAGTTGCTCATACCACCTTTATCCAATCCTTCTTAAGGTTGGCAGAAATAGTAAATATGGGATGGGGTGTAAACTTGCAAAGTTCCATCTACATTAAATGCAAGGCAAAGAAGTTACAGCTAAAAATGTATATTGAGATTTTTGCTAAATAATATAATTATACAGTTGAATTCCTTTATGAAATATTTTTGAAATTTGGTACACATAATGCCTTCCATAGGAGGTACAATCCTTCCTCATTGCAGAGAAATATAATGAAAGACAAAAATGGTACAGCTGAAAATGTGTTTTCCATTGAAACAATGGAAAACAAAAACGAAAGCAAAAACAAAAACAACAACTTGATATTTGTGAAAAGGAAAATGACAGATTTAAATAACGAAATTGAAAAACAAAACAAAAAATGACTTGTGCCCCTGGTGCACACCTCTATTGCAAAGGTTCCCAACAGCAATAAGTTTTCAGAGTGGGTGGAGGGTGAGGATTGCAGCAGTGACCTGCATTGGGACCATTGGTCTCCTCTTTAGAATTGGCAACACTCTGAAAATGAATTGGAAACATGGCGACTGTTTCATTAAGACACTTAATTAAATACCACTGCACCAGGAGGGCATCAATTGCTGTGCTTTTACTCCCGTGGATAAGGATTCTTAGGTGTGGTCCATCAGTCAAGACTAAGGATTTAAGTCACAGTCTTGAAACAAGTAATACACCTGTAATCCCACTGAAGTCAACAGAACTGTATTAACAGCTATGGCAGATGTATTTTGCCTTGCTCTCCCGCCCTTACAGGAATTTCTCTATGGGAAATTAGGGCAAGGTGTGATGCAGATTTCACAGATTATGTTTTCTAAACTACAGTGCAATACTGATTGCACATGCAATATTATTACTTGCTTTACATTTATACTCCACCCTGTTCCCAAGGGGGCAGATTACAATACAAAAAACAATCTTAACTAAAATCAATATAAAACATAAAAGGCCCATTCCGCTTCCACTCCTCTGTCTCTCACCTGTCAGAGGCCCCTTTTCCCTCCCCAAGCCCAGCTCCACCCCTCTTATGGAGGTACCATGACTAACCCCAAACCAGTTCTCATTCATGGGAGCCTCATTTTAGTCTTCCCACCCAGGCCACAGCCCTGCCTCCCAAATGGTGAAAACATACATAACACTAACTCCACTTTAACACCGATTTTACATTTCTTATGCATGTTGCAAGGCTGCACAGGGCATCAATACAGCCCTGTGACATGCTCAAGAAATGTTAAAGTGGAGTTAGCATCATGTCTTTTTTTGTCTAAAATAGAGAAAAAAAGTCAGCCCTTCCTCCTCTCCTTCCCATGTTCATACTCCTACTCCTCCCTCATAGTGGAGGAGGGTTACCAACTACCAGCTGTTTCTTCTAACTGCCATGTTCCCCTTTAAAAATGTGTGTAAATGAAAAAAAGTCATGTTAATTACATGCTGAGAAGTAAGTTATACAAACATCTGCATACTCACTTATAGCTTATAGTGGGAACTTTCAGATGTTACGGGCGGCCGGTTCACCACAGTGAACCACCAGGGGGGGTGAACAGCGCAACCACGCCCGGGGGTGGGAAAACGACCCAAACAGACGTGCCGGGAACGGGACCACGGGCCGT
>QEPC01004587.1:891834-909511 GCA_003113815.1 Sphenodon punctatus
GGTGTTTGTGTTGATGCTGGTTGCCTGGCAGCGACGCTGCGTGCCTCGTCCCCGGCTGGGGCTCTTTTTTTTTGGTTCCGCTGGGGGATTGGCATCCAGACGTTACTTTTCCTTGGTTCCCTGTGGGGGTTCATTTGACCACGCTTCCCGGGACCTTCCCCCGGCTAGCCCGGGAAGCGTGGTTGAACCTGACCCCATGTGGGTATTGAGCGTGATGAACATCTGGCACGCGCTGTTCAGACATTCAGGGCCCTTTGGCCCCACGGGGGGGTTGAGCGTGGTTCAGTGTGGTTGACCGTGACCTTGTAACGTCTGAAATCACCCTCAGACAAACACTTACTTCCGGGGTGAGGAACCTTTTCCCTCCCACAAGTCATTTGAAGCATTAATACATGCTCTGCAGACTAGGTGGTAGGGGGTGCTTAAAGGCAGGACTGACCTTAGAATTTGCAGGGTCCAGGGCAAGGAAAAAATTGCAGGGCCCACTGTGGCCTCACCCCCTCCCCATAGTCTGACCCTTTAACATGGAGGAGGGTTTGTAGGGTGGCCATACCTCCCCTTTAAAAGCGGACGCTTATGAAATACACATGTTGCAGGGCTAATCTGGTTCTAGTGCAGCCCTGCACCATGCATTTTTTATAAACGTCCTCTTTTAAAGTGGAGGTATGGCCACCCTAGTCACCCTGGGTTGTCGTGTGGTAAGGCCAACCCTACTTAAGGGGTGTGTTCAGAATTGAGGAAGGAAGGGGAAGGTCCAGATCATAGATCCATCTCCTAGCCCTGAATGCATGTTCTCATCTCTGCTCCCTCCCCCATTCAGTGTTTGATGGTAGGGAGGGACTTGATCCACAGGCCAGATAGAAGAATTGCAAGGAGCCAGATAAAAAAATCCCAGCTGTGTGCAGGGCTGGCGTTACCAAGGTGATCTGCTGTACTAATTTCTCTGATTTTGTGGGCCCTGCATTGTCCCCCATTTTTACCAGGGCAGGATGCAGGGTCCTAAACACAACCACCTCTAAGGTCCTACGAGAGTGCCCCCAAGGGACTGGGAGCATGTATGAGGGGGGTGGAGCAACCAGAGAGTCTGCATTTCATCTTTGCCCTGGACCCCACAAATTCTAAGATCAGCGGTGTCTGTGAGCCAGATTTGGCCCATGGAGTGGGGCTTCCCCACCACTGACTTTCTCTGTAATTGTTTATTTACTTTGTTGCATTCTTATCCAGATATTCTTTTGAGGCTCTGGAAGGGATATAATACATAAAAACATATTCAAAAATACACAATATGAAACCAAATATTAAAATACTCAAATAAAACCAAGTAAAATACATAGTTCACACCTCTCCAACTTCTCCCCTCACCTGCCAAACACCCTAGTCAAACAAAAAGATCTTACAATTTCCCTCCAAAAGATGAGCAGACTCAGCGTTCGATCCGACCTCCAAGGATAGGGAGTTGATAACTGTGGGGTAGCCACCAGAAACGCATTTCTGCATGCCCTTGTTGTGCAAATTTGCAGACTGAGGTGGCACACGCATTGACTTTCTAGCTAGAAGTCAGGGTTTGGTGCACCAGGAGAGGTCTCCTCTCCTCAGTCTTCCATGCTTAGAAAAGCGGAGTGGAAGAACTCAGCTCAGAGGAGCAGTGGCCATGAGGAGCTTCTAGATGGGTGAGTATGCCTGGGGAGCATCTGAGTACAAGCAGGAGCCAGGACCAGACAACCTGGGAAAGACCACTTTGGGGATGGACTTCTTCTTTTTTTTCTTGCAGGCTCCTGGGTAACATATTAGGTGCCCAGTGGGGTGCGGTAAAATGCAGGTATTGCCCACGAGACCAAATTGAAGCCCTCTCTGCACCCCTATTCTGTATTAGAGGGTTGGTGTGACGGGGACGGTTAAAATGGGAAAGCATGATCTAATTTATGAACAGCTTCTTATTGTGTGCCAATTCCTAAAAATGTTAGATTCTGCATATACGTTTACAAATGCTTTAAAAATGTAAGCCTTTATAGATAAGAATGTTTTAACAGTTAAATAAATTTGAGGTTAAATTCATATAACATTCAATTTGAATGCATTCTAGAGAATTTACAAAAGACAAAAAAAACCAACAACTTGGAGCCACTTAGACCCAATACAAAATGAAAACAGTGGTTTTAATTACTATTCTAGAGTTAGTTCCAAAAGAAACAGGATGTTAAAAGAGGTGTATATTTTAACTCCATAGTAATTTTCATTGTGAACAAAAGAGAGTTAAGTTGTCAGCCCAGTGGGACTGTTCTTAACTGGTTCTTCTCATTCCTGGCTGGACAAACCCAATGCGTGGTGCTGGGTAGAGATGGGCGAACGTGGTTCGGCAGTTTGGAGTTCGGCCCAAACTCAGGCTGTTTGGATGACCGAACTCAAACACGAACCCAAACGCGAACATACCGAACAAACCAAACACCAAACAGCGAAATGCAGTTCGGTCAGTTCGGATTGCGTTCAGATGAGTTCAGGTGGCAAAAAAAGGTTCACTGGAAGGTCAAACATGACAGGGAGGTGTCAGTCACTGAGGAGCAGAATTCCAGGCACCAGGGGTGGAGAAGCCTGAAAGAAACAAAACTAATTATCTGCCTCCCCCCTTCCCAACACCTTCTGAGCCAGTCACTGTTCCTGAACAGCAGGCATTGAGTAGGATTTTTAGATTGCTTTAAGTTTCATTTCAGTTTTGTAATGAAATGAAACTTAAACCATAAACTGAAACCTTGTGTTATGCACTGTACAGACTCATTGAGTATGTAATGTATGTATTTCACTACAGACTCCTCTTCTGTTTGTGATTCCCCCCCATCCCATATATATGGGATGTATATATATCCATATATATCCATATATATATATCCATATATATGGATATATGGATGTATATATATCCATATATATATCCATATACATATATATATATATATGTGGATGTGGATATGGATATGGGATGGGGGGGATAGATAGATAGATAGATGAATAGATAGATAGATAGATAGATAGATAGATAGATAGATAGATAGATAGATAGATGAAGACAGTTGTAGGAGTTACCTTAGTGATAGAGATAGCGTTAGTGATTTAGTTTTAGTGTTTGTAGGAGTAGGTCTGTGTACTTATTAGATAATCCATTTAGTTCATAGCATTTAGAATAGTTAATAGCAGTTAGATTTAGTGTAGATAGATATATATAATATTAGATTAAAAAAATAAATTAAAAAAACCCATATAAAAACCAAAAAACCAAATAAAAAACAAAAGAAAACCATATAAAACCCAATAAAAAACCAAAAAACCATATAAAAAACAAAAAAACACCCATAACAACACTTCCCGAACGGCCAAACAGCTGAACCGAACAGCTGAACGGCCTAACCAAACACCCTGTTTGGACGACCTAACCGAACAGCCTAACTCGAACTGGGCGAACTAGCCGAACTGCCGAACCGAACGCAGCTGAACCGAACGGACGAACCAAATGCAGATGAACCGAACGGCCGAACCCGAACCACGATCTGTTCGCCGATCCCTAGTGCTGAGGGTGTTTTCATCTTCCCCCTGGGGCCTGACGTGTGGCATACCACAGGGTTCCAGCCTATCCCCTCTCCTGTTCAACATGTATATGCAGCCTTTGGGAGAGGTTGTTAGGGAGTATGGAGTGAGTTGTCATCAATATGCTGATGACACTCAGTTATATCTTTCATTTTCCTCTGACTCAGGTCCTGCAGTCTCGGTGCTTACCTGGTGCTTGTCTGCTGTAGGGGATTGGATGAGGGTGAGCCGCCTGAGACTAAATCCTGACAAGATGGAGGTGATGGTTGTGGCCAGGGTGGTGGTGGCCCCCATCATTGATGGGGTCCACCCCCTCCCCCCGGTTTCTTAGGTTTGGAGTCTGGCAGTGCTCCTGGACCCACATCTCTACCTGGATGCTCAGGTGATGGCTGTGTTGAAAGGAGCATTGCGCCATTTACATCTGGTGCATCGGCTTAGGCCGTATGTCTCAGACTCGGATCTGGCCGCGGTCATCCATGCTTTTATTATGTCGAGACTGGATTACTGCAACATGCTGTACGTGGAACTACCCTTGGTATTGGTTCAGAAACTGAAGCTGGTGCAGAATGCGGCGGCCCATCTCTTAATGGGAATGGGCCAATGCGCGCATATAACACTGGTGTTTCACTCTCTGCACTGGCTTCTGGTAGGTTTCCAGGCTCAATTCAAGGTGTTGGTGCTGACCTTTAAAGTCCTAAATGGCTTGGGCCCCACCTATCTGCAGGACTGCCTCACCCTCCAGATCCTGGACTGGTCTGTGCAGTCAGCTGGGGGTGCCCTCCTCGGGGTTCCTTGGGGTTTCCCAGGTGTCTACTATGAGGATGGCATTCTCCGTGGCTGCACCACAGCTGTGGAAATCCCTCCAGTTGGAGATCAGCTTGGCTGATCACCTCCCCTCTTTCCTCAGACAATGCAAGACCTGGCTGTTCCACCAAGCCTTTCCCGGGGGAGATGAGGTGGGTGGGTTGGGTTAGGGTGGGGTGGGGGGATGGGGTTTTATATTGTTTTAACTGAAATTAATATGGCTTATTTAAATGTTTCAATGTTTTAAATATTTTAATATATTGTGAATCTCCCCAAGATGCCTGAGGTGGAGGGCAGCATATAAACTGTAAAAATAAATAAATAAATAAATAGTAACCAGTATATTTGACCTAGCACAGAGACCCTCTTTGTAAGATGCATAATCCTCCCCCACTCCATATAGTAACCTCCTCATTCCATGTTTTGTGAACACTTCTAAAGTGAGGTAGTTTTATTTTTATTTATTTTATAAATTTATACCCTGCCCCTCCTGCAAAAGCAGCCCAGGGCAGCTTCCGACAATAAAAAATACAATAAAATACAATTTAAAATAATCCATAACAATATAAATTATTAAAACAGGGATAATAAAACATTATAAATAATAGATCAGGTGAGGGAGCTAAAAAAAAAACTCACCCTACCCTCCCACCCTCCCCAAAGGCCTGGGCGAACAGTCAGGTTTTATAGCTTCGCTGGAATGTCAACAGGCTCGGGGCCAGGCGAGCCTCCTCTGGAAGGGCGTTCCACAGGTGAGGTGTGGCCACTGAGAATGCCCTCTCCATTGTGACCCCCCGTTTAACATGGGGGACCTCCAAGAAGGCACCCCCGGCGGACCGAAGGAGTCATTCTGGGGTGCGGAGGGTGAGGCAGTCCCTGAGGTATGAGGGGCCCAGACCATGAAGGGCTTTATAGATCAACACTAACACCTTGAACCTGGATCTGCACGCTATCGGCAACCAGTGCAGAGCTTGGAGCACAGGTGTAATATGCTCCCGACAGCCCATCCCCGTAAGGAGACGAGCTGCCGCATTCTGCACTAGCTGCAGCCTCCAAACCAGGAACAAGGGAAGCCCCACGTAGAGCCTGTTACAGTAGTCCAGCCTGGAGGTGACAAAAGCATGGATGAGGGAGGCCAGGTCCGGGCCGGAGACGAACGGACGCAGCCTACGCACCAGGTACAGCTGGCGGAAGGCAGCCTTAGCGACTGCCTCCACCTGCCGCTCAAGGCAGAGGTCTGCTCTAATATCACCCCCAGACTCCGGACCTGCTGAGCTATAGGAGGGTGAACCCCCCCAACAAGGGGGGCCACTATCTCCCTCGCTCTCCCCACCAACATCACCACCATCTTATCGGGGTTGAGCTTCAGTCTGCTCTGCCGCATCCATTCCGCCACAGCCTCCAAACATTGGGATAGCAACGAGACAGCAGGGTCTGGGACAGTTGAAAAAGAGAGGTACAGCTGAGTATCATCAGCATACTGGTGACACCGCACCCCGAACGCTCTCACGACCTCCCCCAAGGGCTGCATATATACATTAAATAATAGCAGAGACAGAATAAAACCCTGCGGAACGCCACATGATAAGGCACGGGGGCACGACGTCTCATCCCCCAACACCACCTGCTGGCTCCTCCCCGAGGGGAATGAACGGAACCATTCAAGAACAGTCCCGTCCAGACCCCCCAGGTCACGCAACCATCTCAATAGCAGCCCATGGTCCATGGTGTCAAAAGTGGCCGAGAGGTATAGCAGGATGAGAAGTGTTGAACATCCTGCGTCCATCTCCCGGCGGAGGTCGTCAACCAAGGCCACCAACGCCGTCTCAGTGCCATAGCTGGGACAGAACCCCGATTGAAAAGGGTCTAGGAAACCGATGCTATCCAGATGTGCCTGGAGCTGAAGTGCCACCGCCCGCACAATAACCTTCCCTAAAAAGGGAAGGTTAGAGACAGGCCGGTAACTGGCGAGCGCATCCACATCCAGAAATGGTTTCTTCAGCAGGGGGTGTACAGCCGCCTTGAGGCAAGGCGACAGCCTCCCCTGCTGCAAGCGCGCATTAACAACCCTCACCAGCACCATCCCTAATGTCTCCCTGGAGGCTTTCACCAGCCAGGACGGGCATGGATCAAGTTCGCAACAGGTGGCCCTCACAGACCCCAAAACATCTGCAGCATCGGCTGCCGTCACTTCCTGAAACTCCCCCCACAAAGCTGGACCAGACGGGACTTCCATCCCCTCGCGCTCTTCCCCTACTGCCCCTAATCCGATGTCAAATTCGATCTGAATCCGAGCAATCTTGTCTGCGAAGTAGTTGACAAACTCCTCACAGCGGGCCTGGGACAAGTCCCCAACCAGGCAGAGGGAGGCTGGACTAACCAGCCCCCGCACCACCCGGAACAGCTCCGCCGGACGTGACTTCGCAGATGCTATGAGGGCAGCAAGGAACTCCTTCCTTGCCATCCTCATAGCCTCAACATAGGACCGCAAATGGTGGGCCCTATGGAGAAGACGGTCAGAGTCAGATCTAGTCCGACGCCAGCATTGCTTTAACCTCCTGCCAACACGTTTCATACACCGTAGCCCCTCAGTAAACCAAGGGGCCCTGCAGTGATGAGACCGAGGCAGAAGGCATCTCAGAGCCACCCTGTCAATGGCCTCCTCCAGCAAGCTGTTCCAATGCTGGACTAGCTCATCCACAGAGTGACCGTCCAGGTCCAAGGTTAACTCCCTCAGTTACTCTGAAGGTGATGGTTATATAGATGCTGCCTTAGCGTGTTTTCAAATGTGTCAGTGCAAGCCGCCACCATGGACTTCCCCATGCCGTGGTCGATGCCATCACTGCAGTCAATAACCATCTTGGCCGCCAAAATAACATGACGGTGGCTGGGGCGGGGGAGATGCATGGACGTGTGGCTGCTCGGCCCTGTCCCATCTCCCCAATCCACGTAACAGACTGTGCCAACTACAGTATTTATGAGGTGGAGTGCACATCATCAGGAAACATGGGGGGAGGCATGGTTGCTATCATATGGAGTGGGGGGTCACAGGTCCTTTTCATATCGGCCACGGTGGGGAGGATGGGTGTGTGCCCAATCCCACAGGCACACACCCATCTCTACCCATCTCCATTCATCTCCACACACGGAACAACTGGCATTGGAGCCCGTTGCTCTGTGTGTGAGTGATGGGTGGAGGTGGGTGGAGATGGAGAGAGTGAGGGAGCGTGCACCCCACCGCCACCGGCAGTTTTCCTACAGGATCCCCCCACCGCTGGAGGCAACCTGCAGCATTCCTATGGATGCCCCCACCCACCCACACACATGTGAGGTGGGAGGGCGGGGCATGTGAAAACGCCCACAGTAGGGAACAGAAGAGCACGAGCTGAGCTGAGCTGAGCCTTACCAGTGTCCAGGCAAACTATGAGGCTCAGAGCAGACCTGGCTAGAATGCAAGCTGGCTTTGTAGGGGGACAGGGCCTGCCCCGCAAGTAAATGGATGTCAGGAACGATATGGCCGGGTCTGCTTCCTAGCATCTCAGATTCTCTTTTCTGATAAGATAAGCTTCTTTCCCCTATTGTGCCTCAGTGTCACCTCCCCCCTTCAGTACTGGCAAGAAGCCCCAACACATCAATGCGAGTGTTTCCTCCCTGCCCGTAATACAAGAACCCCAAACCCCCTCCAACAGAGCAAGTGCCCCCACTCCCTCTACATCAGGACAAGTGCTGCCTGCCCCCCTTTCATGGCAATCTACCCTTCAAGCAGAGAAGTCTCCAGTTCCCTGCCAGCAAAACAAGTACCCCCACCTAAATTGTCTCATCATCATGGCAATCCTTCAGTGATGTTCTTGCAATTGGCTTCCTGGCAGGGACTTGCACTGCTGTAACGCCTGGTGATCCAGGTGCAGGAGTCCTCTGCCGCTTAGAGAGTATGTCTGACATGTGCTTTGGGGATCAGGTAATGTGGGGGAGTGTGCAGCTGGGTCCCGCATGTCATGACAACCCCTTGCACTGAAGTGGTAGCTGAAGGCACAGTGTTCATACTCTTCTCCCAGGTGCAGTGGGTGGTATAGTCCTTTCAGCCAGGGGAGGGAAAGCAATACTCCACAGACACCAGCACAAGCCTGCTTGTTTTGGTCTACCAAGTGCACAGTCAGTGTGAACAAAAAGAGGGGAATGTGCCAGCGCAAGGGTTCTAGAGCTGCATTTATGTAGGCACAGGGGAGAATGAGATCATTGCCTATATGTTTCATCTCTACACACCATGACCTCTGAGAAGCAATGAGAGTCTGAAGAAATATGGGCAAGGACAGGAGATTGGAGGACATGATGAAGCAAAGGACTTGAACCCCTGAGCCTCCATCTGGTTATGGCCCTGCACACAATGTGTGACAGATTTAGAAAGAAAATATTTTTCAGGTTATCCAGAAATCTCTGCTACCTTTTTAAATGCCAATAAATTAAAAAAAAACAACACCCACAGCAATGGCATTAGAGGGGGACCCAGAAGAGCTATATATGTTTAAAGAAGTATGTAGTAACTGAAGCATGAGCTGGCCTTGGACACAAATCTAACATTATATATATATATTTGTTTCCTGGCATATTGGTAGAAACATAAGCTCATATGAGGGAATGTTTACTAGCACTTCAGAAAAACTGTGCGTCCCCTAACAATTGCACTGGAATATTTCATTTTAATAAATAGGCAATAAATAATGCAGGGGTTTCACATTGCTTTAGGCTACTTTAAACGGGAAAGCATTTTGAAAACAAAACAGCACGGTCCTTGGGGCTTTTAGTATCGGTGCTATCACTTAGTGCTGGCATGAGTCCCGCTAAGAGGTTAGCACCAGCATTAAATGCCCCGAGGATCACATTAAAAAGACTTGCTTTCTCTTAACATTTTCCCATGCTACAGTGCATCTAGGAATGAAGCCAACAGAAGATTGCTGGAGAGAATTTCCATTGTCACAGTAATAGTTTTAAAATAGATAAATAAAAATATTTGGGGTAAGCAGGAGATAACAAAACATACTATTTCTGCTTCAAATCTGGGAAGGAAATAATGGATTCTTCATGCTTTGAGAGGGCATTGAGATTTCATTACATTGTATTTGTCCTGCCCAATTAAATGGCCCAGTATAGAAGCAATTTTATTCTACCTTATCACCTGGAAAAGTAATGCAAAAGCAAATGTGTCTTATAAAAATGTGCAGTCAAAATAAACTAAAATATAGGGGAGAGAGTATGTACAATTAAATCAAGAGAGGTTGGATAAATACATTTGTTATTAATTATTATTTTGTGATTGCAGGGTTGGTCTTTCTTACATATCCACAATCCTTAAACCTCTTACTCATGAGTAGTTGGACTACTCATGAGTAAGAATTTCAGGAGTTTATTTATGTATTTATTTTATAAATGTGTACCCCGCCCCTCCTGCTAGCATCCCGGGGCGGCTTCCAACAATAAAAACAGCATACATAAAAACAATTTAAAACAATCAATAAGCATACAATCAGTTAAAACAGGGCTAATAAATAAACAATAAATAAATAAGGTGTGGGGCTAAAAAAAAAAACCTTACCCCACCCTCCCACCCTCCCCAAAGGCCTGGGCAAACAGTCAGGTTTTGCAACTTCGCCGGAATGTTAACAGGCTGGGGGCCAGGCGAGCTTCCTCCGGAAGGGAGTTCCAAAGACGCGACCGGGCCACTGAGAATGCCCTCTCCATTGTGGCCCTCCGCTTAACACGGGGCACCTCCAAGAAGGCACCNTGAACCTGGCTCGGCACGCTATCGGCACTTTGCAGTTTATACACTTTGCAATGCATACATGGATTATGCCTCAGTGTTTTGGGGGTTGCCTTGTCAGCAATTGCACATTATTACGTGGGAAAATACTTTTTGAATATAGACCTTGTTGATGAGTCCTGGGGGAAGGGTGCATGGGGTAGGGAAATGTTATGGGGTGTGTGCAGTGGATGGGGGCCCAGTGGGGAGGTTACATGGGGTAGGGAAGACTTCTGGGGTGTGTGCAGTGGGTGGGGAGCCAAGTGAGGAGGGTGCATGGGGTAGGGAATGCTACTTGGGTGTGAGCAGCACATGGGAAGCAATGTGGGGAGGGTGCATGTGGTAGGGAAGCACATAGGCTGGATTTAAACCAGACACTTTGGCCCCAATCCCAAACACACTTGCTGGTAAGTCTAAACTTTGTCCTTGGGTATCCAGGGACAGCTGTAAAATGTTTCCACTAGCATCTGAGCATTATTACCACCAGGTGTTAAATTACCATCTGCCTTTGTCTCATTTAAATGCTCTAAGAATTCTGTCACTCTTTCAACTCTACTTACAGTAATGCATCAATGCCCCACATGTCTTGATTGATTCTGCTGCTTCTTATTTTCCCACCTTGCAAAAGTGTTGAATTAGGGATTAGCTTTTTACATCCCACAGAGAAGTGATGTCAGAAGGGCATGGACACACTGTTCACGCACTATCAGTGTATAGTGCAGAGACTGTCTAGAATAGTCACAGAGGGCATTTTTACGCACACCTTAAAGTGCTGGTTTTTCAATCTTCTGGGTTTACAAGTCCACAAGTAAGTTTCGAAGCATTCTTCACACACACACACACACACAGAGCCCTGAGGCAGTTCCTGGATGCATTCTTCACACAAACCCTGCCCTGAAGCAGCCTAAAGTATCCACAGCTGTAGACGTGAGGGGCTGCCAGGGAAACCAAATGACCATAGCTGCCTGGAGCAAAGCAGTTTACCAGGAGGACTTTTTACACACAAAGGTTCTGGGAGAGGTTTTATGCAGAAGTTCAAAGAGCTGGATGTTTAAGATCTGGATGAGTGATTTAGATACACAGAAAGTTCAGGATAGGGATGAGCGAACAGAATGCAGTTTGGATGTTCGGACATTCAGTCGTTTGGTTCAAAACCCGAGTTCGGGTTCGGTTGTTCGGTTCAGCAGAGTTCGATTTGGCCGAACACTCAAAAATAGTGCTATCGATACCGATACTGAATTCGAAGATTTTTTCAGTATCAGTATCATTTGACCCTGAAACCATCCCTGGTCTCCACCCCTAGTGCCAGAAAGTCTGGTCCTCAGCTGCCTCCCCCTTCCAGTCACATTTTTCCAGCCCTAAGTCATGTTTTTCCCACCCTCGAACTCAAACGAACTTTTCTGAACTGTTCGGACGTTCGGTTCAGACCGGTTCAGACCGAGTTCGGGCCGAGTTCAGGCCGAACTCCGAACATCCGAACTGCGTTCGCCCATCCCTAGTTCAGGATGTAACAGCAAACATGCAGGAGAAATGTGTGTAAAAACACCCAGAGACTGGGGGTGTGCAGAAGACACACTATTCATTTTTGTTTTCAATTTGGTTTACAAAAACCCCTTTGTTTTCAGGGACTTTCATAAATGACCTGGTCATTTTTGTTTCTTTTCTTTTTTTTCTTTTTTTGCCTTTTTGTTAAAATATTGTTTAAAATAATAATACAAAAATCACTATGCATGCACAAAATGGTCACCATATCATTCTGCACATGCGCCCTCTCTTCCAAAATGGTGGCCCCATGCGCAGACCATTTCCAAAATGGTTGCAACGCTGCTGGTACCATTTTAGAAATAGTGCACATGTGCCGAACAGTCCTGGCAATCATTTTGCGCATGGGCACTTCATTTTTAAAATGAAGGCAGATGAAAGAAAATGACAATTGTTGGCTTATTCATCTGTTTTCATATCATTAACCATACATTATGAATGAGATTGCACTCAGGCAGATAATCTTTATATCAGAAATATTCCCATAAAGGTGGTAATATTTGGCATGTTACTTCCAGGTGGCCTATATCTTTGAGCTGAATTTCTCAAATAAAGCAGTATCAGCAGCCAGAGAAGTTTAATTCCTGTCAGTGGTCTGTATTCTTACAAAAGTACCAAGGACCATACACCAAATTTTGATTTCTAGATATCCAGTGAAAACTAGTTACAAAAGTGCAGTGGCTAATTGGCTACAAAAAGCAATATCCACAAGCATTGGTTCCCAGGAGTGCACAGCAGCTTTTCCTGAGTGGGTTTTATTGCCAAAGATTATATTTTGCTGAATGGTGTTGTACCTATATTTACTCTAAAGAGAGAGAAAAAATAGAGCTCCCACAGTGGCTACTAAAGTTGTCTTCATTATATCTCCATCTAAGGAAGCATTGTTGTGTGTGGGGGGGTTCTTCTCTCAGCAAGTCTATAGAAAATGAGAGAGGAGGCAGGCACACCGCTTGCTGCTTTATCCAAAAGCCCCTTTAGTAAAGTCTGCTGATTAAACAGCAATTCATCACCCTCTGTGTTTGTTTACCTAGCTCTCTAGCATTTGTAATGCCAATTGCCAACAGGTTTTTTTTCTTTTCTATTTTTTAAATGGTTCCAAGTTCTGGGTTGTAAAATGGAGAGAGCACCCATGACACAGGCCCTTTTCACATGGGCACTCGTGTGAACTCTGTGTGCAGCCCATGTGAATGCCATGTGCCTGTGGGAATGGCACCCGTGGTGGGAGGGGGTAATTCGCGCTCCCACATTCCACCAACTCCACCCACCACCCATGCAATAGGCCTCAGTGTCAGTTACTTCATGTATGGAGATGGGTGAAGGTGCCACATACCCACCTTCACCCACCACGGGTGCACACTCATCCCTCTACCCACCGGGGCCCATTTGAAAAGGGCCACAATGAGCAGTTAGCCTATTGCTCGGAGCTGATTAAACAGCCCCTTTTCACACAGGCCGCAGTGGGTGGGGGGATGGGTGTGCACCAGTGGCAGGTGGAGTTGGGTGTGGCCATTCCCACAAGAGTACACCCATCCCCATCCACACCTCCACCCATCTCCACACATGGAGAAACCGTCATTGGCTCCTGTTGCTCTGTGCATGGGTGATGGATGGAGAGTGGGAGAGCGCTTGCACCTGCCATGTTCCCATGGGCACCCACCTATCCCCCCGCATGTGCTGCGGCATTTGCACTGGCACCCCCGTCCGCATGTGTGTGCGATGGGGGGCGCTCATGTGAAAAGGGTCAAAGTATTAGTTTTAATTTTTAAAATGTATAAAGGAAGTTAGCTTTATTTCCTTTGAAACTTTTTTTTTAAGCAACTAGCACCTTTACGTTTTCATTTGAGTTCAAAATGAAGTAAAAGGTTCTTTCAAACCTTTTTTTTTTTAGTTTTGTTTGATCTGAGATGAAATGAAAAAAATAAAATATCAGTTTGGTTGTACTCCTTCTTGCAAAAGGTTTATTTTATATATAAAGCATATGACTATCAGAAGTGTCTATGTATTGTAGAAAAGGCTAATTCTGGTAATTCCAGGATTAGAATACAATATGTCAATTAACCATTCATGTTTCATGTTGTTTTTATACATATAAAATGCTGAGTACAATGTCAGAGGAAAAATTTCAATCAGACTTATAATGTAAACGACGCGTTAAGGAAATATATTATCTTTATGGCTATGTATAGATATATAATCCTAGAGGAGAGAGACCTTGTTTACATAAACTCTGTGCCAGGAACCCAAAGTATCTTTTTTCGCTCAGCCTATGTAGCAAAATCTGTTGATTGCCTGGATGCGGAGTTAATATGAACATGCCTACCTTCAAAGTTGAGAGAGACTCACCTCCAAGGAAGATTTAGAAACAAACAGAAATTGTATTGCCACCTTGACTGACCAAATATATGTTGAATATGAAATTGGATTCCAAATGGACACGGGGCTGCTTTCTAGCTGTATGAGCATAGGTATACTCTACTTTATGACAGATCAACTGTAAAAAGAGACTGCTGAAGGACTGAGTTTAGAGGAAAGTTTCATATTAGGAAAGTTTCATATACATAACTAGCATCATGTGATTTTTTCTTTTTTTTTAATGGTAACATATTAGGAAAGTTTCATATATGTAACTAGCATCATGTCATTTTTTCTTTTAATGGTAATGCCATTCTTTTAAAGGCAAAGCTGACGGCAGTAGGTTCAACCCACCGACTGCCCCGACTGTGCATGGGGGATGGTTGGGCACTGCAGTGGGTGGGCAGTGTGTGTGTGGGTCATCTGTGCAACTGCCACTGCTAGTGTGTGTGTGGGGGTTTGTGCACATGCTCCCACACTCTACACGCCTCCACTCATCTCCACCCATTGCCCACCAATGGAGGCATTGGAAACGATGGAGGTGCCTCTGTGGGTGGAGGTGGGTGCGTGTCTGTGTAATGGGTTGCCCACGTACCGCCCACCCACTGCAATGCCCAACTATCCCTCATGCACTTGTGCTGATTTGAAAAGGGCCAATGATGAACGAGGAGGGGAAACAGTGGCGGCTGGTGGTTTTTGAGGTTGGTGGGGCAATGGGTGGGTTGAACCAACTGCCGGAGGCTTTGCCACCAGTGAGCCTAGGGACAGAGCCAGGAGCAGCGGTAGGCCAGTGGCATGGCTTAACCCAGCAGCAAGGAGTTCCCAGAGTTAATATTTGATGGACATTACATTAGTTAACCTTGCTGCTGTGTGAAGCACTCGCACTGGGGGATTTAGAGCCCTCTTACTGAGGTCCCATCCACTTTCTCTTTCCCACCAAGTCCAAATTAACCATAGCAGGTTACAAAAATAGAGTACACTGCCATCCACCTACCTTTATCCTGAACCCTCGAATCCTCGATTTTCATGGCATCCTTTTTATTCTCTTCTCAGAAGAGAATGAAAGGGAAGAGAAGGACAACAGAGGAAAAGTAGGAGGGAAAGGTTTTGGTTTTGGTGCACAAGAAGAGTAAGGGGAAGAGATGGGTTCATTGGGGTACAGGGGAAAGGGGTCTCCTTGTTGTCTGCAACCTTCTCTTCTGCCGTGCTCCTACCTACTTTCTCCTCTGTTTACAAGGAGAGAAGTTGCAGGCCTGTATAGCAACCAAACAGTCCCCATCCAAACCAGCACCCCTAGTAGCTACACCCATCAACCAAAACAGCTATCCCCAACAGCCAAAATGCCTGTCCAAGCAAACAAGCCTTTTAACAAAAAGTTTGGCCATTTTCAGGGCTACATTGCCACCAAACCAGGCCCATTAAGACCAGTACCCCCAGTACCTACATCATATCTCTGACAGCCAAATGCCTGTCCAAGAAAGCAGGCCTTTTAAAAAAAGTTTGGCCAGTTTCAGGGCTGCATTGCCACCAAACCAGGCCCATCAAAATTTAAACAATGGCATTTCTGTTTCTCCACAAAAAAAAACCAGGCAACATGCTCAAAATCACACAGTCACAAGCAGAGAGGCCAGAAACTACTTTCCAGCAGGGAGCAGCTGTGAAACAGTGATGGGACCATTTTAAAAAAAGAGTAGCCACAACCAGTAGACCTAAAATTTGCAAAATGGCCTCTCTACTCATGCTTGGGAGGGGAGAAGGAAAGCAGAAATGCATCATTCAAACACAGAACAAGGAAAGCAAACCACCTTAAGGCAACAATGCTATGTGTAGTCCTTAGAACACCATAAAAACAGCAACAGGAATTTACACTTTCCCCCCAAAACATGCTACACAGGTCTGTTGCAATTTTTGGTCCAACTAAACATGGAGCATTCATGCAAGGACTAGTCATTAGTGAAAAAACCTGCCACAACATTCCACCAAATTGCAAAGGGCGGGGCCATTTTCACCACTGTTTCCCAGAAAAATAACTAAAAATAACTAACTCACCAATGGGGATGTGTCTGATGCAGGTCAAGCAGCAGCATGGGGGTAACAAAGCCACAAACAAGCCAGCCAGCGAGCAATCTCTCTCCACCAAAATGGTGCAGATCACCAGCATGCCAAAAGAGCCAAGGTCTCTTTTAACCCCACCCTAGGGGGTGGAGTACAGGCAGGCAGCCTGAGCCCTCAACAGCAGCATTTGTGCAGGCACAGAGTGTATGGGCATTTGAGTCTCCAGTCTAGACAGAGTCATTCACAGCAGCCCATAGGGCTCTGTGGAACACTGCCTCCACTGGTGGGAAAAGCAAAGTGCTTTTCCCCATTCAGGTAGCATGGGCTCTAAGCCCAGCTCCCCAAATCACTTTTGTAATGTTTCCCTTAAGAGACTCCTTAGAGAAGGCTCAGCAGGAGGCACTGGCCCCCATCCCCTCAGCTCCTGCTTGCACATGTGTCCAGGGAGGCACAACAACAACACTGAGAACTCAGCTGATTGCTGAACTGGAGAACTCGGAGCAAGTCTGAAGAGGGTTGCTGGCTCCCTCCTCACCCCCTCAGTGCCTTTGGAAGTCAAGTGAGGGTTTTTTTTAATTTTGTTTTTTTCCTTTCTTTTTAAAAGCATGAAGAGTGTGTGGACAGGGATCAGGACAGGAGGGGCAATGCACAAGAACAAAAAAAGAGGGAAGGGAAGAAAAAATTATACAATTTATTAGAATAGAACAATAAATAAACTGGCCCCCATGGGCCTATACACATGCACTATATATACATATACTTTAGAGATGTGAGAGATACAATTTGTCCCATGGATACGACTGTAGATTGTTTAAAGTCATCTAATTAAAGTGGTGGATTATGGTGGTTCCCCTATGCCGGAGCTATGGGATGATTCTCCTCGTGATTTTGTATATCATACACTTGTTTATTTGTGTTTTATTTGTATTTATATGTGTTTTTAAATGGCTATGACGAAAGCTAATTTGCCAAATAAATTGAATTGAATTGAATATACATATAAAAAACATAAATTGAACACATAAAACACAACTATATATGTGTGTACAACCCAGACGCATTTCGGGGCACAGCCCCTTTTTCAATAGGTTAATGAAATGTACCACGGCAAGAATTACCCAAAACGGAATGCCAACTGAAAAATATCATAATTATTTATTTATTTTATTTATTTTATAAACTTCTACCCCGCCCCTCCTGCCATGCAGCTCGGGGCAGCTTCCAACATCTTAAAATCCAATAAAAACAGTTAAAATAATCACAAATATTATAAAAATAGGGGTAGCAAATCAATCTAAAAACCAAAAATAGGTGGGGGAACTAAAACCCCACACCCTACCCACCCTCCCTCCCAAAGGCCTGGGCGAACAGCCAGGTCTTACAGTTCTGCCGAAATGTTAACAGGCTAGGGGCCAGACGAGCTTCCTCCGGAAGGGAGTTCCACAGCCGCGGCCCAGCCACCGAGAACGCCCTCTCCATTGTGGCCCCCCACTTAACACGGGGGACCTCCAAGAAGGCACCCCCGGCAGGCCGCAGGAGCCGCTCTGGAGCGTG
>QEPC01004587.1:912829-941205 GCA_003113815.1 Sphenodon punctatus
AACACATAACACTCCTGTGTGCAACACAGGGAACCAATAAGACAATTAATTAAGGTGCTGTGGTATGGAGAAAAAGAATACAAGGCCACAATGATCAATCTGTCTTCTGAGAAAATTGGACCATTTATTGTCTTCATTCAAACCCTGAGGTTTAACAGTATCCAGACTATGTATCCAGAATACCTCCCTTTTTAATAAAGTTTTCATGTTCCTTCTACTGGATAACAAAGTCTCAATGCACATAAATCTGAGATCATCTGATTTATGATTCCTTTCCAAAAAATGGGAAACCAGTGGTTCTTTTTCTACACATCTCCTGATGTTACTGCAGTGTTCCCCAATTCTTACTTTAAGTGGTCTTGAAGTGCACCCCACATAAATTAAATTTCAGGGGCACTGTATTACATAGATCACATAGATGGAACAACACGTCGAGAATTGCTTCAGTGTGAACTTCTGTCCTGTAATAGGATGAACAAATACCTTAGTGGGGATGCTCAACTTGCATACATTACATCTGTCATCAGTATGCTGATGACACTGCATGCCCTGAAACCCTCTCACTATCTCTCCTAACGGGTGCATATAGATGTTTAACAAGAGGGGGGACAGAATGGCACCCTGCGGGACTCCACACGTGAGGTCCCAGGGGGAAGACGTACACTCCCCCAAGACCACCTGGTGAGTTCTCCCGGCCAGGAATGAATGAAACCAGTCCAAGATCATTCCACCAATTCCGGCATGGTCCCTCAGGAAAGTCACCAATACCTCATGATCGACTGTGTCGAAAGCAGCTGAAAGGTATAGCAGGACCAGTAAGGTCTGACGACCCTGGTCCAATGCCAGATGGTGATCGTCAACCAAGGCCACCAAGGCTGTCTCCGTACCATACCCAGGCCAAAACCCAGACTGGGAGGGATCAAGGAAACTGGTGCTGTCCAGATGTTCCTGGAGCTGCCATGCCACAGCCCGTTCAATAGCCTTCCCTAAAGAGGGAAGGTTAGAGTATGCTGATGACACTCAGCTCTACCTCTCTTTTTCCATTGACCCAGACCATGCAGTCTCTTTATTTTCCCAGTGCATGTCGGCTGTGGGGGCTTGGATGAGGTTGAGCCATTTGCAGCTGAATCCTGACAAGACGGAGATGATGTTGGTGGGTGAGGGCCTGGGGGGCCGGGGAGTGGTTGAATCTCCTCTTGTGGGGGGGAGGTCCATGGTCCTGCAGGTTCAGAGTCTGGGTGTGCTCCTCGATTCAATTTTCTTTATCCATTCTTTCCAAAATTTGGTACACATATTCATGCCTGAATTCATGCAAATTGAATGGAAGATAAAGAAGTTTGTAGCCAGGAATGTGCATGCAGATTTTTTTAAAATCACAACATTCAATCGCTTATAAAATCGATTCCCTTTATCTAATCTCTTTGATATTTAGTACACAAAGTGCCCTCTGCTGTGGGTATAATCTTCCCACACTTCATCAGAATTTAATAAGAAAGAAAAAGTTATATCTGGAAATACGGTTTTCAGTGTTTCTTTCTCCATTGTTTCAAAAATGAAAATTTGTTTTTATTTTCATTATTATTATTTGTCATTTTTGTTATTACAATAATGAAGAAGAAAATGATTTTTTTTGTTTTTGTTATCATAATAATGAAAACGAATTGCACGCCCCTAATTTTAAAAGATATTTTTTAAAAATAAGTAAAATTAATATACGTAAAAGCATTAATTATAATGACTGAGTAGGTGTTTTATAGGTGAACAATAAGTGTATTACTATAAATAATAATAATAATAATAAATAAAAGATTTCTTATCCTGTCCCCCTCCTGCCAAAGGCAGATCAGGGTGGCGTACAATATACAAACATTAAAAATGCATATATCTTTTTAAAAAATCAATAAACCCATCAACTCCCACCCCCCAACCTTATCCCATCCCTCCCCTTACCCGTTTCTCTCACCAAAGGCCTGGTGGAACAGCCAAGTCTTATACTGACACCTGAAAGAGAGAAAGTCCCGGGCCAAACGAACCTCTGCTGAGAGGGAGTTCCACAACCGAGGTGCAGTGACTGAGAATGCCCTCTCCCATGTGGCCCCCCACCGAACATGGGGAACCTCAAAAAGGGTGCCCCCAGTCGACCGTAACAACCGTTTCAGAACTCGGGGAGTGAGGCGATCGTGCAGTTAGACATTTAAGATGACTTACAAAGCTTGCAGAATTACCGATACCTTAAATTTATAAAGACATAGTATAGTTACTTAAGCCCTTTTTCACTGGACCATGGAGACGCCCGAGTCTGTGAGGGATGGGTGGTGATGGATGTGCAGCACATGTGCAGCCCAGCACATCGATGAACACCCTCCTCCACCGATCTCCACACTTCTCCAAGCATGGAGTTACCTCCATTTTCCCCAATGCCTCCATGCCTGGGCAATGGGTGGAGATGAGTGGAGGTGGGTGGAGAGAGGGAGTGCGCACCACCCCCATTCCCACTTGCTATTACATGGATGCCCAGCCAGTTGCTCATGTGGGGGAAGGGGGTGGGCATCTCATGTGAAAAGGGCCTTAGACATTAATGATCAGGAGGGCTAGGCTGTTTTTACACGGACAGAGGTTGGGTGGGGGGATGGGTGTCTGGCTGCAGTGTGTGAGTGTGTGTCTGTTCACATGGACACATACACACCTCCACCCATCTTCACCCACCTTCACCCATGGAACCTCTTCCGGTTTTCTGGAAGGGTCCATGGGTGGAGGTGGGTAGAGATGGGTGTGCGATGGGTGGAGGTGGGTGTTGCGCGGGAGCATACACCCACCCCCACCCATCCCACTTGGAGTTCACACGGGAAAACACCGCCTGCTGTTTACATGGATGCCCCCTCAAACACTGAGCGGGGGACTTTCCTCTGCCTTATTTTCTCATCTCTTCTTTAAGTAGGGTTTTAAAGTTCAAAGTTTAAGATGATGTCTGTAAAAAGCAATCTATCAGTCCTTATCTTAATCCATTGATTTGTTAATTAATCTGAAAAGTAATTAATCTATTAGGCTACTCTTATTCAAACTAAACTAGCATCATTAGCACTCTTTACTTTTATGCAATTAATATAGGTGTGAATCACAGATCAAAATATAATTTGGATCGATACAGCCACCTGCCAATTTTCAGTCCATGATTAATCTTTCCTTTCTTTTGTCTTTGATTATATATTACCCATCTTAAGTGGTCCTGTCTACTGGGCAACATGCAAAATGGCACCGATGCTGATGGCACCATTTTGGGAAAGGGCACAGATGCGCAGAATGACTTCAGTGGCCATTTTGTGCATGGAAAGAGATTTTTTATTTTTATAATGAAAACAGATGCTTTTATTCTTCAAGTTCATCCATTTTCATTACCTTTGTTGGTTTTTTTTCATATTTTACTTACTAAAACAAATGGGGCTTCGTTGGTTTTAATAATTAAAACAAGAAAATTAATTTCACACCCCTAGTGAGTATAAGAGGGGGAGGTTATTATATATGTATTTTATATCATGTTTTTAAAATTTTTGTAAGCATCACTGAGCCTTTCTTGGGACAGGGCAGGGATTACATCAATACTACTACTACTACTACTACTACTAATAATAATAATAATAATAATAATAATTAATTAATAATTAATAAATAAGTCATGATGTACAAGGGAAGAGACCTCTGACTCTTATGGACTGGGAATTAATAGCAGGACATGAATAATTCCATTATGAACTGTTGTGTACTACCCTAAAGAAACTGTAGTTGGCCAGTGTTGGAAACAAAGGGTGAAGTCTCACAAGACAGGGAGAGGATGCTACCATGCCTTGGGTAGCCTTACACCTCCCTTGGCAGCTGGGCCAGGTGATTTAGCGCATTGTTTTGATTGTGCATTGTGCCCCGGGGCAGGTTGAACAGGTGGCTGCTATGCAACGCGTCCATGTAAAAATTCTGAGGACATGGTGCAGAGCAGTCATACCCCAACTTCAGTAAGACTGACCAAGGTGCGGCTCCCCATGTGGAGGGCTGCGCTTTCCCTGCCACACAGAGAGCACTGCTGTCCTCTATGGGCCAACAGTGGGAGGCACTATAGTCCGTTGCATGTGGCCATGGGAGGAAGGTGGGGCTGGGCTGAGTGCCCACTCATGTGACCAGCACCGTAACCTGCCCCAGCTGTTGTGGGAGCTCCAAGAGCAGCCGGTAACCTGGCTTCCTTGTGGAGAGGGGACCATTCATAAGCCCACCTCCCCACTCTGGCCCCACAGTGTTGTGGTAGTGATTGCCCATCATGGAGCCATGTGGGGATAGGGCCCCTGCAACTCGTCTGGCTGCACACAAGATGTTGGTCTAGATGGACCATTGGTGTATTGGGGTTCAGGCTGTCCTCTCTTCTGGTGACACTCTTCTAATTCTTTTTGTGTTTTGACATTGCATTTTTAGACTGATCTGCTTCCTACTTTAGGTCACACATCATGTTTCAAAGTTTGGAAAGTATTGCTTCCATACGCACATTGCTGTCCTCAGTCAAAGGAAACATTTAGTCATCTTATCCTTGTATCTTTGGTTTAAAGCTCTGTAAATTAAGTTTTTGATGAATATCGGGTTTTTCTGCAATATGGTATATGCCATACCGTCTGCAAAAAACAAGTTATTCCTGAAATCGTAAATTATTCTGTTTAAGTTTGCACACAAGGCATTGAAAAGACAGGTATAAATTTAGTGCTTTGATATTATCTAAATTGAATGGTAAAATCAAAAACAGGTTTGTTCAGTTATTATAAAGCCACAGGAAGGGCTCCATAGTTGAGGCAGCTTCATTGCTGTGCTAAAAATCACAGACATTCTCTTCATTATTAAATCAAGATGATTTTTCCCATCAATGCGAAATTTTGTAGGAAAGAACACTTGGATGAGGGACTGAAATTGTCCAAATTTCAGGCAAATTGGATGAAAAAAAAGAAAATTATAGATATCTGAATTTTTGAGATAGAATGAGATTTTCTCTCCTATGCGACTGTTTGCAGATGGAGACTTAGTTCTGGGATCCGTATTAAGAAATCTAGCAGTGCTCGAAAATTCAGTGTGGCCTGAATGGATTTTGTGTTTTTAGTTTTTGGAAATCGTTGTGTAGGGTTGAAGTTCTGATGTTTTGACGTGCCTATTTTGGCAAATGGGGAGAGTGAGAAAAGAGACTTCACTGTCTATTTCACTAATGTTTTACTGAAAATGAGGAGATAAGCTTTTGTGAGTGGTACTGTTGTATGAACCTGAGTGGCATTTATTTCAGGAAATTGTATGACATTTTATTGCAGGCATTTATTGCATGCTATTGTTGTACGGACACCAGGGGAGTTTATTGCACCCTTTGCAAACTTCCCCCTAGGTATTCTAGCAAGGTACAAGCAATACTAATTAGTCGGGATGAGAATTTCGCTTCCAGATTAATCCGTAACTGCCTGGAATTGGCAGTTACGGATTAATCCAAACCAACCCGTAAATTAGGGCTTCTAGTTAACGATCCAATTTTCAAATCCACGTTTCCCCTATCTCCTATCCCCCAGAGCCCTGAAGTGTTATTTACCAGCCTTTGGGAGATTTATTGAAGTGCCACTGCTGCTGTAGGGGCTCTGGCAGTCTCCCTTGCTACCGCAATTCTCCCTGCTCCTTATAGTACATGTGCAAAATGGTCACCAAGGCCATTTTACTCATGCATAAAATGACTACTGCCCTTAACCAAAATGGCGGCAACGTAATTTTGTCTGCCAGCCTACTGATTAAAGGTGGATGCCATTTTGCACATGCCCGATGAGCAGGGAGGATGCTGTTACAAGGGAACCTACCAGGGCCCCTACAGCATTGGTGGCGCTTCAGTCAAACCTTCTGAGGCTAGTAAGTTCCATTCCAGGGGCCCGGGGAATGGTGGTGAGAGAGGCTGGATGCACTGCCCCGGTAGTTGGTTGGATGGGAGTACAGTTCCTTCTAATTTGGTTTCCCATTGACTTCAATGGGGAAATTGCCAATTGAATACAATGGGAATAATACAAAACCAAAAATCCAAATCCATAAAAAGATCTGAATTTTCAAAAGAACCAAACAAAAAAAAAGTTACCAAAATTCCATCTGAAGTCCCATTCCTACTAATGGGAAACAATAGAAATCAAAGGAATATCAATTAGAAGTAATGCAAGTTTGGGAATGCCAGTAGCTCTTAATGGGAAGTAAACCAATACAATAAGAGATGTTTAACCGAAGCAAAGAAAATGGGGGAAGATCTCAAATGTTGAAGAAAGGGGCAGGATTTAAAAAGGTCAAGAAGGAGGGGAAATTGAGGAAGCTACATAAAGGAAATGGGAAGATGGGGAGGGGAACTGCATAAAATGTCAGGTAGGAGGCCATTCAGAGCATCTAGAGTTATGGGGGGCACACTGAACAATGAGCAGGAAGCTACTGGGCATAAATTGAATTCGGGGGGAACAGGGTGGAATGATGGGTAGGAGATCTCTATGAGTGGCTGAAATGATGGGGAGCTGGATGGAATTAAATGTAAGAGGCCAGAAGGAGATTCCGGAATGACGTGGGGCTGGGTGGGATGATGGGTACAAGGACACTTGGACTGGCTGGGAAGATCCCCATCTGGGTGAAATAACAATATAAGGACACTGGGAATGACTGGAAGCTGGATGGAATGAGACATAAGGCGGTTAATACACGAATGGGTGGGGGGGTGTTTTGGCGCGGTGGGTGGAGGCGTGTGTGTGTCCATCTAAACTCATTTTTAGACTGTTTACATGGACACCCTTTCCCTTGAGAGATGCTTTTAAGTCAGTTTATTTTCTCATGTAATTAGTGTCCTTTTGGGCCTTGAACAGACCTATGTCCTAACTATGACTACTGTTATTCATATCTAAAATTCCTATTCCTAACACCCGGATCGTCCTTCTTTTTGACATCATTGCGAGACTTGGCTGTTTCACCAGGCTTTTGGTGGAGGAGACGACTAGGGGGTGGATGAGCTGTGTGTTGGGGTGTGTGTGTCTTTCTTTCTTCCCTGAGGCTGTGGTTTTAGTATTACAGATTGTTTTATATATTTGTATATTTGCATTTTATGGTTTTATTAATTTTAAATTGTAAGGTGCCCTTTACTGCCTATGGCAGGATGCGGCAGAATACTAAATATTGAATAAAATTAAAATAAAACACAAACCCTATAGAATCCCTGCCCAGCACCCACTCCTGTGCCTCTACTACCCCAACAATATCAGCATTTACACTCACCTATTTGGGTGGGAATTCAAAGAAGAAAGAAGCATGGGTGGAAAACAAGGGAGAATTGGGATGCAGTAGTGGGGGATGCAGGCATGATATGTTGCTTCAAGGATTGAAGGGAACAAGACTGCAGGGGGGTGGAGGAGAAGCATACAGGAGCAGTGGTGGTAGTGGGGTTGTAGATTATACTTACCTAACATCGAGGGCGGCACGTACTGACACTTGTGAAGCCTGTCACTTCTAGGTATCTCTCACCTCAAGTATTGCAAATTCCTTCTAACTGGCTTTCCTGACTCTGTCTTCTGTTCAAAACCCCACGTCCAAGTTCCTCATTCACCTCATGAGTCAACTTTTTCAGCCCCATCTCTCCTCCCCAATACTGGCTCCATCTCTCCTTTCATGTCCAGCACAAACTCCTTTTCCTCATCTTCAAGGCCCTTCATGGCCTTGCTCCTCCCATTAGCTTAAGCTTTCCTGGCTGGAAACAAGAGCTTCTTGCTCTTTCCCCTTTTCCATACACCCACCTAGAATGGCCTCCTGCAGAACCTCTCCTTTGGCTCTCCCTTCTGTTTGTTAGTTTCCAGCTCCCCAGAAGCCTCACCCCTCTTGCCCTCTGCCCAATGGCTACCCTTAAATTCTGCTGTCCAACTCTTGTTTCTCACCACCCATGATTCTAATCTTCCAGCTTCCAGTATCCTGCCTCAAAATCAACTCAACCCCTGCCCCAGTGAACCCATTTCAAGGGAAATTATGCTAATTAAGACAATTTTAGTCTGCATAAATTATTCTGGTTGCAGGATCTGGCATTTCTAGCACAGAATGATAGTCATAACTCTCACACTTTGACCCTTTTCACCCAGGTGTTAACGGGATACCTCAGTCCACGCGTGATTATTGGGGGGGGTCGGTACCCCAATATCCACTCGTTTCTTTAATTTAGGGGAATTAGCCAAATTAGAGGTCCCCATGTGTCCCAGGGATCAATCTGAGGAACGACACACGCTACAGTCAGTTTATTAACTCCCCAAATTGTAAGGAGAGAGAAAGAAAGGTTCAATAAAACTGAAACAGGTTTATTGTTGTATAAAAAACAGAAGTACAAAGGCAAAAATAAGGTACACATACACACACAAAAGCTAATGCTGAAAAACAGCCCCGGTCTGGCTGGCAGGATACAAAAAGGGAAAACATAAAATGAGGGTGGGGGGGTGGTCCGGTGAAGGCACAGCAAGGGAGAGAGAGAGAGAGAGAGAGAGAGAGTCTGGACCTGTAGTTTACCTCTCCTAGCTGATTGTACAAGGGATCAGCAGCCCGGGATCCAGCGCAGTTTGGGGAGTGGAAGAAAAAGAGAGGGGCAGACTGAAGTCTGGGAGACCCCTTAGCACAGACACATGCAGAGCGAACTGCATGTATCTGCGTTCCAAGATTTCTCAGAGGTTGAAGGAAAAATCAGGAGCAGTTATAGGGTACTGGACAAAGGATTTGAGAGATTAAGCTGTGCCGTATGGGGTGTACAATGAGCTGATGAGGGGAAGAACCAAAACTTCTACTTCCATCACAAAAAGGGCTATTGGAGATGCATAAGATACTTCTGACACAGGGGGAAAGAATAAACAACAGTGGCTGGAATGTAGTTAAGGATGAGATGAGGGCTTAATGATTGACTCCCTGGGTCACAAAAGGCACGAGAGAGAACACCTGGATTTCTTAGGGTGGGGGGTTGCTCCTCCAAGTTCCAGTCATCGGTGCTCTACTGAATAGGAAGAATGCCTCTTAATGGCCCCATACTTTACTCTGGGCATTTCCCTTTTTCCTCTCTACCCCCAGGTTCAGATTGGTATTTCACATGAGCGACCTACTTTCTGCTGGGTTCCATGGTGGCTGGGCCTGATCCTTTTTTTACAAGCCCCTCTTTGCTATGGGGTCTATCCTTTCAAGCTCCCCTTTTCCACATTTGCCGACCCTTGGTCACCAGTGAGGCCTGCCTCTCTAAGCCCTCCTGGTCCAAGTTTACTGGCCCTTGATTATACAGCGAGGGGGGGTGTTTGTACCCATTTTAGGGAAGACTGAGGCCATCATCAACACAGGTGTCCTCCCC
Organism: Sphenodon punctatus; assembly: GCA_003113815.1. NCBI lineage: Eukaryota > Metazoa > Chordata > Lepidosauria > Sphenodontia > Sphenodontidae > Sphenodon > Sphenodon punctatus. Next base: position 922,209 of record QEPC01004587.1, read on the forward strand.
TCACACATGTGTGCGGTGGGGGGAGCCCATGCAAATGCAGCAGCAGGTGAGGGCGGGAATGGGTGGGCACCCGTAGGAATGGTGCCCATGGTGGGTGCGGGTGCGTGCATGCTCCCGTGTTCCATCCATTTCCACTCATCACACACACACACAGTAACGGGATCCAATGTCAGTTGCTCCGTGCTTAGAGATGGGTGTAGGGGGGTGGGAGATGGCTGTTCACCCATGGGAACGGGCTCACACCCACCTCCACCCACCGCAGGCACACACCTATCCCCTCACCCACCGTGGCCTGTTTGAAAAGGGCCATAGATACATTCATGCATTTCTTCACATTTATTTGTCTTACAAGGATATGTTCTTCTTTTGTGAAGGGCATCATAAGGACTTTCCCTCTTCTTCCTCCCCACTTCCCCCATGGCACATGAAAATGGATCAAGCTGTCAGTGTACACAAATTGGGAATCCCTCATTTTAAAAGGTCACAACAAGTTTGTACAGTGTCCAATCAGGTCTGCCTGTGACTGTAGTGTAGTGCAATTGACAGAGAGAAGCCATCACTGTCATCTGCCTGAGGAACCTCACGGACGGTTATTTATTTATAAATTTATATCCCTCCTTTCCTCAAAAATTCAAATGGTATTTTAAATGAGGGGAAAGTTTTGTGTGACCTGGCCATGTGCAACAGTTTATTTTCCCCTTTACATCCATGTCAGAAACTGTAGTAATATTCCCATAACCCTCCCATCCTATGCAACTGTTCTGCTAGGAGATGAATCTGAGAAATGAAGATCCTATCCAGAGGAAAAGTAAAACATTCTGCCATCTGCTTACTCTAGTGTAAATCAGGATTTACTGACTCCATAAAATCCTAGAGATACACATCCATGTAAAACTGGTGGAAGAGACAGTATTTAGTCTGGACTGACACTCAACCATCCAATTTATCTCCTGCATACAGCGTTTTCCAGTGCTGGGTGAGCATGTGGTCAAGTGTCTTTATATCATTTGTTTGCTTCCACTCCTACCAAATGGTGAGTTTCCAGAACACTGTTTCCATGGTCTTGATGGTAACTGGAGAAAGTCTGAAACGATGCAGCTATAGTGCAGTTGGTTGGTGGGTAGTAATGGAATGGGCATTATATTTGGTTGGCATGCAAAAACACCTTTTCCGTTAATTCCTTTGTGACTGAAGTCTTTGTTCATGCCCAGATGTCAGCTGTGTACAATGCTGAGCCTAATGTCCATCCAACCTAGGCATCAGTCCTACAAATTCAGATGAGCTTGGAGGCAAATTCAACCATACATCCAACAATTCGTTGAAAATTTAGCCATGACAGTCTTGGCACTTCTAGGCAAAAGACCTGGAATTTGAAATGCCAAAAGACACAAGGATTATTCTCACGCTAGCTATGTCCATGACAGAAAAGAAAGTGCCAATTATGTAATGAGATAATTTCTTGTCTTGTGACTTCCAGATCAATGTAGCAAAGTCAGATAGCTTAGGTAAATACCCAAGTATTCACCATTTCAGCTGTACAAGTAAGAATATTCATTTAAAACATTGAAGATGGTCAATTCTCTTTATTTTGAATTGTTCAAGACTAAAATCTGCTGGTTGCCTCTGAGACCAACTAGGATAACTGAATATCAAACAGGAATGTTGTGGGTCATGACAGTACTTATGAGTACAGAAGTATTGATTTTTGTTATAGAGCTGTTTATTTTGTAATTTTGATTTTAGATGTATTTCTCTAAAAGAAGAGGTTTTAGACTTGAAATGTGTCAAGTTCTTTGGGTTATTTATTGTATCCTTAGTAAAGAAAGGACTGTATACATTGTATGGTAGTCTTTGTTGTTTTGGGAGATCTTGTCATTGGTGAAAGTTGGAGATAACAGATCTGTGTCTCCAACATGAAAGATGGAGTAGTAGAGACAAGTCTCATACACTTCTTTGTTGCCTCTATTTTTATATACAGGAACAAATTCACGGAGAATATAAGTTGATGATGATTCAGGTTGGTCAAAGGATGAGATCTCTGATGGTAGTAAATGGCAGGAAATGCCCCACTCCATTAATGCTCTGTTGTTGTAAATGTCCTCTGAAGCATCTGATGCTGTCCATTGTCAGAGTCATGACACAAGGTTACAGGCCTGTTGGCAGTGATTACAAAAACAGAACTTAAATTCTGCTTTTGGTGATTGACGCAAAGGGTAATTTCAGACGTAACAGGACCACGGTCAACCACAGTGAATCCCCTGTGGTGGCCGTTTGTCCTGTTACATCTAAAAGATTCCTGCCAGATGTTCGCCACGATTAACGCCTAGTGGGAATCATATTATCCACGCTTCCAGAAGTGAGGCCGGCCTCACCACTGGAAGTGTGGTTAGATTGGTCATGTTCCGGGATGGGACAAAAGTGATATCTGTACCGTTGGCCCATCCCGGATTGTGGCCCAGTTCAGGTGCAGCGGCCAAATTGGCCGCTACGTCGTCCATCTCCCACAGGGCAGGCGGCCGGCCAGGGGAGTACGGGGGGGCTGGGCTGTGCTGCCACACATTGCACCACGCAGCCCGCCCCCTCCCTGATCCCCAGTGAGAATCAGGCCGGCACGTCAATAGGACAGCCGGCCTGATTCCTGACCAAAACGGATCCCGGTGCATGATTCAGCATGGCGGGCCTCCAGGTCCGTCACATCTGAAATAACCCAAAGACAAGGTAGTTCATCTGATTTCATTAGAATAAGGCTGCTTTTACATGAGTGGGTCACAGTCACATAACCCGCTTGCGTGATTTTTCAAAATTCCGGGAAATGGGATTAGATGTGACGATGGATGCAATCACACGTATTAAAGACAGTTGCACATTGTTTTCCGACCATTAATTAAATACCTTGATGTGTGAGATATTTAATTTGTGGTCAGCAAACAATGCACAATTGCCTTTAATGCGTGTGATTGCATGCATCATCACATCTAATCCCACCTTGCGGGATTTTGAAAAATCACGCGCGCGGATTGCGTGACTGCGGCCCACTCATGTAAAAGCAGCCCATCTCTGAATTTTCCTTTGAAATTAGTAAGACCCAAGTTTGACACCAACTTCTTATTTCTAAAGAAACATTTATAGTTTCCTTTCTCTCATGGCCTGCAAAAATATTCATTTTGCAGAGCTTTCCCTAGCTCTTTATCCAAAAGCTACAGTTGTCCCAGTGTAAGTTTGAAGCTGATCTGAAAGTAAACCTACTGTTATTGCTGACATCCTATTTATTTTATTTACATGAACATATTTCTAATGACCGATGACTAAGCAAGCCCTTTGGAAGTTCAAAGTTAATGTTCCTTTTAATCTCAGTTTTGCCAATGCAGACATTTCTGCCTCAAACATTTCTTATACTCTGCAAAGTGTTGAATGGCTGACAGCATATGTTAACTGCTAGGTTTGCTACAAGAATATCCTGTGAAGCAGATTTGCTCCAGGACTGACATTTTTTTTTTCTGACTGAGGAAATAACTGTTTTAACTGAGCCAATGTATAGTACTTAGACTATTTCCACTCCAGCCATTTGTGTTTTAAGGAGGGTGGAGGAGGGTGTGAGCTTGATCTTCACTTTCATGCCACATTGCAGAGGTCCAGGCCAACTTTGAAGGACATATCTGAAGGACTATATTTCTCCTTATGTCCCTTCATGGCCCTTAAAATCTGAGAAGGGTGTCTGCAAAGATCTTGATGGTTCCATCATTGGCCCAGTTTCATACGACTCGGACACACAAAGAGGCATTCTCTGTGTCTGCCCCACATCTTTGGAACTCCCTTAGCTTGGAGGATCACTTGAGTCCTAGTTTGAATGTCTTCCAGAGGCCGTATGAGACCTTTTTATTTAGCCAAGTATTCAATGGGCAGAAATAGATGGGAGGAGGGTAATGGGGGTGTTCCTAGTTTTGTGGGGCTTTAATTATCTATTTTATGTGCATATTTTATATGATTATTGTAAGCCTCCCTGAGCCTCAGAGGATAGGGTCAGATATAAATCTAAATAAATAAATAAAATAAAATAAGTTATGTTCAGGGACCCATGTTCACTGCATTTTCCGTATTGCCAACAATGGGGAGAAATGCAGGAAAATGAACACAGGTCCCTGGTTATACTGGCTTTGGGTTGAGCATCTGATTGTAGGGGAAGAATGTATGGTGAGTTATAAGTGCTCACCCTACAATGCAGGAAAAAACCCTTATTTCCCGCAACATAGGCTTAGTCCCTAGTGTAAAGATAATCCTTATGTGTGTCAATTAGAGCTGAAATGAATATCCATAGCAAATGTTCTGTATTTGTTGAATTTGTCCACTTTGATACAGGTTGGATGAAAAGGCTAAAAACACTTAGTTTGTTGCGGGTGCTCAGAGAGGTGTTTGTAATCCATTCTTTTTCATTTGATTGATATTTTCAGATACTTTGTTTCAGATATTTGGTTAAAAAGCTGACTATCCAAATCAAAATGACAAAAAAGTTGCATATCCAAATAAAAATGACCAAAAATCCCCCTAACCCAAAAATCAGGGGTTCCAACAAACATTAATATTATGGCTGAAATGAGATTTCACAAAAACAGGAACTCCTGTCAAAATCACAGTTCCTAATACCAGCTTGGTTGAATCAAGAACCTCTCAATCAACATTTCCTTTCCCAATTTACCAATAGTTGGCTTACTGGAATCTTGTTTATCACTTTGCCATCAGTTTCAAATCCTGAGAGTTAATACCAGCACACTACCGTATTTCTTCTATGTTCTCTGCACTCCATTTCCCCTTGTACTTCCTTGTTGCTAATTGACTGGTATGCAGATTCCTTTGCAAATCTGCAGTCCAGTTGATTGGTCAAAAACAAAGGAAACAATATACCAAAACAATTCTGTCGGGAAGCACTGGAATGCAGGCACAGTTTTTTGAAACTGTGCTTGGGCAGGCAGGTGAGAGGTTGAGGGGTGGGCTATTCACATAGGGTATTTTTACATGGACACTAGGATGTACAACCCTGGAGCAAGTCTGGGGGTGCACTTCTGTGTCTGTCCACTTGCAACCGCGCCCAAGTCCTTTTAAATGGACTGGTGACTGCTGGGACCCACAGTCCACCCACACAACGTCCCTTCCCCACAGCATCAACAGCACCTTGGCTACATACACCTTTGTGTTTCCCTGTCTCCTCCCCCAGGTAAGCTGCTTATAGCAGAGGGCTGCACTGTGCCCTCAGGGGCGGCGGCCGAAGGGTGAAGCAGCCGTTGGCGGCGCCCTTAGTGGAGCCAAGAAGGCAGAGGCGGCCCGCTCTGCATGAGAGCCGAGGATGAATGCTGTGAAGTCCGAGGGTTGTGGGAGTGCAGGGCTACCAGCTGGGAGAGATTTGATGGCAGTGGCACCATGGCCCCTTCCCACCTTCTGGGATAAAGACGGCAGAAGCCCCGGTCAGTTTCAACTACCTGCCATTTGTGGAGGCAGCGACGGTGGCCGCAGAGTGGACTCTGGAGGGGGGGCAGGTTCAAGGAAGACACTTGGGGGAGAAACAACTGTGGCCACTTACTCTTCTCCCTCTATTTTGGACACACCCCCAGCCGGCTTCAAAAACAACACACCGGCAGCCGTGAGCCGAAGGACTGCGGCCAAAGGGTGCGGCCCTTTGGGGCCCTTCAGGGCCAGTTGGGGGCCAAGGGGCCTGTTGGTGTGATTAAGTGGGAGGGAGTGGTTGGGGAATGGGGAATTGTACAATTATTAATGTTGAATATTTAATATTGTTCAGGAGTTTGCTCGGGCCATTGTGGGCTTTCTGTAGGGGTATATTGTGGAGGGGTGGGTATTGTATTGAAGAGGAAGTGGAAATGGCTGTCTTCCCCCCGGTGAGAGAGTGGTGGAGCCAGCGGTATACCCTGGTGGCAGCAGGGTATGGTAGTGGGGGTGAGGGAACCATTGACCTGTTGTGTAGGCGTGGTCAGAGGAGGTATTAGTTGGGGGTTTTGTTGACATGTATGATATGTATGATGATTATGATATTGTCTGCTGGGTCCCCTGTGTGGGAGTGAACCCTAGCAATGTATATTTATAATGTTGTACGCCACCTCGAGTCTTTGGAGAGAGGCGGGATATAAATTAAAATGCGATGTGATGTGATGCGACCATAGCATTATGGAAGAATCACCCACAATACTATGGTGTTGGTGAGTCAACCCCCATCTAAGAGCAGGGCTGCAGCAGCCATCTGCTTAGGAGAAAGACAGCAGGCCCAGCTCCAGCTAGTGCCCCAGAATTGGGCTACCTGCTCTGCTGGCAATGCCCCAGGATATTCTGGAGCACCACCGATGGGCCAGCCCCAGAGCAGGGACAGTATACCCCACCTCTGCTTTGCCTGCATATCTGGCAGGCCACCTTTAAACAGATGGCCCACCCACCCATGGGATGAGGTGGGGTAAAGGTGGGGCAGCTGTCTATGTGAAGAAACCAATAGTGATTGGCTCAAAAATGCTTTAAATAACTAAGACAGGAAGGAATCCAGACATAAAACAGTACCCTCAGCAATGTGGTAAGTGGTAAATGAATGGTACACACTACACAGTAAATGAACAGTCGGTAAATCAGGATGGTATCTTGCAGTATTTTGAGAATAGAGAAATTGTATGGTATTGGTAAGTGGTCAGGAAATCAATTCCATTTCCTGAGATGATAAGGTTACTTGTGAGTAAGAATTTAGCTGCTCATTTCAACCCTAGAAATGATCCTTTTTGGTGGAAATATTCACTCAAATATTCAAATGCTATCCAAAAGAACAAATATTTACAAATACAGAAGCTATGATTTGTTTTGGCACCAGTGTCAACATGTAGATGAAATACATCTTGTTGCAACTGGCAGTTTTAAATAATTAGTAGGTAGTACACTCTTCTATGGGGACAGGGTCAGTACAAGCAATTAACATAGGTGCAAGTCTCATTCACTTTGTTGGGACTTTGCCCTGTGTTACCTACTAGCACATATTCTCTCACCAAAGGATCACACCCTAAATAGGTACTGCTATCTCTGACAACTTCAAATTGGCAGAAAGAGTTAGTATCTCTGCCACACAAATTTAACTAAATGAAATCAATAATTCTGTCTTTATTCATTTTTCCTTTTCAGCATGCTCAGGCAAATCATTCTGCTGCCCTAATTAGTTTAAACTGCTTTATTTCTGGATTGCTACATTATAAAATCAAAAAAATTGAATTCTTTTTTTATTTTTCCTTTTTTAGTCTTGTACAATATTTTGGATTTCCATTCTTCCCTCAACAGATTTTAAATGTAAAAGAACAGTTGTGTGTAAAGGTGTTGTGCTGTGTGTTGTGTTGTTTGTTGTTGTGTGTTGTTGATGTTATTCTGCTTTGTGATCCAGTAAGCTTATAACTACAGCAGGACAGTCCAGCTTTCTTGGCCACGTCTGGGGCCAATACCATTCCCCACGTGGAACCCACACGTATCCTGCTTGGGATTGTGGCCAATGACTTAAAATCCAATTTTGTTAAAAAATCAGTATTCAGTATTTTTAAAGAAAGTTTTCTGAACAGTATCATGCAAAAACAGCTCTGGACTCTTTGTTTAACATGTGCAGTTTGTGTTGCTAAATTTGAACAGGGTTTGATTGCCCCTGCATTATGGAAATAACAGAGTCTACCCACACGAGATATTTTTGTGCAATGAAACACACCAGCAAATTGCCATAAGGTGATCCAGTTCGCAGTGGCTAACAAGTTGGATAGCTTTGAACTAGAGGGAAAGGACCATTCTGCACAGGTACAAGAGTAGTGGTAAATTGTAAAAGTACAAGATTATTAAGAATAGGGTAGCAACTGGGTTTTTGCTAACAGAATCCCATATCCTGACCCAAAGTCCTTTCCTTAGTAATATTCCCCATGGTTAGGACTCTTCCATGCCCCAGACACCAGGTACAACCCCATCAGTACAGGTTCTCCTATCCCTCCACCCTCCACTCACCTTAGGAAAAACCAGGTAGAAGGACAACAGTGTTGCTGTGCTCCCCAACTCCAGCATGGGGCAGCCATATGAGTAATGGGGTGGGGTGGGGGGAGATTAGTCTGGGGACCAAACAGGGGGCTAGAACAAGCCAATACAGGCCATAGATGGGGGAAGGGGGAAAGGTTGGACATTGCCCCACAGGCAGTATGGGCCTGTGGGAGCAATTAAGACTAGGACCCTTTCCTTTGGGTTAATTCAGCTCTCTGTGGCTGTTCCTAATTAGACATTTGGCTATCTCTCCCACTAGTATGATGAAAGCTACCCGCCCAAAACGTTCTGGGCTGGTTATCTGCAGTTGTAGGTTTGGACCCAGTCACTAAGTTAACTTACCCATGCCAGGGTATGGCAATCCTTTTCCTTGATCTCCTGGTTGCTTGCTTTCCCTTCCTGAACTTCTGTTGTGCTGCTCTTGAGCTCCTGCTATTCTGGTCTCAGTTCCCAGGCCCCAGACCTTCCTCCTATCCCTTTGTTTCCTCCTTCTATAACTTGGATCTAGTGTCTCCTGGACGCAATCCTCCCATTCCTTACTTCCATTTCCAGCTTGGCCTGGCACAATCCTCCTTACCCCTTGCACACACACTCTGTTCTAACCCCCACCCCCATTTCAGACCTCTGGATTCTCAGATTTTCTGCTTGCTGTCTTGTGTTCTCTTATAGTTCATGTTCCCTTCCAAGTGTTTGACAAGTGCTCTTGGCCTCAACTCCTCTGACCTTTCATCTGACCTTTCCCAGGGGTCCCACTATTTCCCCCTACTCCATCCCCATCCCTTATCCTCTTGCTTTGCCTCTACTGATTCCAACCTCTATGATGAGCTTCAGTACCTCAGTCTAGTGGGTTTTACCCTCCACACAGCTGACAGCTGAGAGGTTTCCCTATTTCTCTTCCTCTGATCTGACTCCCACTTTGTTATACTTTCTACATGCATGGGTGAAAAGAAGAGGCGGTTCACTATTTTCTGGCACTGCGCAGTTCCATCACTGCTGGATCACAAGCTTGTGCTGCTAGGGCTGGGGCCTGTGTCCTTGGGATCCCCTTCACTAGTAGCAACCCTGATATAAAGATTCACCAGTCACTCAGGCAATATATGATCATCTAAGTAATCTAACACCTTCTGCTTAACTGACTACACTGAAAGTTCAATCTTAGAAATATACTGTTCATTATGGTGTAGTTCAAATTTTGATAGTATACATTCAAGGTAAGAGAGCAAGTATAGCTTAGTGGATAAGGTGTTGGACTTGGACCTAGGAGACTAGGGTACAAATTCTATTTTAGTCATGAACTCAATGGGTGGCTTAGGGCAGGTAACTATGGGTGATTTCAGACATGATGGGGCACCTATTGGCCCCATCATGGAGTCACCTTTCTGATTCCTGGCTGGAATCAGAATGGTCCATCAACAGACGAGCTGGCTGATTCTGGTGGAGAATCTGGGGAGGGGCAGGGCTGCGTGGCGCAAAGTGCGGCCGCACAGCCATGCCCCCCCCCATGCTCCCTCAGCAGACCGCCCTCCTGGAGATGGGCAGGCGCAGTAGCCAATTCGGCCGCTGCACCCGATTCTGTCCCGGGGTCTGGGCCACAGCCTGGAATTGGCAGTGGTAACGGACGTTACCGTCCACCGATTCCGGGCCGTGGTTTAATTAACCACCCTTTCGGAGATGGTGTCCAGACCATCCTCGAAAGCATGGTTATTTTGCTCACCACCGGTGGTTCACCGTGGTGAACATCTGGCGGCAAGCAACCAGATGTTACGGGACCATCCGCCATCACAGGGGATTGTCCGTGGTTGAGCGTGATCTCATAATGTCTGAAAATACCCTATGTCTAAGCCTTGGTTCTCTGTCTGTAAAAAGGGAATAATAATGACCTCTCCCACAGAGTTGTTGTGAAGGTGAACTAAATAGTGATTTAAATCACTTTGAACTCTGAAAAAACTATATAGATGATAAATAATAGTGAGTGACTTCCTTATGCCTGACTCATTTATAGATGTGGAGCTTCTGCCTGCAAGTTTTATGTACATGCACACACTACAGTACAATCTTGTAGAGATACTTTGGCTCCATTGTTGGTTGAGACTGCTAATGTTTCACTTTGACAATTAAGTGGGCAGCAGCTTCAAAATAGCTATGCACTGGTCCTTGTCCAAGAAGCCATCTCTTTGAACTGATATGGTTACTAACAACTCTGGAACTCTATTGCCCTGGAGATTCACCAGAATCTGAACCTGATCATTTTCTGGAGGCAGTATAAGACCTTTCTGTTTGGTGAAGAGTTTTGTAGGTGGGGATAGGGTTTATGTGGTGTTGGGGTTTTTTATTTTTTAGATTTCCTAAAAGTTTTTCTTTTTATGATAGGGACGCAGTTGTGGCCCTATAGTTAAGGCAGTAGCAAACTCTCACTGAACAGCACCTATGCTGTTCAATGGGAGACAGTAGAGCAAAAACTTCCAGTTGGCACCATTCTAGTTTTCCTTGAGCAACACATCTGTTTTGTGATTACAAACAATGAAGAGGAGTCCAGGGGCAGGGTGGGGGCTGAAGGAGGGGGGGTCCCCATCCCTCACCTGCCTCTGCCTGCTAGTAGTTCTCCAGCAGGAGCAGCAGGACACCGATCGGAGTGGGAGGTAAAGATGTTAGTAAAAAAACAACTATTCCCCATGCAAGTGATCAGAAGGTTGTTGCCTTGTAAAGAAGGTTCTTCACGATGGCTCCCAACATTCTCACAACTGAGTTGTGCATGCTCACCATATTCAAATAATAGAACACATGATGGTCTCGAACTCCTCTACCATAAAAAGCCCTCACCCCCTCAGAATGATAGTTCCTTCCAACACTTTCTAGGAATATAAGCAAATTCCATGTGGGGCAGGAAGTGTGAGTGTTGTGAGAATGTTTGGGCCCATCTCAAAGAATCTTGTTTACAAGGCAGCAACCTTCTGTTCATCTTCGAGTGGCTCCTCACAGGCTGTTTTTACACGGCTCCACCAGGTGGTGAATCCATGGGCACGCAGGTGCATGGGTGAGGCATGCACATGGCCACACATGCATCCCCACTCAGCCCCCACTCATCCACACCCACGGAGCAACCGCCGTTTTCCCCAGTTGCTCCATGCATGGGAACAAGATGGGGGGGGGTTAGATGGGCACACGCACCCCACCCTTCTTCGCTGCAGGTGCGCACACCATGTCATTCACACAGGACTCCCCCACCCATGAACATGCAGAAATCTGTGTGTTCATGGGTGGCAGAGGCCTGTGTAAAAAGGGCCACATTCTCACAACTGTCTTACTTATACTATCTCAGGTAGGAATTTAGGATGTAAAGCAACATCTATTCTATCTTGGAAAATCTGCAAATATGGTTCTGAGATTATTATGGCTGCTATTTCACTAACTCTTCTTAATGAAGTCATTGCTAACAGGAATACTCATCCAAATTTGGTTTACAAATATAAATTTATAAATTCAATTCAGTTCTAATGAAAACTACTTTTTAAAAAAGAACACTTAAAGTTATCATATTTTAGAAGATATCTAAATCAGCATATAAAATACAGATGATTCCTTTTCCATTAATCAAGCCTCATTCACAACCAAGTTTTTGGTGTGTTTTGTACCATTTAAATTCACCCTCTTTTTAAAATAAAATCAAGTTTGAAAATGCGGTATTTATTGATTCAGTGTTAATCTTTTTGACACTGCCAAATTATTTGAATATCCTGGGACTTGTAAAGCCAAGTGATAAAAAGTTATCAAATTCTCATAATATGAAAAACAAACAAAAATCAATTTAGCCCTGTAAGTCAAATACCTTGTCACTGTTAATTAGAATCGATCCATCAAACTGTATATTATGTTAGTTTCTGGAAAATAAGTTCTGATCATCTACATCTTGAGTCAGTTCATTTTAAATTGGAAAATAAATAACATCGTATACTGAACTTCTGAATTCCAGGAACCCTCCATGCAATAGAGAGAGCTGTTTATGCTGGGCCTTCTCAAAACTACTGTTCTGTCTTCTGGTTTTAGTGGCTATAGTAGGATAAAGATTGTTAGGGACAGGGAAAAGGGGTTGCCAACCTACACACTTTCGTTCACGAGTTGCGAGGGCACCTGTGTTTTCAAGATAGTCCCTCAGGGTCTTATAGTGGCTATAGACACAGGCTACATGAGCAGGTCCCAGCTGAAGCTCATCATTGGAACTGTTGAGAAACACGGTGCCCACTCTATGTGCCCCCACGTATACAAGGGCCCAGGGAACAGGGGTGAAGCTCAGTGGTGGTTCAGGGGGAAAGGGGACCCAGGACCCAAGGACACCAGGAGGAGGGGATAGGGCACTCACTCTGGAATGGGGGAATACAGCAGGTAGGGAAAGTTCAATGTTCAAGCTCGCACCAATCACTCGTTCTTATCACTCACCAGATCATCATTCACCGGTCTCTCAACACACTCATTCAATCTCTCTCTCTCTGCTCCTAGATACTCTCACTCCACTAAATTCTCTGCAACAAGACTCAGGGGCCAGTCTCACAGTACCACGTCCGATCACCAGCAACCCCGAGTGCTTCTGCGGGGTTTAAGTAGGCCTGCCCTGGTGCCTCGCCTGCAGACGCATGGAGCGCCTCAGTCCCACTTCCGGGTTTCTCCTGCGCATGTACCGGGAGTCCTCGGTTGCCTGGAGACCCTGGTACGCCAAGCTATTGCGTGCGTCCACAGGGTCAGCTGACATTGGCAAGGGTGGAGGCACGCTCAGGAGCGGAGTTGAGTGGTGCCACTGGGGGGGAAGCCCCCGCACGCTGCACCAGCCCCGCGCTCCCCCCCACCCCCAAAACCTGACAGTACCCCCCCTCAAGGGCGGTGGCCACGGGGATGAGAAGGGATGGGCTTGGTAGGGTAACGGGCATGAAAGGCCTGGACCAAGCGTGGGCAGATACGGTGGCCGCGGGTTCCCAGCAACGCTCAGCAGGCCCGAAACCCTCCCAATCGATCAAGTAAAAGAGAGCATTGCATCACCACTGGGAGTCTAGAATGGCGGCAACTTCATACTCAGGCCCTGCATCCAGGTCTGGCATCACTATTGGGGCAGGCGTGGGTGAGGGGAATAAGGGAGGATTTGCCGCCTTCAGGAGGGAAATGTGGAAGGAAGGATGGATACGAAGCGAGGGTGGTAATTGTACCTGGAAGGTGACGTCATTGATTTTACGGGAAATAGGGAAGGGTCCAATAAATCGCATGTCTAGCTTAGCCGAGGGATGGTTAGATGGATAATGCCGACGGTCTACCCAGACCAGATCGCCTACCTTGAAGTCAGGGGTGGGGCTTCGGCGCAAGTCTGCATATCGTTTATACTGTTGCCGTGCTGCGGCCAAGGTACGTCGTGCTTGCTGATGTGTAGCTTGAATTTTCTGTGCAAACGCCCCTGCCACCGGAACAGATACATCGGGAAGCTCAGGGAAGCATAGGCGAGGGTGATACCCATAGGTCACGAAGAAAGGGGAAGTTCCAAGTGATGCGTTGGGGGCATTATTGTAAGTGAATTTGGCGATAGGGAGGTACTGGGCCCAATAATCCTGACGATAATCGCAGTAACAGCGTAGGTATTGTTCGAGTGTCTGGTTAACCCACTCTACCTGGCCATTCCCCTGTGGGTGATATGCCATGGTTGGTCTCTGAAAAACCTGCAACACAGAAAACAAGGCCCTCCAGAACCGTGATACAAACTGTACTCCCCGGTCTGTTACAATTTCTGTGGGGAGTCCATGTAACTTGATAATGTTTTGCAAAACAAGTTGCGCGGTTTGCACGGCCGTTGGAAGCCCTTTACAGGGAATAAAATACCCTAATTTGCAGAAGTGGTCTATGACCACTAAGATCGTGGTGAATGTATTGGAAGGAGGAAGCTCTACAATAAAGTCCATTCCGATACGTTTCCACGGTCCTTGGGGAAGTTCAACAAGTTGCAATAATCCTTGAGAGCGTTTTCGGGGAACCTTGGTACTTGCACAGACCATGCATCCCTTAACGTACTTGCGGACGTCCGTGCATAAGGAAGGCCACCAATAGTGTCGTTGTAATAAGTGGAGGGTGCCCTGTTGCCCCGGGTGACCGGCGAAGGGAGCGTCATGATGGGCCCAAAGGAGGCCTCACCTTTCTGTTGCTGGAACTGCTACTCGGTCCTTGAAATAAAGAAGGTTGTTCTTACTTTGGAGGCGCGGGTCCTTTTGTAGGTCTGTGTCCTCTTGAGAGTGGCCGTGAAGACGTGGCAATGATGGTTTCCAGGTCCCGGCAAAGACTTGTGGTGGCAAGAGCAGGAGTCCTCGATCCGCCGGTTGGTCTTCTGCCTCTTGACATCTGGAGAGGGCATCCACCAACACGTTCTGGTGTCCCGGTCGGTACTGTATTGAAAAATTAAAACGTATGAAGAACAATGCGCAGTGAGCATGTCTTGCATTAGTAATGCGTGCTGTGCAGAGGAATGTTAAGTTTTTATGATCGGTGATAACAATCACTGGATATTGAGCCCCCTCTAGATGCGGTGCCACGTCTCAAAGACTGCTCTGCTGGCCAGCAACTCTCTATCAAGAATTGTATAATTTTGTTCCGCACTAGTGAGCTGCCAGGAATAGAAGGCGCACGGAAAGAAGGGGCTACCTTATGGCCCCGGTTGTAGGAGGACGGCACCTAGGGCCGTGCTAGACGCATCAGTTTCCATGGTGTAGGGTTTGGAGGGATCGGGGTGCTGCAAAATCAGGGCCTGCATAAAGGCCCGTTTGAGGGTCACAAAGGCTCTTTGTTGGTCTGGCCCCCAGCTATAGGGATTCCCCTTTTTTAACAACCGCGTTAAGGGAGCTGTGAGATAGGCGTAGTCAGGTATATACTGTCGGTAGTAGTTTGTACTACCGAGGAACCTCTGAAGTGCCTTTACATTGTTGGGTGCTGTCCATTATTCAATTGCTTGCACCTTTTGCTGCTGCATCGCGATACCATGGGGAGAGATATTAAATCCTAGAAAGGCAATGGAGGTGACATGGAATATACATTTTTCTAACTTACAGTACAACTGGTTCTGATATAAGAGTTGGAGAATCATTCGTACATGTTAGATATGCTCTGATTCGGTGACTGAAAAAATTAGAATGTCATCTAAATAGATAATTACAAATATATCTAGAATATCTTGAAAGAGATCATTCATCGAATGTTGAAACGTGGTGGGGGCATTGGCCAGGCCGAACGGCATCACCCGATACTCAAAATGCCCATATCGCGTACGGAAGGCCGTCTTCCATTCATCTCCAGCTCGAATTCGCAATAAGTTATATGCCCCCCGCAGGTCCAATTTAGTATAAATTTGAACTCCCTGTAACCGGGTCAGTAGTTCAGGTATCAGTGGCAGGGGGTATCGGTTTTTTATGGTAATGTCATTGAGGCCCCAATAATCCATGCAAGGACGGAGACCTCCATCCTTTTTGGGCACAAAAAAGATTGGGGCCCCTGCAGGAGATACAGAATGGTGAATAAACCCTCATTGTAAATGTTCATCGAGATAGGTTTTTAAAGCCTTTAACTTGAGCTCTGAGAGCGCATAAATGCGCCCATAGGGCGGTTCAGTGCCAGGAAGTAACTCAATGGGGCAATCGTATGCTTCTTGTTCACAAGAGTGGCTGCTTCTTGTTCACAAAAAACCTTTTGTAAGTCCTGATAGGCCACAGGAAGGTCCGGCATGGGAGGTGTCATTGACAAGCCCAACCCTTTCCTGGCGCACCAGGGCGGAGACGTTTGTAAACAGGACTCCTGGCAATATGGTGACTGGAATTTAACCACCCCGGTACTCCAATCAATTTGGGGGTTGTGGCATCGCAGCCACAGTATACCGAGTACAATGGGAAACAGGGGAGTTTGAACAATATTGAACTGAAGGTCCTCCTTATGGGTGCCTATATGTCCTTGTATTCCCTGTGTGCAATACTTCACGGGTCCAGAAGCTAGAGGTGAACCATCAATGGAGTGGACCACTTTGGCATGGGACTGGGACGGGGAGAGTCCATTTTCGCACTACCCCCTGATCCATAAAGTTACTCGAAGCCCCGGAGTCTATAAGGGCCCGCCATATTAGGGACTGATTTTTTCCCCAAGTAAGGGTTAATATTACCTGTAGGTGCCTGGTTGGAGCGGTCGGCATGAGGTCCTTCAGGGGTGATGCAGCGTTTACCGAGGTGCCCCCTTCTCGTCTCGGCCTTGGTAGTTTCCCGCCTGTTGTCGGGCGGGGGGTAATTGGGGACAGTTCCGGGCAAAGTGGGAGGTGCCTCCACAATAGAAGCACAGACGGCTCTGCCAGCGTTGCTGTTTTTCCTCCGGAGAGAGGGGTCCCCGTGAGGCTCCTAACTGCATCGGCTCCTCTGTATCCACCTTCGGGGGCTCCAGCCATGTTGGATGGGGAACATAGCGATGGGGAGGTACCCCTCAGTTTCCCTGTCGCTCTCGCCATCTCTCTGCTATACGCTCGTCAATCTGGATCGTTAGTGTTACTAGTTCGGCCCACTTATCAGGTAATGGGGTATAGGCTAACTGGTCCTTGATCTCCTCGCTTAATCCTTTCCTAAACAAGACCTTTAGGACCTTGTCTGTCCAGGCTAGTTCCACTGTTAATTGCTGGAAATGGGCCACATATTCCAACAATGTCCCTCTCCCTTGTCTTAGTTCTAAGCTAGCTGTCTCAGTATCCCGTACTTGGTGGGGATAATCAAAAAGGAAGGTAAATTCCCTCTTGAAGGCAGCAAAATTCTGAATCAGGGGGTCCTGGCTTATAAGCAGGGGGGTGGCCCATGATAAGGCCAATCCCTCTAAATGCCCTATCACAAAGGCCACCTTAACTTGATCTGAAGCATACGTCTGGGGTTGTACAGAAAACACAAGCTCACAGACAGCCATGAACCCCTGAAACATTTTCCGATCCCCATTAAACTTAGCTATCTTAGGACCTTCAGGTTCTCGGGAGTAGAGTTCTCGGGGACGTTCCTGTAGATCTCGGACATCCATAGCTAAGGACTGCAGTCCTCGAACTATATCCAAGGGTCCCATATCCCCAGGGTTTGAGGTCAAAGGGAAAGGCCCTACTAGCCCCTCTTCCCCCAAGGATGGATCTCGGGGCCGGGCGGGTGGAGCACCACCTTCTGCCCCGCTGGGGCCAGTTCCCCCTACTGCCCTGTGCTCCATATACCCCTTCTGTTGTACTAGGAGGGGGAAAATAGTGGATTAAGTCCACTGAGTGCTGGTGATACTGTTAGGGACAGGGAAAAGGGGTTGCCAACCTACACACTTTCGTTCACGAGTTGCGAGGGCACCTGTGTTTTCAAGATAGTCCCTCAGGGTCTTATAGTGGCTATAGACACAGGCTACATGAACAGGTCCCAGCCGAAGCTCATCATTGGGACTGGTGATAAACACAGTGCCCACTCTATGTGCCCCCACATATACAGGGGCCCAGGGAACAGGGGTGAAGCTCAGTGGTGGTTCAGGGGAAAAAGGGATCCAGGACCCAAGGACACCAGGAGGAGGGAATAGGGCACTCACTCTGGAATGGGGGAATACGGAAGGTAGGGGAAGGTCAATGTTCAAGCTTTCACCAATCACTTGTTCTTATCACTCACCAGATCAATCACTCACTGGTCACTCAACACACTCACTCAATCTCTCTCTCTCTGCTCCTAGATACTCTCACTCTGCTCAATTCTCTGCAACAACACTCAGCAGCCAGTCTCACGGTACCACGTGTGATCACCAGCAACCCTGAGTGCTTCTGCGAGGTTTAAGTAGGCCTGCCCAGGTGCCTCGCCTGCAGACGCACGCAGCGCCACAGTCCCACTTCCGGGTTTCTCCTGCGCATGAGCCTGGAGTTCTCGGTTGCCTGGAGACCCTGGGACGCCAAGCTATTGCATGCGTCCACAGGGTCAGCTGACATTGGCCAGGGTGGAGGCGCGCTCAGGAGCAGAGTCGAGCGGCGCCACCTGGGGGGGCAACCCCTGCACGCGCCACCGGCCCCGCGCTCCCCCTCTACCCCACCCCTGAAACCTGACAAAGATGTACTATTGAAAAAGAATGGGGGTTGCTCAGAATATTGAGTTCTTCAAAGGTTTTATGGAAGCAGGGGCGATGCACCCCCTAGGAAATCTGAGGCAATGCCCCTCCAGCCCCAGGAGTCGGCCCAAGTCCCCGACCGGCTGACAGAGAAAAAAAAAAGTTGTGCCGAGGGCTCATGTGCGGAACCAGCTCTAAGAACCTTGTTTGAAGTAGCAAGTTTCTGAAGGTTGGTACTTCAAACAAGGTTCTTCGAGCTGGCTCCGAACATTGTCTCTGGTTTGTGTGTTCATGTGCACGCACAAACCAGTGACTCACACACCACCACCACCCCTGAAGGCTTCCTAAGGAAGCCTTCACCCTTCAGGGTCAAAAAGGACCTTTATGTGGAATGGGTGGCTAGAAGCACAGTCTATTCCACATAAAGGGACTCCACAATGAAATAGTGCCGGTAGAGGGCACTATTTAATTGCAGAAGCTGGGCAGGGGGAAAGTTCATACCTGGGCGCTATACACAGGTACTCGGTTATGGGAGGGGAGGCTGGGAGCTGCTGCATGCACAGCTCCCAACCTCCCCCCACTCCCTGAGTCCTTTCTGATTCCCTCCCTGTCGAGTCAAACTTTGACTCAACTAGGAGGAAACTTGAAGCCAGTGGTGACTTGGGAGCCAGCTGCGGCAGCTCCGAGGCATGGGCCTCAAGCAGCTTGCATGGAAGCAGCAGGAGGCTCAGCTCCTGCTGCTCCCGGTGCATGCTGCTTCAAGTCCGGGGATGGGAGGGAGGCGGAGGAGGAGGTGAGGAGCAGAGAGGGAACCACACGAGCTGCCCACAGTGAGTAAATTGCGGGGGGTCTGGGGGTGGGTGGG
>QEPC01004587.1:946935-964766 GCA_003113815.1 Sphenodon punctatus
AGATAGATAGATAGATAGATAGATAGATAGATAGATGAAGACAGTTGTAGGAGTTAGCTTAGTGATAGAGATAGCGTTAGTGATTTAGTTTTAGTGTTTGTAGGAGTAGGTCTGTGTACTTATTAGATAATCCATTCAGTTCACAGCATTTAGAATAGTTAATAGCAGTTAGATTTAGTGTAGACAGATATATACAATATTAGATTAAAAAAAAAAAAGAAAACCCAATATAAAAACCGAAAAACCAAATAAAGAACAAAAGAAAACCATATAAAACCCAATAAAAAACCAAAAAACCATATTAAAAAAACTAAAAAAAAACATAACAACACTTCCTGAATGGCCGAACCGAACAGCTGAACAGCCAAACCGAACAGCCGAACGGCCTAACCGAATGGCCTGTTTGGACGACCAAACCGAACAGCCAAACCCAAACTCAGTGAACGAACCGAATGAACCGAACGAACGAACCGAACGCAGCCGAACCCGAACCGCGATCTGTTCGCCCATCCCTACTCATTGGTTTTCATCTATAGAATGACTCACACATTGGAATAAGGAAAATGTCACTGTAATTAATTATTTTAAGTTTAATTAAACATAACATCCCCTTCAGGGGCTCAGACTCTTTGCATTCCAGGCACGTATATTATACACATATGTTAATTCTAGTTTACTTGTGGACCCCATTTATTTATTTTCATATTTTTATGCTGCCCCCTCATGCCCAGCATCTCAGTGTGGTTAGAAACATTTAAAAACAAATAATACTGTCAAATTTAACATTTAAAATAAACCAACAATAAAACCTATAAAAGCCCTTCCTAACCCAACCCACCCATCCTGTCTCCCTTGAGAAAGGCCCGTCAGAACAGCAAGGTCTTACACTGTCTATGGAAAGGGGGGAGCTCTATGGCCAGGCCGACCTCCAACAGGAGGGAGTTCCACAGCTGCGGAACGGCCACCAAGAATGTCTTCCTCACAGTACCCAGGAAACCTGGGGAACGTCAAGGAGGGCGCCTCCAGCCAACCGCAGAGGCTGATCCAGAATCTGGAGGGTGAGGTGGTCCTGCAGATAAGTGAATTGCTGCAGGCTTCCACAGTCTGGAATTCCCTGTGTTTGAGGCTCTGTGGTCCTGTATCTTACTCTCATACTCATGTTACCATTTCAGGTTCTTTTCATGGACCCTATGTATTGGTGACTCCTCTGGGCCCCCCTAACAGATGTAGCCTGTGCAGTTGCACAGTCAGCACTATTATTGATCTGGTCCTGCAGCTTGTTAACATTTTGAGCATGTCCAAATTTTTTTAGATATTTCTTAGGAAGCTAGTCAGCCACACATAGGATGCTGACAACTGCACCATCTGGTCCTGTGTTCTTGACCTTTAAATCATGCTATTATATGCTAATCATGGCCTCCTACTTACTGTTAGGGACAGACAGGAAAAGGGAGGGAAATGAACCCCTGAGACCCCACTCCACAGACACACTAGGGGGCTTAGCCCTAAATGCCAGGACAAACAACCCCTCAGGTTCTTATTTGGCCCATTTACTCCCACAGGGGAGGAGGCCAGATCATCATAGGGGTAACAGGAACAGCAAGGCCCTGAGTGTGCACGCTTGCTCACATACCATGCACCACACCCATAACCCCCTACTGCACTCCCACTCACCCGCACAGTGCTCTGGGGAACAGGGGGAAGCTGAAGGAGCAGTGAGGGAAGCAGGGTATAACCAGGAATGAAGTGGGAGGGAACAATAGCAATCACAACATTGGTACACAGGTAAGGAGGGGCCCGCACAAGAAGGGGAGGATATAATGGAGCCACACCTTACAATCACACCACCCCTACATCCGTTCGCACACACTCTCACTCTCAACTCAGCTCTTCCACTTGCTCATGCACTCTCACAGCTTCTGACTTCTAAGTTCACTCTACAGCTAATGCACACATGAGGGGGCCAGTATCACAGCATCGCTGATCACTGGTAATGCTGTGCTCCTTGGCCTATCCCTATATCTCCCTTGCGCACGTATGGGCGCGGAGTGACGCAACTCCCTGGAAGGCCTTGTCATGTCACTCTGTGGCGCCTGCAGGGGTGTATCCTTTTCGCCACTCTGTGGCACCTGCGGGGGTGTATCCTTTTTGCCACTCTGTGGCGCCTGCGGGGGTGTATCCCCGCTGCCACTCCGTGATGCCTGCAGGGGTGTATCCTCACCTGAGGAACGAGGTGTCTGGGCTACTTCCCCTATCTCCGCCCTATCTGTGTGCCCCATGGGGGCTCCTGAGCCCCTGCAGGGCACCTGTCAGACCCAGCTGCGACTGGGCATGGGCCGGTAATGGTGGTGACGAAGGCGGGCTCTAATACTTACAGACCAAGTTGGCTGGTTTACAAATTTATGTGACTGCACATATTGTACCTCAGGGACTTTGGTTTTTATTATTCTCTAATTTAAACTTTCTGAGGAGCAGGAATAATAACCTACCACTTGGGAAACCACTCTAACACCAGGAATATTGAACCGACCGCTTATGTACAATAAATTTGGACATTGTTCAAATAAACAAATTGAAAATTCAGCAAACAGATTGTTCAGCAATTCTTTACAGGCAACAAATACAAAAGATGCAGATCAACTAAAAATCTACTTGGAAACATAAAAGGGCTAAATGCACAATCAAGTACTATATTCAACAAACAATTCCAATCAATATCAGAGCCAAATTCTGGGTTAATTTCAAAGGACAGAACTTAAAGGTAAGCTGAGCTTCATGGCACTGAACTTGGGTCCTTTGAATTTAAGTGAATAATGGACCATTCTTAACTGCTGATCTAATAACATCAAACATTATCTTTCCTTTAAAAGTCCATTAAAATCTACCATATTTTTAGGTGCCATATTTAAACTCTAGCAGAGTGTTACAGATGGGAAAAGACACATTTTTATTGGGCACCTAAAATTTTATTAAAAGAGTACTTACTCAGCAAGCCATTACAAGTGAGTGGTAAACTTTATAGTTATTTGAATTTATTACTGCCCTGATGACTTGAATGTATTGCCAGGGTTCATAAGAGTTTACTTTGTATAATAAGGTATTGAGTGCTCTACCATTTGAGTATGCAGTTTATAACCAACAAAATAGGGCTGAAAAGTTCAATCAAGCTGCACTGCATTTGTGCTAGCACAATGCCGCATATACCTCATATGTGCAATTACTGTATATGTAGATGTTTTGCGGAATGGGGATGGAAAATTCCAAGCTGGAAAATTCCAGCTGTTAACCTTCAACACTAGCTCCTACTGGTGACATGACTCCTATTAATTATATGGGACTCAGGGAGCATGCCTAGTGGTTTTGACCACTGTAGGAGGCAACAGAAAAAAACTGCTACTAGTCACTCCTGTCATTAGTACAAAAATAAATAGTGGATTCTAATGTTCTGATTTATTTTTAGACAACACTCTGAGTATCCAAATGACTATTTACACCAAAATGAATATTCACATATTCGTAAACGGCCCTTTTTCCTGGGGTGTGTTGTTGGTAATTTTTGTTTGGATTCAACTGAATATCGAAAACAAAACAATGAAAATACTGAACAAATGGAAACCTCCCTGAAAATCTAAAATGAATATCCAAGCAAGGCAAGCACAAATAACATTTTGTATCTTTGTTGGACCCAAATCAAAGCAGCCCATACAGCATTTACAATGAATATTTATTTCAGCACTACTGGGCATGCTCAAACCCTGAGGGATTTTGCACAGGCACAGAGTGCAAGAGAGGCCATTGTTAGACACATATAGGTCATGCAATTGCCTCAAGTTGGACTGGACAGTAACACAGAATAAACTTGTCAATAAAAAGTGTACTTTTAGTTCAAGGTTCCAAAAATTGGAGATAATATAACAAAGTTGGGATGACAGTCTACTTTTCTTTAGGCATGTGCTTTTTGTATTTTGTTTTCAAAAAGGAAACAACAAAAACACCTTTCTACTGTTGAAAGTCTTACTGTAACTTTTATTTATGATGTGAATGTTAGGTCAAACTTTTCTGTTTTTTTGCAGATTGCAGATGGGGGGCCTGGGCCAGGTGGATCTCTTTCCACTTATCTTGAAGACTGTTATATCTGCTTTTGAACTTGTGACAGAACTGGCACCTCTCTATTGCCCCCCACCTTTTTAGTTTTTTATAAGAAAATACCTGGAGTTATTCTCCTTCTGTGCAGACTGCATTTATTCAGTTCTAGACATACTCTAAAATTGCACCCATCAGCCTAGACTCCATTAAGAAAGAGACCAAATTATGTTACTCCTTAAACTGTTCATTAGGGAATGGCTAAACAAATAAACATCATAAGCAAAATGATAGTCATTGCAAATCAACACCATGTAAATATCAGGCAAAATGATCATCAAAATGAGCTGTTTAGAGAATTACCTTGTCGTAGTACAATCTTCACGTTACTCTGTTTAATAGGGTATTACTGCTTTACTCAAAACCTTTTTCTCCTACTGCTTTGGATGGAATGTTGTTGTTTTTTTAAAAATAAATTGAGTGAATCCTTCAATTTCATATATATATATATATATATATATATATATATATATATATATATATATATTAAAAATAGTTCTTTCTATCAAATATTAGTATTAAAAAAAATTGGATAGCTATGTTGCTTTTTTTCTGACAAAGGTACTTTGGAGCAGGTTTATGCATTGGTGGAAAGTAGAACAGAATTGAGTAATTGCTGAAACAAACAAACCCATTCAATCTGAATGATCTGAATTAAAAGGAATAATGAAACAGGCACTGAATGGTATTCAAGCACTCTTCATTTGATTACCTGATTTTCATCTTTTGGTCCTTCATTAAGTTGGTTGGCCTGTGTATGTTTGAGCCATTCGTACAATTCGTAGGGGTCATTTTCTGTTTGGATACACAATAGCCAGGAATTCCATAGAGATACCATAAAAAGCAGTGAAAGCATGAAATACCAAAATCACAAAAGAAAAGGAAAATGCACCAAATGCTCAACCAAAATCCAAAATGAGCAAAATAAGAAAATTGCAAAAAGTCTGTTGCTCAAACACTGTGACAAATGTCATTTGGGTGGACAATGGCATACCCAAATATGTGAAGAAGAAGAAGAAGAAGAAGAAGAAGAAGAAGAAGAAGAAGAAGAAGAAGACGACGATCCACCCACCCACCAATATTTATTCTGCTACTACCTGTTTCAGCTCTAGTGGAATGGATTAGTTAGCAAGACCACTTTAGGGTGCCCCTTCCCTGATGGCAGGAACCATCAATGCAAAAAATGATGCTTAGGGGTTGTTAATGGGATAGTGAGAGCTACATAAAAACAGACAGTGTACCATCCCTTCCCTTCCATTTGGACATAGGGATAGACAGATTTAAGGCCCTATAAGCTTTAGAAGACAGACACCTCAAAACATTGCCACAGCACCATGTAATGGGGTTCCATCCAACTCTGTGATATAAACTAGACTGCGCTTGGAGATGGGAGTGGCAGGGAAAACCTGGGTATTAAAGGGAGGGCTAGAACGAAGCAAAGGGAATGTGTGGCTCTGAACACCTATACTTTGAGTGCTGAGTAAATGATAACCAAGTTTTCTTTGCTTGAAAATCTTTGGTGTCCCATTGGGTTGAATTTTATTAATCGAAAGCTCTTGTCTATCAAACACATTCACACTCATCTGGAAAGCAAAAAAAAATTAAGTCACCAATGGGCAGCTTGAAAGGTTTGTTGTAGTTTTTCAGTAATTTTACTTCTAGGTGTTTATTCAGGAGTTGTTGAGTCTGGCGAACCATCCACCAAACCTCTATTCTCTATCATTGCTAAGTGACAGCCGTGGCTCAGTTTAGCTAACAAAGCACTTTCCTTCCAAGATTGTGCATTGCGATTAATCCAATTATCTCCCCTTCTATAGGAGAGAAGTGATTATATTGGATGGTTTGTTTCCTGTAGCAAAGTAATTTTCTGCATGACCAGCAATAATGTAATGTGGGAGATTTTAATAAGTGGCAATTATTTTTAAAATTAAACTTTAAACAGAATGCAGATTGTAATAATATGGCAGAGATATGCACACACTTACCAGCCCCTTTTAATATCAGTTACCCCTGCAAAATGCTCCTGGATGTATTGGAACAATAGGAGGATGTAATGCCAATGAGACACATACCACTAAATAAAATATTACACAGAAAAATATGGGCTCAGTCCCGCAGTGATTATAGCTGAAACAAATAGCAATTTCCAAATTCAGAAAAAGCATATGGATATTAAGATAATCATCTGAATAAGTATTTGCACCTAAAATGAAATTTAAAAATTTATTTCTTTGGATATCGTTTGGTCCTTTTGTCAGGGTACCAAAATATCCACTTTGAATCTGTTTTGTCCAGACAAACCTGATGCAGGTTAGTTTGTTTGATATTTCAGATTTTTTTGATTATCCAGTTCAACTCTAGCATTCACAGAAGTTTGACCAATGGCGTTAATGGATAGCAAGCAAAATCAGACTCTGCAGCTGGTATTTTCCATGCTGCACCCTCTGGCTCCTTTAAAAGATTCTACACATTGCTATGCTGTGCTTTGTCTAAATATCAATTGGTTAAAATTTGCTAGGTACAACAAAGAAAGTCAAATTGCCTATAACAGAAACTGAAGAGGTCTCCATTAGAATAATTTTAAATGATCTCTACTTTTAAAGTAAAAGTTGCTGCTAGGAGTTGTTGAAAAGGGGAACACAATAAGGAATTAAAAGCTTGTCTAGGGACACAAATATTACTGTGAAATCAGGGGTTGTGGGGATAAATGGGACAGAGAGGTGTGACAGCTGGCAATGTAGGTCTTTTTCACAAGAGACAACCCCTGCCCATGTGGGTGATGGGGTGAGCATGGCGGGGGGTCAGTGTGACTGCTGGTGTGGGTGGGGGGGTGCGTGCTCCCACGCTCCACCCATCTCCACTAATCCCCCATGCACGGAGGCATTGGACAAAATGGAGATGCCTCTGTGCATATAGATCAATGGAGGTTCGTGGAGATGGGTGTGCATCCATGTAACCAGCCTCTCAAGCACCGCCCACAGACCACAGCACACAACCATTCCCCGCCTCCCCGTACTATGGCTCTGTTGGATTGTGCAACAGCCACAAGTAAAAGCCTATTACTTGCAAGCCCTGCAAGTTTAATATGGGGCTTGTCCAGTAGGGGAAGGGTCAGGGGAATGGTTGTGTGCTGTGGTCTGTGGGCGGTGCTTGGGAGGCTGGTTACATGGATGCACACCCATCTCCACGAACCTCCATTGATCTATATGCACAGAAATAAAAACAGTTTATTTTTTTCTCCTTGTCTCCTCTCTTTTCCTTTCTCTGCCCTCCATCTTGTCCCATGCAGTCTGTACATTATGGAACCATGTCTTCTGAGTTCTTTGTAAAGTTCTGTTTAGAAGAAACTTCTGCTGTGTGTTATTCAACAGAAAGCTATCTCTACAATAGGTTATGGGCCCAGGATATCTTCAAGGCAATTTTGAAGACCATAAGCAGTCCAGAAGGAGTGCAGACTGTGAAATAAAACTCACAGACTGAGAGGCCTACTGACTGTGAGTAAGAAGGCCTAAATCCCAGAAGGGGAAAAGGAGGGAAGCAAGTATGGTAAGCAGTTCAGAGCTTAGACCTTCAGTAGGAAAGCTGAACAATGTAAACTACCAGTTGTGAACATTTAAAGTGGAAATGCTGCTGTCTAAAGATGATCTATGGGAGGTGATTACCATGAACAGACCAGAAGCAAATCACGAGGAATGAGATAAAAAGGACAGGTTAGCAAAGGCTACAATAAGTTTATTGGTAGAAAATGACCAGCTAATCCATATAAGAAGTGAGAACACAGCAAGAGGCATGTGGATTGCATTGCAAAACTTGCATGAGAGAATTAGTCTTAATAGAAAACTGTTTCTACTGAGTAAACTATACAAAATGAGACTTGGCAAAGAAAGTGAAATGCCGGAGCATCTAAATGCAATGTTGGAAGTAGTGGCACAGCTGCACGGCATTGGAGAAGATATAAAGGACAGCCATGTGGTAGCTAGGGATGGGCGAACACGGTTCAGAAGTTCGGAGTTCGGCCTGTACTCAGCCTGTTTAGCCAACCAAACCTGAACCCGAATCTGAACACGAACTGACCTAACCAAATTCAATTCCAAACGTCAAAATGACCGAACAGTTCAGTCAGTTCGGATCTTGTTCGGGTGAGTTCAGGTGGCAAAAAAAGGGTCACTGGAAGGTCAAATGTGACAGGGAGGGGTAGTCAGCTGAGGAGCAGATTTCCAGGCACCAGGGGTGGACAGACTTGCAAGAAATGAAACTATCTGCCTCCCCCCTTCCCCAATACCTTCTGAGCTAGTCACTGTTCCTGAACAGCAGGCGTTTCAGAAGGCTCCCTCTTCCAGCATTTCCCAGCTCCCCAATCCATTGCAAATGCAATCTCCCTCCCATTTCACCCATCTAACCCATCTACCCCCATATTCTCATTCATTTATTTAGCTTAGCTTAGATATATTTAGTGGTTATTTTTTGTTTTTACCCTTCCCTGTGTTCCCTGTGTTCAATCTTCCTTCCTCCCTCCCCCCTCCATTGAATCTTTTCCCTCTCCCATATATTCCATCCCAGATTCCCTTCCCTTCCCCTATTTTTTTCATTTA
The DNA here is from genome assembly GCA_003113815.1 of Sphenodon punctatus. Classification (NCBI taxonomy): domain Eukaryota; kingdom Metazoa; phylum Chordata; class Lepidosauria; order Sphenodontia; family Sphenodontidae; genus Sphenodon; species Sphenodon punctatus. Next base: position 955,671 of record QEPC01004587.1, read on the forward strand.
GAGTAGGATTATTAGATTGCTTTTAGTTAGTTTCATTTCAGTTTTGTACTGAAATGAAACTTAAACCTTAAACTGAAACATTGTGTTGTTTGTGATTCCTCACATCCGATAGATAGATAGATAGATAGATAGATAGATAGATAGATGTAGGAGTTAGTTTAGTGATAGAGATAGCGTTAGTGATTTAGTTTTAGTGTTTGTAGGAGTAGGCCTGTGTACTTATTAGATAATCCATTTAGTTCATAGCATTTAGAATAGTTAATAGCAGTTAGATTTAGTGTAGATAGATATATATAATATTAGATTAAAAAATTAAATTAAAAAAACATAAAAAAACAAAAAACCATATAAAACCAAATAAAAAAACAAAAAACAATATAAAAAACAACAAAAAAAAAACCCATAACAAAACATTTCCCGAATGGCCAAACACGAACCGAATGGCTGAACCAAATGGCTGAACCCAAACCCAGTGAACTAACTGAATGGCCAAACCGATCGGCCGAAACTGAACCGTGATCTGTTCGTCCATCCCTATTTAAAGCTTGCAATTTGCCCTGTCCAGCTACCCGAGCTGCACTGTGCCTTTCCCCACAGTGCCAGATATCCCTCCTGTCAATGGGGGAGCTAGAAATCCCCCTGGAGGGAACCCGCCACAGTTTCCTGTCACAGCAGCAAGAACATGGACTGGAACTTTTTTCCCCCCTGGACTGGTGATTTTTTTAACACCCCCCCCCATAGTCCCAGTGATCATTGGGGAGGCATACACACCCACACCCACACACCATTGCCTCCTCCTGACCCCAGCATGATCTCTTACCCACCTGCATGCTCCTAGAACCAGGGATATGCCACAACTTCCTGTCAGATCAGCGGAGACATGGGCTGGAAACAAGGAGGGCTATAGGCAGCGAGGTGAAGGGTGAATTAAACAGGGAAATGTCTCACTACAGAGATCTCAAGTGGATCTCTGTATTTCAAAGCTTTCCCCTGTGCCTTGTTCCCCTCTGCTCTTCCAAGTCTTCTCCATTATACAGCAGCTTTGTGTCTGTGCCTGCTGGCACTTAAATAATCAAACCTGTATCCACTCCCTTTGAGTGAAAGGAGACAGATCCCTCTGTTTGCATTGAGCCACACAAAGCATCATGGGGCCCAGCATGGGTCCAAAGCAGCATGTACCTGGTACTTTACAAAGTAATGGAATAGCCACAGTCCCTGCCCTAGGACTTACGATCTGAGAGATGAGGAGGTTGGGGGAGATGAAGGAAGGGGAACAGAGCAAGGTACAAGGAGTGTAACATTCACAAAGATGCAAGGTCTCAGGTGCACATGCTTGGCTTGGTTACAGTGAGAATGATGGCTGACTGGTCGATGTGGTGAGACTATGAGTACACAGACCTCAGGTAACAGATTTCACTGGATGGTAGGTATCAGCAGGAGTTAGGAGAGGAGAGTGAGGCATCAGGGAGGAGAAGAGGTGGGTCTTCAGGAGGAATCTAAGTGTATGAAGGGAGGGGGAAAGGTGGATGTGGGCAAGGAGGAAGTTCCAGGCATGAGGGGAAGCTAGGGAGAGGGGGCAAAGGCATTTAGGGGAGCAGGGGAAGCATGGGATGGTGAGAGAGGGGACAGAGGAGGAACAGAGTTCACAGACTGGAGTACAGAGGGAAATTAGAACAGAGAGTTAGTGGGGAGCAAGGTTGTGAAGAGCTTTATGGATAGGTGAAGACTGGGATCTTGTGCAGGATTCATTCAGGAAGGGGAGCCAGTGAAGAGAGTAGAGGAAGGACTGCATGTGGTTGACGCGACAGGCGAGGTGGATGACTCTGGCAGCAGAGTTTTGAATGGAGAGAAGGGGAGAAAGGGGAGAGCAGGGGAGAGCAGTGAGAAGGAGGTTACCATAATCTAGATGAGAGATTTATGGCAGACAAGAGAGAGAGAAAAGGGTGAATCTTAGCAAAGTTATGGGGGGGGGGGAAAGAGACAGGATTTGGCAACAGAGTTGATGTTGAGTTTAAAAGAAAGGGTGAGTCAAAGATGACGCCTAAGCTACAGGTTTGGGGGACAGGAAGGATGATGACACCGTCAATAAGGATTGACAGGGAGGAGGGAAAGGAAGGATTGGGGTGGGGAGGAGTTAAGGAGTTCAGTTTTAGCCATGTTGAGTTTGAGTTGACGTTGAGACATCCAGGTAGAGATATCAGAGACAGCTGGTGAGGCAAGTTTGAACAGATGGAAAGAGAGAGGGAGAAGAGAGATAGAGTTGAGTTTCATCAGTGTAGAGATGATATTGGAAGCCATGGGAGGCAATGAGTTTACCTAGGGACAGAGTATAGATAGAGAAGAGGAGAGGATGAAGGACAGAGTCTTGTGGAACACCAACTGATAGGGGAAGGGAGGAGGATATGGGGTTGGCAAGAGACACATTGAAGGAGCTGTTAGAGAGGTAGTAGGATAACCAGTTAGAGCCACGGAAGCCAAGGGAGTAACGTGAGTTCAGCAAGTGAGATTGGTCAACAGTATCAAAGGCAGCAGAGAGGTCAAGGAGGACAAGAATGGAATAGAGGAGGTATATTTAGCCACAAGAAGATTGTTGGTGATCTTAGAGAGAGCAGTTTCAGTATAGTGAAGGGGGTGAAATCCAGATTGGAGGCGGTCAAGGGAGGAGTTGGAAGAGAGGAGGTCAAGGCAGCGGTAGTAGAAAATACGTTCAAGAAGCTTTGAAGCAAAAGGAAGGAGTGAGACAGGATGGTAGCTAGGAGAGTCAGAGGGGTCAAGAGGTGAATTTTTGAGGATAGGGGAGATAGTGGCATGCTTGAAGTTGGAGGGGAAGGAGCCAGTAGAAAGGGAGAGGTTGATGATGTGCAGAGGGGAAGGGGTGGCAGTGGAAGCAATGCAGGTCAGAAGGCAAGAGGGGATGGGGCCAAGGGGGCAAGTGGAAAATTTAGAGGAGGAAAGCGCAGAGGATATTTACTCAAGTTAGGTGGGAGGGAATGCGGACAGTAGAGAAGGAGGGGGAGAAGGGAGATGGGAGGGAGTAGTAAGAGGAGAGGAGCGGGAAGCGATGCCGAGCTGGATCTTGTCTATCTTGGAGTTGAACAAGGAAGCGAGATCCTGAGCAGAAAGGGAAGAGGGAGGAGGAGGATAGGGTGGCTTGAGTAGGGAGTCAAATGTGGAGAACAGACAGCGAGGGTCTTAAGAACAGAACTCAATGTGGGAGGCATAGTCATTCTGTCTAATGAGGGAGATAGCAGAAGTAAGGGAGGAGAGAGAGAATTTTAATAGAAGGAAGTCAGCATGAGAGTCGGATTTGCACCAGAGGAGTTCAGCCACATGTTTGTAGGAGTGAAAGTGGCAGATACTGGGGGTAAGCCAAGGATGGGGGTTGTGGGAGCGCACTGGGCAGGAGAAGAGGGGGTCAAGGGAGTCAAGTGTGGAGGAGGGAGAGGCATTGAAAGCAGAGATGGCAGAGTCAGGGGAGGAGGAGAAAAAGAATGATAGAAGGGGGGAGAGAGAGTAGGCAAAGTCCAGTAGATTAATGGCTTACAGGTCATGGAAGGGGCGTGGAGATGGGGAAGAGGAGAGGGGCAGTGGGAGACGTTGAAAGAGACAGGAAGTGGTCAGGGATGGGATGAGGATCAATGGAGAGATCAGAGACAGAGCAGTTCCTAGAGAAGACAAGTTAAAGAGAATGGCGTTGGTGGGTGAGTTGGTCCAAAGGTGGAGGTTGAAGGAGGAGGCTAGTGAGAGGGAGCCAGAGATGGAGGGCTGGGAATGGACATCAACGTGAATGTTGAAGTTAACGAGGATGAGAGTGGGGATATCGTCGGAGAGGAAGAAAGTGAGCCAGGACTCAAATTCAGAGAGAAAGAAGAGAGAGAATCAGGGTGGGTGGTGGGTGGAAGTGACAGGAAGCCTCAATACTTGGGTTTCCAAAATGTGCCTTCAAAAAACCCATGCGCGCGGCAATTCCTATGGCAGCCGGCTACTTCCAGTGCATTTCAATGCACCCCATAGGGCTTTTCAGGAAGTGTGTTACAGGGCACTGCAGCAGGCCACTCATATAAAAGTGGCCTTAGTCCTAAAAAAAAGTCAGCAGTTTGTTTCTCAGGTTCAGCGCTGTGGGCCAAGAGTGAGGAGGCAAGAGAGAGGGGGAACAAATGCAGGGGTCACGTTTCCAGGATACACTTTAGTCCCCCAACACCTCATTCTCTACCCATTAAGTCAACAGAAAAATCCCCTGAGCTTCAGTGAGGGAGGATCGCACTCTAGGTGCCAGAGAGCTGGGGATATCCGCTGTTGAATAGAGGAAGATTTGAAACGCCTCCTGTCAAGGAGTTTTTGATCACATTTCCATTTGTGAGTTAGGAGTATGCACTTCGTTTTTGTTATATTCTTCTTCTTCGTTCTTGAGTGGTTCTGTTCATTCCTATCGGGGAGAAGCCAGCGGGTAGTGCTGGGAGCTGAAACATCTTGCCCCTGTGCTTTGTCCTGCGGCATTCCACAGGGTTCCATTCTGTCTCCATTATTATTTAATGTTTATATGCATTCCTTGGGGGAGGTCGTGAGAGGGTTTGGGGTGCATTTTCACCAATATGCTGATGATACTTAGCTGTACCTCTCTTTTTCAGCTGGCCCAGACCCTGCTGTCTCATTGCTATCCCAGTGTTTGGAGGCCATGGCAGAATGGATGTGGCAGAGCAGACTGAAACTCAGTCTCGGTAAGACGGAGGTGATGTTGGTGGGGAGAGTGAGGGAGGTGTCGGCCCCCCTGATTGGCGGGGTTCGCCCTCCTGTAGCTCAACAGGTTCGGAGGCTGGGGGTTGTACTGGATGTGGATCTCCGTCTGGAGCAGCAGGTAGAGGGGGTGGCGAAGGCTGCCTTCCGCCAGCTGTATCTGGTGCGGAGGTTGCATCCGTACGTCTCTGGCCCAGACCTGGCCTCCCTCGTCCATGCCTTCGTCACCTCGAGGCTGGACTACTGCAACGCACTCTACGTGGGGCTGCCCTTGTTCCTGGTTCGGAGGCTGCAGCTAGTTCAGAATGCTGTGGCCCTCCTCCTTTCTGGGACGGGTCTCCGTGATCACATAACACATGTGCTCTGGGCTCTGCACTGGCTGCCAATAGCATGCCAAGTCAGGTTCAAGGTGTTGGTGTTGATTTATAAGGACCTTCACGGTCTTGGCCCCTCATACTACAGGCAGGGACCGCATCTAGTTCTGTGTTCTGTACAGCACCAGGTCATACGACTGGTGCTATATAAATGTCTAATAATAATAATAATAATACCTCAGAGAACGCTTCGCCCTCCGCACCCCAGAGCGGCTCCTTCGGTCTGCTGGAGGTGCCTCCTTGGAGGTCCCCCGTGTTAAGCGGAGGTCCACAATGGAGAAGGCATTCTCAGTGGCCGTGCTGTGCCTTTGGAATTCCCTCCTGGAGGAAGCTCACTTGGCCCTGAGCCTTTTAACATTTCGGCGAGTTTGTAAAACCTGGTTGTTCGCCCAGGCCTTTGGGGAGGGTGGGTTAATGGGTTTTTTTTTATCACCCTACCCTTCCTTATTATTATTTTTTTGCAAATTTCTGTCCTCCCTGTTCTATTGCAAGATTTTTATGATTGTTTTAATATTTTTAAAATTGTTTTAACTGAAATTTGTTAGCCACCCTGAGCTGCTTGCAGGAGGGGCGGGATATGAATATATTAAATAAATAAATATTGATAATGATAATGACATTCTCGTTCTTGTTGTCATTACAATAATGATAAGGAAAATAATAATGAAATTAATGATAATGACAGTCATTGATTTTGTTATTCCCTGGCAGGTGTATTTTTTAAATGGCCACAATGTTAAAGATCCGAAAAATCAGCAATGTTAAAAAAACGATATGCTGATACTGGTATTATCGGATTAATCCGATATCACCAATTGTCGGCAGTATCAGATTAATCCAATGTCGATAGACCCATCCCTATGGAGAGGGGAGGAGGGAGCAGTCATATTGGAGCCAGAAACAGTGTTGAACTCTTGAACTGGCCATGTGATAGGAGGGGAAAGACCTGATGGATGTAATCATTGGTCAATGAGCAGTGCAAGCAGGTCCCAGGCAGTTGCATGGCACCCTGTGATAGCTCATTGTCTCCTGCCTCCCAGAACCAACCATGGGGGCTCTGGGGATGGCACTGCAACCATTTATGTTGCAGGGCCAGGCTGTTTGACTCTTATTCTGTGTTAACTCTTGCTGTGACGCGTTACGTTTACAGAACTCTCATGCTTGCACTAAAATTCTTCCCCAGCCCCCAGTGTTATACCTTTGTCAGTAGCTGCAGCCCCAGGGGGATGGGTTGCGGGGCCCAGCAATGCCAGAGACAACTTTTGTCCCCTTGGAGGATGGCTCCCGGGGGAGGAATCCCCATGGCACTGGTTGGGACAGCCCCGGTGGCAGCATGGGGGGCGGGAATAGGCCTCGATGACGTCGCTGATGGGGCTTCCTCCTCCATGTCAGGCGCTCCAGAAGCCCCGCCTGCACCACAGGCAGGCGGGACTCCCATGAAAACAGCGGAAGCAGCGTCGCATGCAGTGCACCACTCCGCAAGGCTGGCGGCCCACAAGGGGGGCGGAGCAAACACTTTAAAAGACAGGCTGTGAGAGGAGCTCACTGCTGGTGAATGTGTGCAGATCGGCCGCCCGATTAAGCTAAGTGTTGTGGATTCTTGATTACTGAAATGTGCTTAAAGACTGTTGTGCCCCAAGTCTTCCTTATAGTGACTGAAGTAGTGTGAGTGTGTGAGTGTGTACGTGGGTGTGTCTCGCCTTCCTTCCTCCTGGGTTCCCCTGTCTGCCTCTCCCCCTTCTGAGGAAGACCCCCTGTCCTAACCCTCTTCCTTTGGGTCCTAACCCAGCTTCCCCCCACACTATCCTTCCTCACACGTGCCTGTCCCTTACCTAGAACGAGTATACGTGTGGTCGTGGTGCAAGGTGTGGGCCTTGTCCTGCCCGCCTTCTCGGTTCCCTATGATGATAGGGGTCTAGTCCAGACAAGCTTGTCTCAGACACTTGACCCACACTCTATCCTGACGGGCATCCTCCCTCCGCAGTTTCAAGCCAGAGGCGGGGCTAAGACGCAAGGCGAGTGCTTGGCATGCAAAGAATGCCTGTGTTCCCTTCCCCTACTGACAAACTTACCTTTTCTTACATCCTTTATTTTACCTTTTTCCTTCCCCTGTCTGTCTCCCCCTGGATGGATGGATGGATGGATGGATGGATGGATGGATAGATAGATAGATAGATAGATAGATAGATAGATTGTAGGGATGTGCATACAGATTGCAGTTCGGGTTTGGTTGTTCGGCTCGGTCTGTTTCGGTTCGGGCATTCAGTTTGGGCATTCAGGTCGGTTGCCGAGTTTGGGTTTGGTCATTCAGTTCAGTTCAGTCGTGTTCGGTTTGGGTGTTCGGAAAAAGGTATCAGGAGATCTCATGATCGCGTCGGAAATAGGAAATTAGCGTGAATCACCAGATATTGGTTGCCAGGGTACAGAACCCTTGGTACAGACAGCATATAGGCCTGGGGGGCATTGGAAGCAGCAGAAGACACTGGTTGCCAGGGCAGGGAGGCAGGCTGCCTGACATGAATGGTAGTCAGACATATTGAGGCAGGGTTCAAGCCTTGCAACCTGGGTAGGCAGGCAGGCAGCATGGCATGAGAGGCAGTAGGGCAGGCGGGCTTGGGCAGGCTTTGAGCTAGGAAACCTGGGGGGGGGCAGACAGGCACCTTGGCATGGGAGACATGAAGGTGGACTGAGGCATGCTTTGAGCTTGGTGGCAAGCTGGGCAGGCAGATAGGCAGTGTGGCATGAGAGTCAGTAGGGCAGGCAGGCTGGTACATGGGCAGCAAGGCACTTAGATAGGCTAGCAAAGACTGTGAAGCGCGAGAGAGCAAGAGCCAGTCAGTGTCACATAGGCGGGCCGAGATCATGTAGCCATAGGCCAGCTTGCAGGCTTACAGTTTGTTTCCCAATGCCACCCTGCATCATGAGGTGAGTCAGATAAGGTGGCTGAGGCTATTTAGTATGAGAGATAGAGAGAGGCAGGGTGGGTGCCAGGCATTGGGAGGGAGGGACAGCACCTCAGCAGCACAGGAGTAGTAGCCCTAGCCCAGATTGAGGAGGTTGAGGAGGAGCCGCATCCCAAGACTGCCCCTGGCATGGGATGGCATGTGCCACTGCACCATCACTCCTTGTCCAGGGCCAGCTCGGGGAATCCCAACAGTGGAAGGCTGACCTTCAAGAAGAGCAACTGCTCCACCAACTTGGCCCCCAGTCTCAGGCACTGCGGGAAGCAAATGTCCCATGCCACAGAGAACACCCGTTTGCTGGGGACACTGGTTGGTGGGCAGGACAGGATACCCTTGGCTACTTTTGACAGGGCCGGCCACACGTTGGCCTTGCCAGCCCATTAGGCCAAGGGATCACTACTGGCTTCAATGCATGGCTCCTCCTCCAGGTAGGTCTCCACTGCTGCTGAGGTGCCATCATACTCTCTCTTGTAGCTCTTGGTGGGCAACACCTGCCCCACTTCCCTCAGCCACGCAACTTCCCTTTTGTGCTGGGCCTCATGCTCCCCAGGGTGGTCTGCACATAGGAGGAGCTGCTGGAAACAGGGTGGCTGCTGCTGGTGCTGCTGCTGGTGCTGCTGCTGCTGCTCATCCTGATGCTGGTGCTGCTGCTCATCCTTCTGCTGGTGCTGCTGCTCATCCTGCTGCTGGTGCTACTGCTACTGCTAGGGCTGGGGGCAGGAATAGACCCAGATTGCTGGAAGGGGTCGCTGCTGCCACTCTCACCATCCATAGGGGCATCATGCTGCATAGTCCACTCTGCCTGCCCGACCTTCTGCACCAGTGTACCCTTCCGGAGGCCATAGACCGCTGTCTCATGTGTCATGCTGCCCTTGATCCTGTGCTCCAGCATGGTTGCCAGGACATATTCGTCCCGGCGCAGGAACTCATCAAAGCGCGCACTCAGCCCTGCCTTCAGCTTCCACACCATGTCAAGCACCTCATCGGACATCTTCCTGCCTGCAGGGCCACAATCCTTCCCCCCC
>QEPC01004587.1:964886-983485 GCA_003113815.1 Sphenodon punctatus
CCCCCCCGAGAATCTCATCCAGGCTCCTGTGGAAACTATGGACCAGCAGGGTCACCTGACTGAGGGTGGCTGTGGAGCTGCTCTCGGTCTCCATCATGGCCAGGAACAGTCTCAGGACAAAGACCGTGTAAGTGAGAATCTCCCATTCCTCCCTGCAATGTCTATCTCCAGTTCCACCTGATTCAGGGAAACTTTCTACTCAAGAAGCCGCTCAAGCATCAGGAATGTGGAATTCTGCTTGGTGGAGACATCTTGGACCAGCTGGTGCACCGGGAACCCTTGCTTGGCCTGCTTCTCCTGGAGGAGCACGCTGCCCTTCACACTCCAGTTGAAGAACCCTGCCAGCTTCCTCCCCCGGTCGACCAGGAGCTAAGGGTGCCTGGCCCAATCCCCTTATCCCCCAAGTCCAGAGCATCCTCGAGGGCTGCCTCGAGGTTCCTTGAGGTGTGGGAGCTGTCCATAACTTGGGCCTGAAGCAGGGCCCACCTATACCTGCTTCAGGACCCCTCCTGCCACTGCCAAGTGTTGCCTCTGGGTCCTGCCACCAGTGTGCAGTCACTACCAGGTAGGCATGGTGGGAATTCCTGGAGGACCACAGGTCAGTGGTGAAGTGGACAGTGGCCCCCCAGCCCCTGCCAGCTGCTCCCTCACCTACTACTTCAAATCCTTGTACAGCTGTGGCACCACAGTATGACTCAGGATGGAGCGGGAAGGCAGCTCAAACTGGGGGGCCAGGAATGCAATCACCGCTGGAAGCCCTTGTCCTCTTCAGTTGAGAAGCGTTGCCCATCCAGCGAAATCATCTCAGCCAACAGGCACTTGGCTTTCTTCTGAAAGAAGCCACACCACCCTCCAGCACCCAATGGCCTTGGCAGCTGCCCCCACCCCAGCTCCTCCTTAGTGGACTGATGCTGCTGTTGAGGCTCCTGCTGCTATTTTGCCCCCATAGTGCTCCTGCTGCTAGAGGCAGCAGCAGTTGGTGTGGGACGCTTGCCCGGTGAAGGAGGTGGATGATTGGCCACTGCTGTCAGGAACCCTCTGGCAGCCACTTCCCCTGCCTTCCCGCTTAGCATCAGAGCACTGTGGCATGACTTCAGGTGCCTCGCCATTGCAGTTGTCCCAAGGTTGGCGATCACCTGCCCATGCTTCACCAGCTTATTGCACAAAGTGCACTGCACCTCTCTGAGATCATCTGCCCACACCAGCTAAAAATGTTCCCAGGCTGAGGATTTTTTCCCCCTCCTGCCTTCTGACCCACCCTGGGTGACACCCTGCTGCCAGCATTTCTGGGAGGATGAGTCCTTGGTGGCACTGGTGGCACAGCTCTGGGAGGAGGCTCAGCCATTGCCTCAGCTCCAGACATCTCCTCTCAGGCACTCGTGTCTGCCTCTGACTCACTGTCCACGATCATGGTGATGTCCCATGAAGGTGGGTGCTGGGATCCTGAGGCTAGACTTCCCGTGCCTGCCATGCTGCTGGCACTCTCCCTGTGCCCCCCTCTATAGCTGCTAGTACTGCTACTGCTGCTGCTACTCCTCTCCCTACTGACATTGCCTGGAGATTGGGCCCTGGCTCTAGTAGCCGAGGTGGGATCCACCAGCTCTGCACTGCTGGGGATCGCCTCAACAGTGGGGGACATTGAAATGACATGGGTCCCTAGTGCACATCCCTATTTCTGAGCTCTCCTGCCCTCCTGGGAGACCTTTCTACTGGGGTTCCTTTCTGGTCCAGTCCTGGACCCTACCCTTCTCCAACACACACTGGAGAAGTGACGCGCCTCCTAAAAGCAAACACAAGATTTATCAGGCCCACAAATAAACCCTGTCTCTGCAACCTGCCTCCCCCGTTGCTGTACTGGGAACCAGCCTCTGCTGTGGGGACCTGGCGTGATCATTACCTTGGTGATCAACTCAGGTTGTAAAACTACAATCAAGTGCATTTTTTTTTTACCCTGAAGCTGAATAGGGTCAAATGAACGGGGATGATGTGTAGCGAGCAGGGGTTCCTGCGATCTCTCTGTTGACTTTCCCCCTGGTGAATATTAATTTATTATTATTATTATTATTATTAATCATCATCATTAGCATTAGCATTTATACAGCACCAGCGATGTACCTGGTGCTTTAAAGAAAACAAGATAGACACAGTCCCTGCCCAAGATCTCACAATCTAAAGAAGACAGGGGGAAGCTAATTGATTCACTAATACCCTTTTCATGCCACCTTTTTATTGATTCCCTGACTTAACTCTGTAATAATTCTCTAAGGGATGCTTCTCTGAGGTCTGTGCCCTGGAGGAGCTGGGGCAGATGCATGTCTCTTGAGGAGTGCAAACACCTTGTGCCCGGACAACTAGTATCCCAACCAGGATAAGAAAGTGCTATTCTGCAGAGACAACCCACTCCAATAGGTAGCATGGGGGCAACACTGTAAACATGGGACCCTGCCTCTCCTCTGAGTCAGTCATGCAGAGAACACTCACTGTATTTGGAGAAGTGCAGGCTCACTTGCCAGCTGGCTGGCTGCTTGAGTGAATCCTGCCTGAGTGATGTGACCAGCAGTTAGCAAGCATCCCCGCTGGCCAGGCAGCCTCTGCACTACAGTGCACTACTGCAGGGGGAGGGGGGATTTTTAAAAAAGAGCTAAGTAAACTGCAGTGCAAAGCTGCCTGCAAGCTGCCAGTGCCAGGGATCATGGTGTGTGTGTGTGTGTGTGTGTGTGTGTGTGTGTGTGTGTGTGTGTGTGTGAGGGCATGGTTACCTCTCCATTGAGTCAATGAACGCAATTTACCCCACCATGATTGTATGTGGCCCCCAAGCCCCTTTGCAAAGCCCTGTGCAGGAGAAGAAAGCAAGGATTCTTGATTAGTCCCCCAATGCAGGGTTTTGCAAAGATATTTTACACACACAAACCCAATCTGGTGGGTGAGGGGGTGTCCCCCACTTCCACTGCCAGGGTAGCCCCCAGGAGAAGTCCCCCCAAGCCTCTCTCAGCAACTTTCAAAGTCCTGCACCAGAGGGAGAGAACACAGACCCCCCTTGAGGGGCTTTTTCCGAGGGGTTTCTGGGGGCACAGCGTATGCCTGCTCTCTCTCCATGTGCAGGGCTTTGCAAACAGGTCTGAGGTGGCTTTTCCCAAGGTGCTGGGCTGGAATGGAAAGTGGGGGACACCCCTACCATGGCAGTCCCACAGGAAACCAGTTTTGCAAAGGGCTACTCACCTCTAGCCAGAGTGGCCCCTTGCAAAGCCGCAACCGGCTGCGTGGTCAATTTCATCCTGAAACTGACCTCAATTTCATCCTGAAACTAACCAGGCAGTTGCTTGAGGGCTTTGCTCTAGGGTCCCAGCTCTTCAAGCCAGGGCAGCCTCTTGCAAATCTGGGTCAGTGAGCTCCCCTTCCCCTCACCAAACAGATGTTGCCCGGGGAGGAACTGTGATGAATACCTGAATGGGAACCTGGGTGAATTGTCACAAAACCCGGTAAGCTTCCACTTCCCTGTGAGAGCTGCAAATTGAACATTTTTGATTAAAACAGTGTTGGCCGCAATAAGTTGTTTCAGCTTTCCTTGTCTCCTTTCTGACTCTGGAGCTCATCTGCTCCACCATTCTCCATTGCTCTTTGCAGATCCTTGCATCAACCTACCATCCTTTCTTCACTTCATCCCCTTACAGCTTCCCCCTGTGGTAGCTTGCTACAAGGCTTATTTGCCAGCTCTTTCCTGCTAATAATTGACTCCAAAATCTGATATCTGCATATGAGAATGGAATTTGAGTATATATTTTCTCTTCAAATAGAGCAATATGCTTTTATAAATCTAATTATAGAGAACAGGAAACCTTTCAATAATTTAAAAGGATACTGAAAAAAAAAGTAAAAGGAAAATTTTAAGGCATTAGGCTTTTTAAATAAATATATTTACTGCGATAAGACACTTGTATAGATGCCAGAATCCTGCTGTTTAAATTCCAGAATGGAAGAGCAAGGGTTAAGTAAAAGATCCAGAATAATACTTGACTTACAAGTGTGGGGGACCCTCTTTCAGAAGTGTGCCTACCAAATCGAGTGTGCATTATTGCAAATCTGGCCTTGAATCCTCCTCTCCATCCAACCAGGCTTCTGTATTATGTGTATCATCATGGTATCTAATCACATTACAAGGGAAATGAGCCAAACGTTCATTGCCACATGGTATTTTTTCCTCAAACCGAAGTCCTTGGTTTGTGTGTTTTTCTGTTTCAAAACAATGCACGTCTGCACAGTAAGTTATGAGTGTAATGTAGAATATGACTGAGATGATGTAGAAAACCTAGCCAACACCATTGATATAAGGGACACTCATCAAAAGTCATATACTTGAGGTCTAAGGTAACTAACGTGCGCTACTGTTGAATATTTTGGTAAAAAGCAATTGTAGATTCTTTTTTTTGAAAAAGTACTGATACTGCATGCATCTATGCTCTTTAGAAATATCACTGGCTACTTTCAAAATTCCCAGACTATAAGATAAGTAGTTTAGTCTGCTTTAGACCTGAAATGTACTGGCTTCAATCTTTGTTTGCTACTTTGAATCTTTGTTCAGTTCTTTTCTTCAATATTTCAGTCACTTCATTACTTCATCACTTTACTTTGTTGTATTGAAAGTTCGGTATTTGTTGCTTCATTTGGTTTTCTGGTATTCAGCACATCATACACTTTTGTATTTGGGCATTTTGTAGAGCTGAAATGAGTTTTTAAGGCCCTTCAGAATCTCGGTGGGAATGGGGTTCTTGCCGAGATTCTCTAGCTCAAGAATCTTGTGAGAACTGGAATTCTCACCACCATTCTTGTGAGATTTTCAATAAGCCCCCCAAAACAGTCTGTACATGTGCAAAATGGCCACCAGGAGGCCACACATGTGCAGAATAGTCGCAGTGGCCATTTTGCACATGTGGAACGCATTTTGAGGTTTTCAAGAATCTTGTGAGATTTTCACAAAACCTCAAAAATGTTCTGCACATCTGCAAAATAGTCTCTGGAGGAGCACATGTGCATAATATGTGTGACAGTCATGTGCATATGCAGTTTTCTTGAGAATGCATTTGCATTCTCACTACAGCCCTTTTTATTAGTGTGTACTTTTGGGTCTTTGGTGGTGGTAGTATTTGAAAGGGTTTTTTGAATTTACAAATGTGTTGGACCACCTTTGTGATTTAACATAGCAGAAGGTCAGCTAAATAACCAAAATAACCAAAGACAAAAAAGTATAGAATACTGAAATACCAAAGTGATGAAGAAGTGAATTTCACTATGGTGATGAACACAAATTTGGATATTTACCTCTGGGAATTAATATACGAATTATCTTTGCAAGTACAAAATTGCACATTCATTTCAGACCTAGTCTGACACCACTTTTAAACGAGGCACTGAAAAGCGCCTCCTGAGCCGTGCATTGAGAGAAAAGCCACGAGGGGAGTGTTTACACACTCCCTGCTCTACCAGAAGTGATGTGCTCTGTGTTGCCAGCAGCAGTGGCATCTGGAGATGCAGTGCTTTGAAGAAGCACATTCTGAAAGCTTCACTTTTCAGGCTTTCAGAAAGCGCCTCTTCAAAGCACCGCATCTCCAGCCACCGCTGTTGCCGACAACAGAGAGCACGTCACTTCCAGCAGTGTGGGGAACATGTAAACACTCCCTGCGCAGCTTTTCTCTCAACATGGGGCTCAGGAGGTGCTTTTCAGATCCTCATTTAAAAATTATGTAAGATCTGCAGCTTTGTTAGTTCAACTTCCATAATGATGTATTCAAGGGCTAGAGCTTTTGTCTTAAGTGTACATCTTCTTGATAGAGCTGAAATAAATATTTACTGCTAATACCAATTTTGACGAATCCTGCATATTCAAGTTCACTTTTGAGAAGAGGATACAGAACAGTTCTGCTTTTTGAACGTTTGTTTGTACCTGGTTCGCTTAACCTACAGGCATGGACCCGTGTTCTCTGCATCTTCCCCTTTGGCAGCAATGGGGGGAAATTCAGTGAACATGATCCCTGCTTATAGGCTATAAGCCCATTTATTTTTAACCTCCAGAAGGAAGGTTAATTTATTTTTAACCCTGAAAGCTCCATGGTGTCAGACCCAATCATTCAGGATGTGTTGAGGGGAATAAGTAAGCAGAATCAGATCAATGCTTAACTTCTACTGGATAAACTAAAGCATGCCAGTGCTTTGCCCTCGTGGGATGACACAGATACTTTTTTGCACCATGACTCCCCCAGTCAGGGGCTCCAACATGTTCAATCTGGTGTGGACAGCTACCCAACAACACACCTTCAAAAAGCCTCCTGCAGACTGCGGCACTTTTGTAAAGGTCATGTTGATGGTGATGGGTAAGACCACAGCAAAACGTATTTTTGCCCTCAGGTTTCCATTTTTAATCAGAGAGTAATGATCTCCACCCTCCTGATCAGGAGACAGGTCAAAGACAAACAGTGTGTAACCCTGGGCAAACGCCTCATGGTTGATGTGGAGGGCATGATCTTTCATGTGCTTCCAAGATGTTTGAACAAGGTTCATGTATTCCCTGATGCAGTTCCCTGTTGTAAAGTCTGGTTGCAAGGTTTGGCCGGGATCTGCTCTCCATCCACATAGAGCAACACAAAATTAATATTGAAATGTTTAAAGTGAAATGGATTTTTTGCATAATGCCCTGAAAAATCATCATTATCAACCATACCCAGAACCAAAAGTTTGGGGAGCTGGTCCAAAAACAAGTTCTTCTGGTTACTGACACTATTGTCTGCGGGAATGCTGAACACTTTCATCCCCACTCAGTCCACTGGGTATTTAGCACTGGAGATCAGAAAGGCCTCGGAGTGACCTAGGCCAACTCCTAGTGCCACACACTCTTTCTTCACAAACAGTGATGTGTTTAGAAGCTGCAACTTGTACCGCCTGACTGGATCATTGCTCATGAGGCAGAAAAATCTTTGCTCCTAGTCAATTTAATTTTCACATCCACCCTGTTCAAAAACAGTTTTTTTCTTGAAAAAACAGGTCACTGTGGAGGGACCCCAGAAGCTAAACTTGTCTGCTCTCTCTGGTCAAATTAGCTATTTTTATAAACCCATCATTACCTGCCTCCAAATCTGTTGCTTCATGCTGCCCTGCAGCGTCTTTGTAAAACAGATCTGCAGAAACCTAGGTGGCTAGGGCATCCTCACCATAACTGAGCACAAACTCTTTGAACCCCCTGGCTGCATATCTGGCTAATAAATCTTTTAACTCAGCCAGAGCTGAAATTGTTCTGAGATCAGAAGATTTAAATAAGCAGAAAGATTTGGCTGTGGTGGCCAGATTCCACTCACTTAACAACTATATCTGTCTAGTCCTGGAAAAAAAGATCTATGGACACTTAACTTAAAGAATTGATTTCCTTCAGACAAAGGTATCTATTTTTTGCGGCTCTAGTTAATGCTTTTCCCTCCAAAATTTTGGAGGGACGTTTGATTGCAGTTCCTTTTGAGTTGTGATTATGCCCGTTCGACCAGCTAGAAGTGGAGACTGTAGGACATATATTGATTAATTGTTGAATGTATTATTGTTTGAGGGAGCAGTGGTTGGCCCACTTTCTCCTGATGACACCCAGCAGAACCACCTCTGAGCTAGAGAAGTTCCTCTTAGAGGACACCTCTAGAGAAATTTCTATAGCAGTAGCAAATTTTTTATTGCAGGTCTTCATTTTGAGAAGGAATTTCTTGTTATCCCGTGGTACTATCAACGAGGACTTGACCCCTGACCTGCAGTTTATTTAACCAATGTTCTTAATTTTGATTAAGTTTTTCGGCAAGATGTCTTATTTGTGGCCGAATGGATAAGTAGAATAATGGATCCTTAAGGCTTTGCCTTTGCTTCATAGATTGCTTTTTGCTCTAAAGACATGTGGGTTTATTGGGGAATTTGTTTATTCATATACATATATTTATGTGGTTGATGTAACTATATGATGTTGATTTTATTTTATAGTTTTTGTATTAGAAATCCTGTAAATTTGATATTTATTTATGGCAATGACTTGTGATCACACCAAATAAAATTTGATTTGATTTGATGAACCCCCTGTAAGGGTAGCTGTTGTTGCTCTGGCTAATGAGGTGATCCGCCAGCGTGACATCCAGCTGGCAGAACATGGAGGTCACAGGGTAGTTCACGGGGTAGTTCAGGGTAGTTCACTCAGTGTCTACATCAAGATTGGCACCGTTTTCCTTGACAATCTTACAGGTGAGGTAGAGTAATGTGTTGTTCAAATCCAAATAGTCTATTCCAGTTCCAGCTATGAAAAAATCAAGAGGCACCTTCTCTCTTACAGCTGAGAGAGGCGAGATTTCTATGTACATCCTTTTCTCTATGCTGGTCTGTGTGGGGGCTATTTGAAACAGGTCTAGTTCAGATTTGGTGCATTCCTCAGATCCACAGTGAATAAAATCCATGATGTTTAAAAGATATCACCCTTGCTCATACTAGCCCATCTTGTTTCATACAGCCTTCCTCCACTTCTGGTGGTGTCCCTTCTGCAGAGCCTTTTCCTTTTATGTGCTCGAGGGGGCCCCACCCATTGCATTTGTGATCTCTTTCGCTTAACCCCTCTTTTTCTCTGTATATACATAAGCCCAGACCCCTCTTGCTTATTGATGGGGGCAACTTTCTCCATAACCACACGAGAAACGTGCCCCATCATATCCTTGGCTATATTTTGGGCGGCTGTTTTGGTGTGGGGTTTAATCAACTCAAAGCCCCGTCTTAAAAGTGGAATTACTTTTCTAAATAGACTGCAGAATATCCCCCCATTGCCAGCCCCATACATCACAGAGGCGCCTTAAAATCCAGGGAGGTCATATCCGGCTTGGGCTTTGTAATAGTTGACATAGACCCGGGGGTCCCCATAGTTTTTTACGATGGTCATATTAAAAACTGTATGCTCTCCAGGGGCACAGATGTAGTTTCTCAACCACCTTTCCAAAACAAAATGAGATATATTTGTCCTGGTCTGTCTTTATTTCAATGGTGATAGTGTCAATGTGGTATTTACTCACTGGCTCATAGTGAGGTTTTATGTACATGATGGTCACAAATTCGCTGAATTCCCCGCCTGCAGGAATACAGCACAATAGTGGGACATAAAACTAGTCCACGATCTGATGCTCTACAATAGAGGTGTAAAGGTACAAATAGTTAAACCCCACGTAATGTCAGCAGGGTAGGGGGAATTCTGAATGGGGTAGTCAGAGACCAGGCCTAAAATATAGGCCAGTTGTCCCTCTGTGGAAAACTTATGATTCTCTTGAGTTTCAGACCTGAGTTTTCTCCCTACAAAGTCGTAGACCAAGAACACTTTGGGTGAGTCAGAGTGTGCAACTATAATTTTGTTAATATTGTTCACTAGGTTGTAGACATTTGAATAATGTCCCTAGGGTAAAAGGTAGCTTCATCTTCTGGTGGGAGCTGTGATTTCAAAGGCCAAAGGTGCAGCAGCCGTGTCCCAGGTGCATGGGTACTGTATTTCAGACAACCACGCTTCCCAAGCCCCTAGGAGCTCCAGGGGTTTGACTAACTGTATGGTAAAATTAGAACTGGTATTCTGCAGAAAAACATTTTTGCAGGTGTTGCTCAGGAGGCAGATGTAAAAATCACTCATGATAAAGCCTTACTGAGCTGAGAAGCAGCTTCCCAACTGTTAAATTTAGAAGGCCTGCCTAGCCAATTCACCAGACACTGCTTATTATTTATTAATTAATTTATTTATTTAACTATTTTTCTACCCCACCCCCTCCTGCTCAAGAGCAGCTCGGGGCAGCTTACAAAACACATCAACACAACACATTTCTTCCTTTCCCCTTTGTGATTATCACTTTTTCAATCCTGTAAACTTTGTCCTGTTTAGGGTTGACTTTCTGAAGTTCTTCAGGATAGAAGGTCCCAATGATTGCTTCGCCATCGTAATCGCTCAGTCTGTACACAGGCCTCCGTGCCTTGTTAACCACTGCATCTACTATGAATATTTCCCCCGTAAAGCTTTGCTCATAACCTTTCTCAAATTTACCCTTGAACTTGGAGATCCTTATATGGTCTCTTTCTGTAAAAGAGGTTACCTCTTTTCTTACCCCCAGCTCATCCCCATAAAGTAGGGGTGGGAATTCCGGTTCTCCCGAGATCTGATATTGCCGGTATTTGGGTGCATTGGCTTAATCCGATAAATCTGATATTTATTGAAGTCAATAGCCGCAATGTAAAAAATCTGGTACCATGGCCAATGTTAACAATCTGGTCTGCTGATACCGGTAAATCCGGTACCAGGGAGATCTGATACCAGTACATCCGGTATCCAGTATTCTTCCTGGTGTCCCACCCCTACTGTAAAGTGTTTTCCACACCCTCAGAGAATTTGTGGAGTTCACATATTGTAAGGGTTAGGGAATAAGGAAGTTGGCCCTGGAAAGTCAGCACGCCTTCAAGCACCCACACTCAAAACCCCCTTTTTGCAAGGGGAAAGCTCAACAGTGCGAGGAAAACACCCCTCAGGTTCTTATGTGGCCCAAAATCCCTCACAAGAGGAACGAGGCACAGATCATCATAGGGGGGAAGACAATGAGGCCCTGAGCAATGGTCCCACTCAGCCACCACCACACCTGTTGCCGCTCTATCACCAATATCCACCAACCTAACACCCCACACTCCCAGTGCTCTGGGAGGGAAGAGGGGTAATAGTGGTGTCACGCAGTGGGGGGGAATGAAGGAAGAGGGCCCACGAGGAATGCAGGGTGGAGTCAGGGGGAATCACACGAGGAGGGAAACTGAGGGGGCCTAGACAATAAGGGTAACACAGTGATTCACAAACACTCCTTCAATCACACCTTTCACCAAAACACACTCAGTCTCCACTCACCCAGGTCACTCTCGCCTCAGTCTCTCCGCACTCGCCATGTTCTTCTTCCACAACTAAATCCTAATGCTGCACCAAGCGCTGGGGGCCAGTCTCACAGCAACGCTGATCACCGGAATTTCTTGAGAGTCTCTGTCCTCCTTTTATCCTAACCGGGCTGCCCTCGTTGCTGCCGCAGATGCTCAGAGTGTCACGGCGCTTTTGCTGGCTCCACCCCCTTGTAATTCCTCTCCCTTTCTGCCGCTGCTTTCAAGCAGGGATTCCCCGGAAGAGGCAACGGCCCTGCGGCCACCAGAACCTACCACATATACAGGCCTGGTGCATATGGACCTGTGGTAACTGTGATTATAGCTCTTTATGAGCAGAGGCAGGACGTCAATATAGCAAAAGGTGTTGTGAGCTGTGAAATACCACCACATCTTTGATTCTAAAGTTCTGTTAAAGTGCTCCACCACCCCTGCCTTCACATGGTTTCTGATCACAAAATGGTACACCCTGTGCTGCCTTAGCAAATTTTGGTATGCCTTATTTAAAAATTCTTTCTCCTGATCTGTTTGTAATTTTTTTGGGTATCCTCCCTTCCCTGAAAACATGTGCGAAGACCATAGCAAGTTCACCTCCTGTCTTATCTTTCAGACCTAAGGCCCAGGCATACTTAGACAGGACATCTATGATGGTCAAGATGTACTTGATGCCCCTGTTGTACTTTGAGAACGCTTTCATATCTAACTAGGGTAGGCTATCCCTGGATTCTTTGCCCCCACCCCACCAGGGCTTAAAGTGAACTTTTCAGCCAGCTTCAAGACCATGGGTATTTTCAAACGTTACAAGATCACAGTCAACCACAGTGAACTACGGTCAATTTTGCTGCGGGGCCAAAGCGCCCTGAACATCTGTTTGGCGGCTGCCAGATGTTCACCACAGCCGATTCCCACATGGGGTCAATTTCAACCATGCTTCCCAGGCTCCCCGCAGGCTGAGTTCTGAAAGTGTGGTCAAAGTGATTCCTGGTGGGAAGCAATAAAAAGTAACGTCTGGCCGCCGATCACGGGCCGGAATCCCCAGTGGGATTCCGGGCGGTGGTCAAAGCGGCTGGGCACTGTGGCTGCATTGGTCACGGCGCCCACCTGTTTCCCCAGAGGGCGGGCGGTGGGGGAGCGTGGGTGGGTGGGGCATGTGGCCACACGTTGTGCCACGCGGCCCCGCCCCCTCCCCGATTCCACACCGGGATCAGCTGGCACATCTATTTGGACCATTTTTTGACCACGGGGGTGGTTATTTCATTCACCCCTGCCGAGGATTCACTGGGACGAATCGGGATGGCATAACATCTGAAATCACCCCATGTAAACATGGACCTATTATTTATCCTTTCTAAGAATACTAGAACTAAGGGACATTTTGTAAAACTAATTGGCAGCAGATTTAAAACAAATAAAAGTACTTTTCTGCTTAATATACAATAACTTTTGGAGCTTTTCCCCCACATGACTTTTTGAAGGTCAATAGCATAAATGGGTTTAAGAAAAGGATTGGTTAAGTTTTTAGAGGATATATCTATAAATGGCTATTAGTCAAGTTGCTTGGGGAGACGTAACCTCTCACTGTTAGCAACTGGTAGTGAATAGTAGTGAATTGATCACTCCATTATGACCTGTTGTGTGCTACTTTGAAGCAACCAAAGATTGTCACTGTTGGAGACAGGATGCTGGGATAAATCATAAGTGGACCATTGATCTGAATCAATATGGCACTTCTTATGTTCTTATGCTGAAGAATAGATCTTGCTGTGCTATCTACATATGCAAACGTTTGCATGTGTTCATGAGCTAGAATATTTTATAAATGTTACAAATATTTTACAAATAAATATACAATTCCTCTTCTTTATTATTCTCATTTTAAAATGCTTCAAGCACCTACTCCTGGAATTGAAAGCCTCACCAGTTGACAAATCACAAAGCATAGTTAGTAGATAGCAATTTGCAAGCAACCCAAAGTGCATAGATGACTCATGGGGAGTAGGGGGGGCATAAGCCCCCCTGATTAGGGCTGATGCGGCAGCAGCTTTTACCGTGCCATGATTCCGTTCCGCCATTTCGGAACTGCCCGCACCACACCGCGACTTTTCTGCGGATATTCCGCTAATTCCGCTGGAATTCTGCAAATCGTGGAATTGTGGAAAAATTGCGGAAACATTGCGGAAATCGTGGAAAACCGCTATTCCGCTATTTTTTGGCGCTGGCGGAATTGCGAAAAAAGCGAAAATGTCATGTTTCCACTATTCCACTAAGTTGCAGAATTAAATAAGCGGAACCGCGGAACCGCGGAATGAAACCGCGGAATGAAAGCCTCTGCCATGCCTTTCCACTAATTGCGGAAACACTGTTTCCGCCGGAAATAGCTACCGCTGCGATATTCCGCTACAGCCCTACCCCTGATATTTTGAATCCCTATAGAATACTATAGAACCCCTGCCCACCTCCTACTGTGAACCCCACTATTGACAGTTACCGGTCACCTATGCCAAAGTGTGAAAATTATTTGTATAAACAATTCAGGAGAAACTTTCTATGATGAATACACTGACATGGACTGAAGATACCTACATAAACAGTGCACAAACTGAAACAGGGTTTAAATTAGTTCAATAATGAAAGTGAAGTGAGTAATTAGACCATCTCCATACATTTTGCTTTTACATTTTGTATACATGTGCTAACAAAGTCTTTTTTCAAAATATAATGGAAGTGTTAGATGCCCAAGTCATGACTTACAACAGTAGTACACAGAAAGGAAATGAGGAAATCACTTAATAAGTGTCAAAAATATAATTTGCTCCTTCCCTTAATACACTCCACATAGTTTATCTACTCCGCTGATCTTATGTAGTTTACAGAACAAAAGTTCAGGATGGTAATAGATTAATGAGACATTTGTCACAATATAAATGAGAAAGTTAGCAGATTTACATTACCGTAACGCACAAGATGGATTAGCGTAATTTCCATGTGGTGCTTTGAATTTAATTCATCAGAGTTTCCAGAAGAAAATGTATTAGTAGGAGCATGTTACTAGGGAATTTTGAATTATAGCCATATTAGCTTTGGAGTACTGGAGGCATTTATTATTGTGGAAAATAACCAGAAGGATTGGGACCAATCCTGCTGTGCCAGGAGTGGGGATCCTGTTTTCTCCATATGAACTATTATGAAAATTAGTACAAGTTCCATGGGCCAGATGTGAGATTGTGGAAGAGGACTGAGGGGTTCCTATTCAGGATGGGGGAAGGGAGGTGGGATTATAGCCTGGGCTGCTTTCCACCCAATCAGGCATAAGCAGGTCACAGTAGGCTAGAAGGTTTGTTATGGCCTGCTGTGACCTGACCTGGATTGGGTCCACAATGGCCAGATGCCGTGGTGGGGTCAGGCATTGGGCGCAGCATGGGTGGGTGGCCCGCTGGCTTCAGTTTGTATAGCCCTCCGCTCTCCCCACTGATCCAGCCACCAGCATGTTTCTTGTGCCTGCTGAACCGATCGAGACCATGTTACTGGTGTGTTCCCAACCTGGGTCGAGTTGGGGCGGTGGTGCTCTGCTATAACGTCTATTAAAACTCCACATTTTGGGCCCAAAAGCCAGGATTCCTCACCCTTGTTTACTACACTCTGGAAGAAGCTGAAAGATATTTTGTTTTTGTTTTTTTCCTTTCAACTTCTGTTGTTCCCTGTGAGAGTTAAGGATGCTGACTATATATGAGAGAGCATGTTTTCATGAGGTGTACCATGTAAAATACTACAGTAACTGACTGCATCCCTGAAGGCTGTGGGTTCAAGTCCTAGTTGACCTGAATAGCAGTCTCCAGTCCACCTAACTGTGATGGGCATTTGATCCGTTGGCTTAGGGAAAATCAAAGATGCCCAGACATGGTGCTAGCCACATCATTGCTTTGTGTACTGTAGACCACAGTGTACCTTATCCATTCCAGTCAAATGGGTTGCATGACTTGGGATGGACTTTAACATTTTGATTTGCAAGGTGTGCTGTTCCTGTTTACATAAGCTTGGAAATTAGATTATATAAGTGTTTCAGAATTTCTGACTACTAAATTCTATCAATAAGCATGGATCTCTAATGGGACCTCTAACAATTCATGTTCATAGTTGTGGGGGTGGGGTAGGGTGTGGGAGAAGGAGCTCAACCCCTCCTACCATATTTTTGCTTATCTCCTTCCACATCTAGGGATGTGCGAACATGGTTCGGGGGTTCGGCATTTTGGCCTGAACTCGGGGTGTTCGGCCCATTCGCAAACACCCTGAATCTGAACTGCCCCCCGCCCGAACACGCCAAACAAATTTCGGGTTCCGAACCCATTCGGGAGAGGGACAGGGGGAACCTGGTTTCCCTCCCCCCTCCACACTGCCCAGGTGGAAGGGGCACCAGGGGTCACCTCACCTCCCCCCTGCCCAGCCTCATAATTTTTTATTTAAACCCTACCCCAGGATTGTTCTATCTGGTGGTGCCGGGACTCTGACCCCAGGTCCGGCGGTGGCAGCTGTGGCGGCAGCAGTTTTGGCAGTGCTCCGGAGCACTTCAGGCCTCTACTAGGCCTTCCAGGTCACATGACCCGGAAGGCCTAGTAGAGGCCTGAAGCGCTCCAGATTGCCGCCGGACCTGGACCTGCCACTGCTACCATTGCCACCGCCAGACCCAGGGCCGGAGCCTGACCTACCTGGTGGCCCCGGTTCTGGTGGCAGCGGGTCCAGTGGTGCTCCAGAGTGCTTCAGGCCTCTACTAGACCTTCCGGGCCTCCGCCACTACTGCTACCACCCCTGGACCTGGGGCTGGAGCCCCGGCACCACCAGGTAGGGTGATCCCTTGGGTGGGTTTTTTAAAATAAAATAAAAATTACGAGGATGGGTAGGGTGGGGGGGAGGTGAGCCCCAGTGCTCCTTCCACCCCCGCAGCCTGGAGGGAGGAGGGAAAACCGGGTTCCCCCCTGTCCCCCTCCCAAATAGGTTCGACCCCCTGAACAGGTTCGAGCCAAGCAGTCAGAAACCAAAAGGTTTCAGGGGGGCTGTAGCCTGAACGGGCCGAACACCGAACCCACCCAGTGTTCACACATCCCTATCAGCATCCCCCTGCCTCTCCTTAAAAGCTGTTTCAGTTATCTAAATTAGAGGTGTTTGACACACAGAGGGTATTTTCAGACATTACGCGGGCCGTTGGCCCTGTACCGGCACCACCGGCTTCGTTCCCCGCCGGGGTCACCCTGTAACGGCACAACAGATGTGCCGGGGGGATCCCGGCGGGGAAAGTGGGAGGGGCTGGGGCCACACGGCGCAACGTGCGGCCGCACGGCCCCGCCCCCTCCACGCACCCCGCCGCCCGCCCTCCAAGGAGACGGGCGGGCGGCGGGGCCAATGCGGCCGCCGCGTCCGGCCGCCTGTGCCACGGCCCGGGATCCTGCCGGGGATCCCGGTGACTTTTCCTTGGTCACGGCCCGGGGTCCGTTTGACCACGCTTCCCGGGACCTTCCCCCGGCTAGCCCGGGAAGTGTAGTTCAAATGAACCCCATGTGGGGATTGACCGTGGCCAACATCTGGCACGCTGAGAACAGACGTACGGGACACGGTGACCACAGGTGGGTATTCACCGTGGTTCACCGTGTTCACGTAATGTCTGAAATCACCCAGAGTCTACCCACATGTGAACAAGAAGACTGTCCATAAACTGCAGAAGATTTGCTCTAGTGCAGAGCAAATTGGCTGCTGCTTTTTCCCTGAGCTCAGTAAGTCAAGAAAGGTCTAGTTCTGCTGTTCATGATTGCTGTTGAATCAGGGCAGATAAGCAACATGCACTGAGGTACAAACAAACACATCACAATTAAAGTCAGAGGTTCACTGTCCTCTGGTTGGATCATGTGAAGTGCATAGGAGGTGCCGCATCCTCCAGACCTTTGTCCTACCTATCCCCCATGTCCTTTCTGTCAGTCTGACTCTGAACCTAAACAAACAGCCCAAATTAATCCATCTGTCTCAATTGTTCTTTCAAAAGACCAAACCACCACTGCTAGTCAATAAGAATATAAGTTCCAGACTGGATCAGATCAATGGTGCATCTAACCCAACACCCTATCTCTGACAGTGGCCAGCTTCAGTGCTTTTCAGAAGTGCACAAATAGGTCATAAAGGGAGTGATCCATTCTCTGCTATTCACTCCCTGTCCCTGGAAGACAGAATTATCATCCCCTCTGCAATTCACTCTCCCAGTTTTTGATACATATATTTGGATCAAGAACAAATAACCATGTGCTGCAGGCCTAGAAGATGGCATTATTCATACTAACTAGGAAAAAGATCCCTAGCTCTACATAGCTTGCATTAAATTGCTGATCCAAAATTATTTCTTTAAGTTTTCACTTCTGTTATTTGGCTGGATGATTAAAAGATTTTCTTCAAAGATCACCCTAAAGAAACATACCATGATTACTTTCATGTGATTATACTTTGCTTGCTTTTGTTCTCTGCATTTCATTTCCCTCTTTTCCCTTTTTATTCCTGGCTTCCAAAGCAGAAACATAATTACTAGGGCTGAAACGGACAGTTATTTTGCTGTTTGTGAGAAATCTCGCAATTTTGGGAACCGGGATTGATTTTTCCATCAATTTCCCAATCCAGTACGAAATCTTGGGCAAAAATATAAAAAGTAATAAATAAAATAATAATTTTATTTATTCAAAATAATACACTGCCCTTCTCATAGAGCCTCAGGGGGCTTACAATTGATAAAACAATGACAATAAAATTCAAACAATAAAAACTCCCACCCTTCCCCACAACCCTATCCAAAAAGCAACCAACTCCTATTCCTGCCTGACAAATGCTCTTTCCAAATAAACATGTTTTACACCACCTCTGGAAGATCCTTAGAATCGGCCTCAAGCAAATCTCCTGGGGGAGGGAGTTCCACAAAACCAGGGCAGCAATCGATAACACCCTCCTGTGCACCCAGACAAGAGTAACAGATCGAACCTGCAAGATGGTGCTCCCGGCTGACTGTACAGGGCACAATGGAATGTGGAAGGAAAGGAAGTCTTTCTGATATATGGGACCCAGATCATTTAGAGCTTTAAAACCAGGACCTTGAATAGTGCTCGGAAAGCTATAGGAAAATAATAATAATTAATAATTCATTGTACATACTCAAAATGGCCACCGCCCTTAACCAAAATGGCGGCAATAACTTCTCTACCATGCAATAGCTTCTCTACCATGCACAAAATTGACTAACAGCCATTTGTACATATGCATAAATGTTATTTCATTTATTTATTATTATTATTATTATTTTATTTTATATTTTTGCCCAACAATTCTTCAAAACAGTGTCGGGCATCGAGAGATTCTCTATTCATTCAAGATGAACCAAAACCAGAGATTTCTATGAGATTTCTCATATTTGATTCCCTGGATTCTCTTCACTCCCTTGGCTTTTGTGGTTCTGTCCATAACTGGTTCTCCTCCTACTTCTCTGACCGCTCCTTTAATGTGTCTCTCTCCAACTCTGCCTCCTCCTTCTTCCCCCTCTCAGTTGGTGTTCCTCAAGGCTCTGTTCTTGGCCCTCTCCTCTTCTCGATCTATACCTCATCCTTAGGCAAACTCATTGCCTCCCATGGCTTCCAATA
>QEPC01004587.1:988158-998501 GCA_003113815.1 Sphenodon punctatus
TGCACTTGAGACCTCGCATCTTCATGAATGTTAGACCCCTTGTCTCTCCCTCTGTTCCCCTTCCTAAGTCTCTCCCCCAGCTCCTGTCTCTCAGATTTTAAGCCCTAGGGGCAGGGACCGTGTCTATTTTATTACTTTGTAAAGTGCCAGATACACTGCTGGTGCTATATAAATATTTGTTAATAATAATAATAATAATAATTTGAATGCTAGTAGTTAGTTGAACACCGTATTTTCTATTTTCTGGTATGTTTCATGATGTAGGTCAAAAAAGAAGGAAAACCACTAACATATTTTTTGTGCGTGATCACTGATTATATCTCCTTATTCCAACAGGATGAGTAACAGAAGTGTCTCTTTAATGGATTATTGCAGAGAATCAAAATAGAACTGCAGAAATGGCTAAACACTGGAAGCTGTTAGTTAAAATTGTTCTAACCCTTGGAAAGTCATAAAAATGAAATCTTGTCCCAAAAGTGTGGCAAAGGTGGAGCATAAGTTACAGTAAGAGTATTTCCAAAGCAGCAATGTCAGGAAGGGTCATCCTTATTATATAATGTGAATGCCTTCCAAAGTTTATCACAACAATGACTAAGACATTCTTTAAAGAGTGAAAGTTTTGTGGCCATCATAACTCTTAGAGAAAAGCAGCCTCTTTGATTATAAATTCTTCAAAGAAATATCTCTTTATCACTGCAGATATCTCCCTATGCCTCCTTTCTGTCAGTTTCAAACTGAGCTTAAACACCAAGTCAGAATTCTCTTTGAGAGATATTGTGTTTTTCTACTTCTGAAATACCTCCTTCAGTCAGGATTGAATCACCTGCCTCTTAGAGGGCTTCTTGTTGAAAAGGGAATGAGAGAGTGTAAGCTACCTGACTGGAAACTGTTGAATTTGGGTAAAGCAGAATATAATGAATTATCATCATCCTCCTCCCCTCCTTGGGAAGGTTCAATTAAGAACATAAGAACATAATAAGTGCCATACTGGGTCAGACCAATGGTCGGTCTAGCCCAGAATCCTGTCTCCAACAGTGGACAATCACAGTGGCTTGGGAGAAGCACCCAACAGGTCACTATGGGGATCCATTCCCTGTTGTTTCCCCCCAGATCCCATCATATTCCCTGATCATGTCTGGCTAATAGCTGCTAATGGGCTGATCTTCCAGAAACTTGTCCAAACCTCTTTTAAACTCAGCTATAGTACTGGCCCTTACCACAACCTCTGGCAGTAGATTCCACAATCCAATTATACGCAGAGTGAACAAATATTTTATTTTATTTGTTTTAAACTTGCCACTCATAAGTTTCATGGAGTTTCCCCTAATTATAGTACTAGCTGATAGGGCAAATAACTGTTCCTTGTTTATTAGTTCCACACCATTCATGATTTTATAGACCTCTACTCAGTCATCTCTTCTCCAAGCTGAAGAGCCCCAACCTACCAAGCCTCTCCTCATATGGGGGAGCCCTTCCATGCCCTCGATAATTTTTGTTGCCCTTCTCTATATATACATACATATATATATATATATATATAGAGAGAGAGAGAGAGAGAGAGAGAGAGAGAGAGAGAGAGAGAAGGGCAACAAAAATGATGGGGAAACTTTATATATATATATATATATAAAGTGGAAGCACCCACGGCGAGTACAGCCCTCCCAGATGACGTTCCCTACGCCGGCAGGACCCAGGAGCGTCACGTCGCCACTCTTGACCAGCGGCGATCCAGGGGGCGGAGCAGAGAGCGAGTCTGCAGCAGCGGAAGTCCCGCCCCAGCTGCAGCAACGCCCTAAGCCCCAGCATAAAGACGCCGCATAGAACTGTGCTCCATGCTCGTGATCGGAGCCTTGTGCCCGTGAGACTGGCCCCCCTCCTTTTTGCTGACTTGTGCGATTCCCTTGACCTTGGTAGTGACGTGGTGTGTGAGTGTGGACAGTGTGGTTGTGGTGAGTGTGAGAGCGGGTGCTTGAACTTCTACTCTTGTGACTGAAGGTAAGGTTGGATTCCGTTGGGGGCATTAGGGAGCACTGTAACCCGGGCCCTCTCTGTGGGTGCAAGACCTATCCTCCCCTTCCCCTCCGGGGTTGTGTGCACCCCCCTTCCTCACTGGTTCCCCCAGCTCCTCCCCCGGCGTACATGGTACAAGTGGCAACCAGGGCGTGTGATTACTCAGATGCCCTATGATGAGACAGGCTAGGGACTAATCCTCCTGATAGCCCTATTCCAACCTGAGGGCGTGTTTTCCAGGCATAGCCTTGCCTCTTCCCTCTCTAGTTGTGTGGGTGATTTCCTTTTCCTCTGTTTCCTGATCCTGCGGGGCCCCCCTGGTACCCCATTCCCCACACATTATGATATACTCCATTTTATTCTCTAACTCCTTCCAAATAATTCCTAATACCCAGTGCCACAAGATCCCATTGCAGTTCCTCACAGTCTGCTCGTGTTTTAACTACCTTGAATAACTTGGTGTCGTCTGCAAATTTGATCACCTCACTCTTAACACCTTTTTCCAAATCATTAATGAATACATTAAACAACAGCACCAGTCCCAATACACATCCCTGAGGCATACCACTTTTTACATCTCTCCATTGTGAAAACTGACCATTTAGACCAATCCTTTGATTTCTATCTTTTAACCAGTTTCAGATTCATAGTAAGACACTACCTCCTATCCCAAGACTTCTTAATTTTCTCAAGAGTCTCTCATGAGGGACCTTATCAAATGCTTTCTAGAAATCCAGGTACACTATATCTACTGGGTCTCCCTTGTCCACATTCTTATTTACACCCTCAAAGAATTCCAACAGGTTAGTGAGACATGACTTACCCTTACTAAATCCTTGTTGACTCTTCCCTATTAAGCCATGTTTGTCAACATGCCCTGTAATTCTGTCCTTAATGATGGTTTCCACCATTTTGCCCAGCACAGACATCAAGCTTACTGGTCTGTAGCTTCCAGGATCACATCTGGATCCCTTTTTAAATATTGGGGTTACATTTGCCAACCTCCAGTCCTCGAGTACAGTGGCAGATTTTAGTGACAGGTTACAAATTACTAACAGTAGGTCTGCGATTTC
This sequence comes from Sphenodon punctatus, assembly GCA_003113815.1. Classification (NCBI taxonomy): domain Eukaryota; kingdom Metazoa; phylum Chordata; class Lepidosauria; order Sphenodontia; family Sphenodontidae; genus Sphenodon; species Sphenodon punctatus. The sequence continues at coordinate 991,242 of QEPC01004587.1, forward strand.
ATATTTGAGTTCCTTCAGAACTCTGGGATGAATGCCATCTGGCCCTGGTGACTTGTTAATATTCAGTTTGTCAATTTGTCCTAGAACATCCTCCAATGTCACATTGATTTGTAACAGCTTTTCAAATTCCTTGCCCACAAATCAAGGATACGGCATGGGTACCTCCCACAAATCCTCCGCAGTGAAGACCGATGCAAAAAACTCATTCAGCTTCTCTGCAATGTCCTTATCCTCCCTGTCCCCCCTTTTACTCCCTTGTCATCTAATGGCCCAGCTGACTCCCTAGCAGGCTTCTTGCCTCTGATGTATTTGAAAAGGTTTTTATTGCTTGTTTTTGCCTTTTTAGCAAGCCTCCCTTCAAAATCTCTCTTGGCCTGCCTTATTAGCACTTTACATTTATGTTGCCAGTGTTTATGCTCTTTCGTAAACACTGGCAACATAAATGTAAAATGTTAATTTGTCCCTGCTTCCTCATATAAGGAGCAAGGAAGGACACAGGTAGCCTGCAGAGCGGGTGCCTGCTCCAGAAGGGGTTACTAGGCTACCCACCACAGGTGGTTTGAAAGGAGGCCCCATGAGATGGGGTGTCTGTGGTGCCATCTTAAGTCAGGCAGCTCCCCACCACATTGCAAGGGAGCAAGGAGAGCCATTAGGAAGCGCAAGATGGAGCTCGAGCTGTTATGATGTTGAGTTCAGGAGCAGAGGCCCTGCTGTGACAGTGAGCTGGCAGCAAAAAGTGACGCCTGTAAGCTGTTCAGCAGGACCCCACTGATCAGCTGTTAGGGAGCCCAGAGAGGATGGGCCAGAGCAAGCCTGGGTGTCAGAAGCAGTGCCCCATGTAGAGTGCATTGCAGTAGTCTATCCTTGAGGTTACGAAGGCATGAATGATGGCAGCATAATCTGAGTCTGACCAAAAAGGTTGCAGCCTTCTCACCAGACAAAGTTAGTAAAAGGCACTCCTGGCCACCACCACAACCTGGCAATCTCGATGTAGCAGGGGATTCAAGTGCACCTCAAGGCTACAAACATGAGTGATAAAAGGAGTCTGAACATAATCAATAATGGGTCCCGATGTCCCCAGGTCACACAGCCGGGAACTTCAGTCAGGGAACTTCAGTCACTTCAGTCAGCTTCAGCTCCTATCAGCTCACCCGCATCCAGTGCCCAAAGGTAGTCATGCACTGGGTAAGCATTGAGACTGCAGGACCTGGGTCAGATGAAAAGGAGAGATTGAGTTGGGTATCATCAGCATACTGATGGCGCTTCACTCCAAATCTAATGATAGATACCCGGTTACAGATACACATTGTACATGAGTGAGGACAAGATGGAGTCCTGCAGGTCCCACAAAGAAGCTCCTGGGAGGAATGATGAGCTATCAACCATCACCACTCTCTGGGTTCTCCCATTCAGGAATAAGCAGAACCACTCAAGAGCAGATGGTCATTGGTACAGGATGGATATCTTATCCATGGCAGTGGCTTTTTGGGGTGATATCACAGTGCCCTAAAATCTCAGGCACATGGAATCCTTGGTAGCATCCTATGACAGCTGGACAAGAGATCATCCTTAGTAGGGATCGACGAACGCGGTTTGGATGTTTGGAGTTCAGACCGAACTCGGTCTGTTCGGATGTCCGAACCAAACATCTGAACTGAACTCTCAAATGACCGAACAGTTTCGTCATGTTCGGATGAGTTCAGGGGCAGGAAGAATGTCTTTTCAGAGCCAAAAATTAGGTTTCTGTTTCTATTTCATTTTGGTAGCACTATTTTTGACCGTTCGGCCAAGTTCAGCCAACCCGAACTCGGCTGAACCGAGTCATCAAACCCGAACTCGGGTTTCAAACTGAATGACTGAACATCCAAACTTCCGAACCGCATTCTGTTTGCCCATCCCTAATCCTTAGGCCATCTACTTTCTCCTGGTGAGCTGTTTGGTTGGGCAGCAGATGTGCCCCAATTTTGGAGTCACTCTATGAAACAAACTGTTAGCAGATTTAAAACTAACAAAAAGTACTTTTCACTCAACATACAATTAACTTGTAGAACTTGTGAGAGGATTTTAAGGCAAATAACGGAATTGAATTTTAAAAGGAATTAGATGAGATCTTAGAGGATTGGTCTATAAATGGCTAGTAGTATTGGCTGGGGTATGTAACCTCTGGTTGTCAGGAGTTGAGAGTAAATAGCAGGGAACAGATCATCCCAGTATGACTTGAAGTAACCAAAGGTGACCATTGTTGGATATAGGATGCTGAGCTAGATGGACCATTTATCTGACTCTTAGATGTGTGCATCAGGTGCCCATGTGATTTACATTTTCATTTTCCTTTTTTGTTATCTAAATCTGTCGTTTTCGTTTTCATAAATATCAATTATTTATTTTCGTTTTTGCTTTTGTTTTCGTTTTCCATTGGTTTCAATTGAAAACACATTTTTGGCTGTAACTTTTTTTCCCCTTCATTATATATGGCCAAACATTGGAGGGATTGTACCTCCAATAAAAGGTATTAAGTGTACCAAATTGCAAAACGTTTGGATAAATAAATTTTATAAGCATAACTGGGACTTTGGGGATAACATCACAGCAACCAGGACACATAGTTTACACATCCAGGTTGTCCAGTTATCATCACAATCACATCTTGCAGCACTGTGACAGAGGACATAAGAAAATCTCTATTGGCTGTTTCCTAAACAGATGTTTCTAACTTCCCAGTAACAAGTGGGGGAGAGATGTTTGGATGGTCCTCTGTCACAGTGCTGCAGGATGTGATTGTGATGATAATTAGCCAGCCTGGAGGTGTAAACTATGTGTCCCGATTGCTAGGATGTTATCCCCAAAGCCCCAGTTATGTCCCTTCTATGCCTCCCTAAGGGCCACCCCCTATGCCCACCTCGAAGCCACTACTGATTTGTCCTGTAAAGCTGGAAGCATGTAGCAATTGGCCAGTGAATGTGTCTGTTAGTCTTTTGGGTTGCTCCACATCCTCCATCCTACAGCCTCCCTCCCCCTGCCATGCCAGGTGCCTGCCTCTGACTGGCAATGCATGTGCTGCTATTTATCTGAAGAATGGTCTTCAAGGGGACACTTCAATTGCTTATAAAATCGGGTTCTTTTATGAAATTGTCCTGTAGTTTTGCAGAGATGACAGGGATGGTATGTGATACATTTCTGCCAAATATCCTGTAAACAGAATTGAATATAAAAATGTTACAGCTGGAAATGTATTTTACAGTTAACGTCTTATACCATCAGAACCCTTTATCCAATCTTTCTGAAACTTGGCAGGAATGGTAAACTTGTGGAGGGACATAATATTTACAGGGTTTCATGCAAATATGATTGATGATAAAGAAGTTGTAGCCATGAATGTGTATGGAGCTTTTCTTAAAATTACACCATTCTATTTCTTTTAAAATTGGTTCCCTTTATTTATTTATTTCTTAATTTGGTACACCTAGTGCCCTCCAGTGTGGGTCCAACTTTCCCAAGTGTCATCAGAATTGAATAAGAAACAAAAATGTTATAGCCAGAAATACGTTTTTCAGTTTTTTCTCTTTATTTCAAAAACCAATGTCATTTTTGTTTCTATTTTTGTTATTAATATTTTTTGTTTTCGTTATTGCACTAACGATAATGAAAATGACTATTTTCATTATTGTAATAAATAAAATGGTATGCACACCCCTACGACTCTGTGTGGTGCTTCTTATGTTCTTTGTCATGGAACCAGCATACAAGGACTTTTCACTTTTCAGAAACAATGAGATGACTTTGTGTCCATCCCATAACAGTTCTAAAAAATTTCTGCTCAGTTTACACCTTTGAGATTTACTTTTGTTTTAATTTTCTCTGGGGGTTCTGGGACCTTTGAAATTGTTAATACCATCCATTTAAGAACAATTATGTCACCTGCAGTGGCACAGATTGTGTGAACACATAGAAACTTTGTTCATCAAAAGAGCACATGTTACAGCAGCGTGTTACAGCTTTTGCAGTATGATAATGCAGTCAACTTTTAAACTAAATTTGGAATGGCCTGACATTAAAAGAGATTTGAATGAGTTATGTGACTCTAATTATATTCACAGCACTATATTTCACCATACAGTCCTCTGTGCTACCTCATAATGGGACTAACAACCTTTGCAAAATACATTCACCAAAAACGACAGAAAGGGAAAGAGGTTTGCTACAAAAGTCCTTCCTCCAAACCCTTTTGAGACTGGAGATGAAGTTTAGATATCCATTGTCATTGCAACGAAACTATTATTTGTGTTTTCAAAGAGCGCTCCAACTAGTCAAACAAGATTCATGACCAAAATGGATCCACTTCTACTGTTATTTTGGTTTGGCTCTTTGGTTTACCTTGGCATTTTAGCTATTTGAATCGGCTATTTTGGTCAGTTTGGAATTTTGGTTGCTTTGTTTTGCAGCTATTGCGTATGAATTTGGGATTTGGTTGTTTGTGGTTGACATTTGTGACTCCTTGGCTTACATCAGAACTCGAGCTGTAGCCAGTAGCACATTTGTTACTCACAAGTAATACCTGCATTTTGGGGAACCCCTGGTGGGCACCCAATGGGATACCTAGGCCCACATCGGGTGCCCAGTGCCTGAAATTGCAGGTATTACTGAGGCATCCTGGATGTCCTGGGATGCTGATCCCAGCATGTGCAGCTCCCCAGACTGACTCACTTCACTGCCTAGATGCTGCTCCTCTGGTCCTGGTCACTGTTCCCTTCTCTTCAGCTTGCATGCTACTCAGCTGAGCTAGAAACTTCCCCTCTCAGCTTTTTATGAGTGGAGGGGAAAGTGAGGAGGTCTCTTTCCACCTGTGTGCACTCCCCTAATGGGTCCCCCATGACTAGCAGGGCCCAAATGGGGATGCACAAAGGACCCATGTGCACCCCTGATATGGGCCCCCCTGGGAAGAGTGGATCCATTAGGATGGTGCACACAGTTGGGAAAACATCTCTTCACTCCGAGTCCTTCCCCTATTCAGAAAAGTGAAGCAGGGAAGTCCCCAGCTCAGCTGAGCAGCATGTTTGCTGAATGGGAGCAGGGAGCAGCAAAAGAACCAAAGGAGTACCTGCCTTGTGGTGAAGTGAGGGTCCACCTGGGGCCCTCCCCTCCTAGCTCCCCGCCCCTGAGAATGGACCTCTGGAAGCACAGCCCTTGCAAGTCCTGCCCCCAGCTCAGCGCGTGACCAGCTTCCTCCTCCTCTCTGCCCTGCTGAAGGTAATCAGTCAGCCACCTGGGACCCTCCCCTGCCAGCCCCCATTTCAAGCAGCTGCCTGGCCCTGAGGGCATCTGCCCTTGGGCGGAGCCCAAAGAATGGCGACAAAAGGGTGCTAGCCATTTCGTGGCCATTGTGAGGCCGGAGCGAGGCCCGCGAGGACCCTACGGCAGTGAGAACATCCGTGCTAGACAGCCTCTTCCAGCCATCACTTACATCTCCACTGGCCTTCACCCAGACTCTCTCATGCCATCCACAGGCTTGGTTGTCCCCTCTGCTGCCATGAATACCGAACACTGGAATGTCTCCTCTTATCTCACCCAATCCCTCACCCTCCATCTCTCCTCTCCTTCTCACACTGCTGCTGTCTCCCCTGCTTCTCCCTCTCTCTCCTCCAACACTCTTTCTCTAACCTCCCCGCCCCCTATTTCCCCCATTGCCTATTCCTCCTCCTTCCCCTCACCCCCCTTTAACCATTCCCTGCAAGCCCCATCACTCTATATCCCCCAACCTCATCCACATTCCCTGCCTTCCCTCTGATCAACTCCCATTCTCCTGCTCCCTCTGGAACTACCGGTCTTCCATTAACAAAGCCCCCTTCATTCACAACCTCTTCCTTTCTCACCACTTTCAACTCCTTGCAGTTACTGAAACCTGGATCTCTCCCTCTGACTCTGTCATCCCTGCCACCCTCTCCTCTGGAGGTCTTTCGTTCTCTCATCAATCCCGCCCCAAAGGCCAGGGTGGTGGCGTGGGCCTTCTCCTTGCCAACCTCTGTCGATGCCAGCCCCTCTCCCCTCCCCCTCTCTCTCCTTCCCCTCCTTCAAGGCTAACTCTGTGCATCTCTACTTCCCCCTTTTCCTTCGTGTTGCTGTCATCTACCGCCCCCCGGCCCCCTTTTCTCTTGTCTCCCAGACTTTGAATCTTGGCGTACCTTTTTCCTCTTCGATGGTACCCCCGTTCTCATTCTTGGTGACTTCAACATCCATGTTGACACACCTTCCCAGCTCTCTATCTCCCACTTTCCCTCCCTAGCCTCCTCCTTTGGTCTCTGCCTCTGGACTGATTCCCCAGCCCACACCGGTGGCCACTCTCTCAACCTCATCTTCTCCAGAAACTGTCCTGTTGCTGACCTATCCTTTGATCTTTGCCCATGTCCGACCATTACCTCGCTTCCTTCAACATCTCCCACCAACCCCCATCTTCTTCCCCAGCTCCACGCCCCTTCCGTGATTTGCAGGCTATTATCCCTTTAGTCTTTGCTTCCTCCCTCTCCCCCCTCTTCCCTCATGTCTAATCCTCCTCTTCCTCCTCACACTGCCAACTCTTCTCTCAATGCCTCTTTCACCATGACCTTCAACTCTCTTGACCCATTCTCCTCCTGCCCCGTTCAACCTCAAAACCCCGGTCTTTGGCTCACTCCTACTATCCACTACCTCTACTCCTGCGCCCAGGCTGCTGAACACCTCTGGCACAAATCCCGCTCCCATCCTGACTTCCTCCACTATAAATTCTCCCTCTCCTCCCTCTCTTCCACTATCTCCCTGGCAAGGCAACACTGCTATGTCTCTCAGGTTGAATCCTACTCTTGTGACCCCCGTCGCCTCTTCTCCACCTTTGACTACCTTCTCAAGCCCCCCTGCCCCCTCTACCCTCTTCCCTTTCTACTCAGGATCTCACATCATTCTTCACCTCAAAGATTGACAAGATCTTCCAAGACATTGTTTCCCACCCGTCTCCTCTCCCTGCTCCCTCACCACCCCCTCCCCCTTCTCAACTCTCCTCCTTCCCTCCTGCCTCCCATGATGAAATCTCCTCTTTCCTCTCTTCCTCCAACCCCTCCACCTGCCCTCTCGACCCAATCCCCTCCCGCCTCCTGACCTCCATTTCTCCCACTGTCGCCCCCCCTTTTACATGTCATTAATCTCTCCCTCTCCAAGGACTCCTTCCTCTCCACCTTCAAGCATGCCACTGTCTCTCCCATCCTCAAAAAGTCCACCTTCGACCCCACTAAC
>QEPC01004587.1:1006835-1042191 GCA_003113815.1 Sphenodon punctatus
TTGGGGTGGCAGGAAGGCCAAGCCCCAGGAGAGTCATGGTGTCCTCAAGCGATGACAGCCGAGGATGCTGGGAGCGTATGCAGATGAGCTGCAACCTCATCAGTTCTTGGCCTGCTGGTCGGTGGAGCTTGGGGTGGCAGGAAGGCCAAGCCCCAGGAGAGTCGTGGTGTCCTCAAGCGATGACAGCCGAGGATGCTGGGAGCGTATGCAGACGAGCTGCAACATCACCAGTTCTCTGTTGCTTCTGATGGCAAGACTAGAACCAATGGGATCAAATTACAAGGAAGCAGATTTTGGCTAAACATTAGGAAGAACTTCCTAACAGTAAGAGCTGTTTGACAGTGGAACAGACTGCCTAGGGCAGTGGCGGGCTCTCCTTCGCTGGAGGTTTCCAAACAGAGGCTGGACGGCCATCTCTCAGGGATGCTGTAGCTGTGGATTTCCTGCATTGAGCTAGATGGACTAGATGGCCTCTGAGATACCTTCCAAGGTTCTGTGATTGTACAACTGTTGAAAGTAGACAGGGTCCCTGCCCTGGGGATCTTACAATCTAAAAAAGACATTACTCTGCTGCACTCAATCTAGGCACAATATATCCAGCCCAAATATCCAATATCTAAACTACATACAAACACAAATTTTAAAACTCCAAGAGAAAAATCTTTTTTTTTAAATAAATAAATTATTGTCAGTGCACAAACCAAACATTTTTTAAAATCCAAAATATGTTTAAAATACCAAAACCAGACAACACCCCCAACTCCTGAAAACTAAAAAAATCCAGCACATATTTAAAATACCCAGACAACCAAAATTACCCCAAACCCCATAAAATACATCCAAATAAAATAAAAATACATTCGAAGAATACAAATAAAATAAATAAAAACATAAAAACATAAAAAATAGAAAAGCAAGTTTAAAAATATATTATTCACCCAAATGAGGGATCCAGTGATCCTCTGTAGCTGTCTGAGGCTTGGGCCAATCTTCAGGTCTCTCTTCTTTGCTCTCCTCTGGTAAAGTGGGGGGCGGGGGGAGCTCTCTCTAGACATTTTCACATAAGGCACTCTCCACCCACTACCCACCCACTATGCATGTTACAGGGCACCCATAGGGCAACAGTGTAGCCCTGCAACATGTATAGTGGGTGGGGAGTGGGTGAAGAGTGTCTTGTGTGAAAATGCCACCTGTCTGTACTCCCCTCCCCTTTGGTAAAGAAGGGAGGAGGGAGCAATCTCTCTCTCTCTTCCCTCTACCCCCTCCCCTCTACTAAAGAGGGGAGCGGGGAGCGGAGCACTCTCTCATAGTAAATGATAAATGGAGGGGAAAAATTGACTGAGCTCTTGAACCATTGCCGAGATCATCTTGAGATCTCAGTAATGATTCTCAATTCCCATTTTCATGAGAAACAAATTGTTCCTTGTTTTAGTCCTAGCTACAACAGAGAACAGTACTTGATATTGTCCTTTTCTCTCTCTAAATGTTATCTATCTAGTTCACTTGTTCATTTCAAGTTAGTTTAACATACACAAAGAGCTATTGAATTAATGAATTCTTGTGAACAGGGAACCCAGAGTGGCCTTTCTTATTAGCACCAGGACTACAAGATTGTTTCCTGGGGTCCAGTGCTTAGTCAGTCAATTGGTCAGGCGCTCACATTATCTTTATCTGTTTGACAAGCTTCAGCAGGGCTAGTCTACTAAAGCTGTCTTCGGGGGGGGGGTGTTGGTTTTGTTTTCTGGTAAAAATAAAAAATCATCTGTTCTTGGGTTTTGATTTAAAAACCCATTCATTTTCATTAACTTTTAAAAAAATATTAAATAATATTAATAATAATAATAATAATAATAATAATAAAATACTACATTATTGTGCATGCTCAAAATGGCCACTGGACTGTTCTGCACAAGTGTGCCCTTTTCCAAAATGACCATGGCAGCATTACTGTCATTTTGCAAAAGGGCAGTCAGTCTGCACACGTGCAGTGGCCATTTTTTTCATGCACAGACTGACTGCCCTTTTCTAAAATGTTGACGATGCTGCTGCTGCCATTTTAGAAAAGGACCATACATGAACAGAATGACCCCGGCGGCCATTTTGTGCAGTTCTTTTTTTATTTGTTTGTTTGTTTTTTAAAAAACAAATGAATACTGTTTGCTTATTTATTCATTTTTGTGGCTTTAGTTACTAAAATGAATGGGATTCTATTCATCTTAGTAATTAAAAATAATAAAAATAAGTTGCACACACCTAGCTGTGTCTTGCAAGCTCAGCTGAAAGAATGCTGGTTGGAGCAAAACATACCCTTAAATATGGAACACAAAAGTAGGCCTGAAAGGAGCAATTGCAGTGAATGCCATTTTTAGCATTCACTTTCATTTGTGCGACAAGCAAACTTATCGGCCTTTTCATTGTTTGTCCTCGCACTAGGAATAAGATACAGACACAAGTCATTTGGGTAAACTGTCCATAGCTGTTTAGAAAAAGACCAACCACCATTGATAACCTGTTAAGATGAATAAAACCCAATTAGAACCAATTAACAAATTAGTCAATCAGAAAGCGGTGGACAGAATTAGGCGCCAAATAGCCTCAACAAATTTCCCTATCACCACATTCTTAATTGCCTCCTTTATCCAATTGACCCTGAATTTAATTAGAATGCCAATTAGAATGCCAATTAACTGTTAATTGAACTTAGGCTGAGCTAAGTAGGGTGAGTAATAACAAGGGGAGTGAGAAAGTTAAAAACCTGTCTGGTGGAAACCATCTGTACCATTCGCTTAACCTCTCACTCACCACGTTCAGTACCATAAGTCTAAACTTCTGGATTGGAGATACCAGTCCAATCCCTAGGGATGGGCGAACTCGGTTCATAAGTTCGGAGTTCGGATAGAACTCGGTCTGTTTGGTTGACCGAACCGAACTTCCAAACCAAACTCGAATTTCAAACCGAACCAAATCGAATTTCCGAACTCCATTCTGTTTGCCCATCTCTAGTGGCAACACACACCAAAAAACCTGGTTTTGAATGGCCGAACTTGGTTCAGAAGTTCGGAATTCGACCGAACTTGGTCTGCTCGGTCAACCGAACTTCTGAACCGAACTCTAATTTCAAACTGAACCGAACTGAATTTCTGAACTCGAATTTCAAACCAAACCGAACCGAACTGAATTTCCGAACTCGGTTCTGTTCGCCCATCGCTACCAATCCCCCCTTTCCAGTGGATCGCCTTGATCCATTACCCGGAAGGACAGACACTGCTGATGCATACTTTGGGACCGCTTAGATCCTGCCCATATGCACCCCATGTCTCTCCTTTCTTCCAGGGATCATCTGGGGTGCCATTCCCCTAAAATGATTCCCAGCCTCACCATGGAGGATGAACCCAATCCTCCCCAAATGCCTCTCTGGCATGAAAACCACACCCAGCCTTTACCGTATGGTACTGAACACTGCCACAAGTTCAGCAGCTTCACTTGCTCGAACACCCCCACTAATTCACCCCACCTAGACACAGCTGACCGGATTATAACAACGCTTGCAGCAACCTCTTTATATTCCCAATGTAAATATCCAACCCCAGATCGGATAAATAAATCCCATCCTGCCAATACAGCTCCGGTTTGGTCCACTCAATTTGGGGGTGCCCGAGCCAACCCCCCCCCCAGCTGGATACACTTTTTAACCTCCCGGTTAACCCTCTTTCTCACTCTATCCACCGCTTGAGGGTCAGTCACTCTAGGCCACCTGATCCTCTGCAGCATCTCCATAAAGACAAGCGTGGCCCGAGGAAAAAGCTCTCGTAACCGCACCCAGTCCTGACTAATCATTATTGACAAGTCCAGTCCAGACCCCTTTGCAAAATCGTTCTCCCCAAGATGTAATAATAGCAGATGGGGAGGGATTTCACCTCGCAAGCCGAAAACCAATGGCAAGAGTTGGGGCCACAACATCCCGCTCCTTCCCTTCCAGACCACTGATGCCCACGAGGCCATACCTAACTGGGTCCCTCAACTGGAGGCCCGTATCTGTTTTTTAGCCCAATTAACAAAACTCTGACCGACGATCCAAACAACCTGTCTCCAAGAAGACAACGGACCTCCTAGAAGAAAAAAAAAATGCAGGACCCCACATCAATTAAACGTTCCCTGCCTGCTTTATAGTACTGGAAAAGGTCATACAGAAGCTCTAAAGACTCCTGACCACCACCTTCCGAATTTCTGAATTTCTGGAGCGGCAAAACCAGCAGAAGCCGCCTCAGAAGCCGTCCCAATCCTAAAAGAGTGTGACCTAAATACAACATCAGACAAACTCAACGAGACCAAACAACGCTTTAGTACCGCTAAGAATTGATACCGCATCAGAGGCCTGCCCGACTGATTCAGAAACAATGTTCCCAGCACCACCGGCCTAGACCCCAAATATTCTTCCATGCAAGAAACCAGACAAATCACTGGAGCAACCAACCTGGCGAGGGAGACCAGTGCACCCCTTCCCAGATAGTCGGTCTTGGAGACCCGAATACGTACCACAACCGCAGCGTTGGACACTGTCACATCACCGATTTGCAATTCCCTCTTTGCACGGTCAAATCTGGAACTCACCACCAACTCACTAATCCTTAAAGTGGCAAAAAATGCCAACACAAACACCGCCCTAAATAGATATACCTCACTTAAGTCAACGCAGACCTCACTGTGTTTTTCAACAATGTCAGCTAAGATCCTGGGGAACAGGGGGACCCTATCATCAACCCGCACCCACCCCTGCCTCTTCCACAAAGCCACCATCACTTTGAGGACTGGTGAATACCCCCAAATCATGCACCCCAACCATCTTAGCCATAAACGCTAACGCCGACCATTTTGCTGCAATGGTGCCAGCTGCCAAACCCCTCTTACACAATTTCAGCCCAAACTGGACTAACTGTGGGAACAAAACTGAACAATCCTTGCTTTTGGAAAACACACACAATTCGTTGACCACATATGTCAGCCAAGTAGCTGGCGCCTCAGAAGCCTTTACAATATCCATGAGCTCTAACATCCAAGGCTCCAAAGCTCTCAGGGCAAAAAGTCCTGCTCCTTCCTCATGAAGGGGTCAAGCTCCCAAAAACGCTGCATCTGAAAATGAGAGAGGGCATCAGTGAGTTCATTCTCAGCACCAGGAACATGCTTAGCATAAAACAAGATGTTAAATTTCAGGCACCAGCAAACAAATACCCTGACCAGCCGCATTACCCTTTCAGATTTTGATGAAAGGGAATTAACCACATGCACAATGGCCATATTATGAGACCAAAATAACACAATTTTATTCTTAAAACTGTGTACCCACAAGTGCACTGCCGCCACAATGGGGAACAATTCCAGGAATGTCAAGTCCCTCAAGATCCCTGACTCACGCCACCATGGCAGCCACTGTTCAGAACACTAATGCCCCTGAAAATAAATTCTAAGCCCCGCCGCCCCTGCCGCATCAGAGTTCACTTGCAACTCAGCCTCCATTCTGTACAGACTCTGCCACAAACTAACATCATTTTGAGACCGTAAAAATTCCAGCAATACATCCAAATATTCTCACATCTCGTTCGTGACCCTAATGTGGTGGTGCGGCAACGACACCTTTGCCGTCCTGGCATATAATGGGGACAGGAAAGCGCAACCTGGTGCAACCACCCTGCAGGCAAAATTTACCTTGCCAAGCAATGATTGGAGGGCTTGCAATGTCATTTTACTAGATGCCACACAGACCCTTATCTCCTTCTGCAAATCCTCCAACTTAGCCTCAGGTAAACGCGACTCCTCCTTCACCAAGTCCAACTCGATTCCCAAATAAGACATAACCATCGTTGGACCCTGGTTCTTTTCCTCAGTCAATGGGACACCCACAAAACTCGCAACTTCCTGAAACAGGTTCAACAGCTCCCCACACACCGGTGACCCAGCATGACGATAAACAAATAGTCATCAAGATAATGTGTCATGTGACCAGCATCCGCCCTCTGCTGCACAATCCATTCCAGCGTGGTACTAAACTTTTCAAAAGCCGCACATGAGATGGAACGTCCCATTGGCATAGCCTTGTCATAATAGAACTGACCTCTGAATGAAAAACCCAGTAGGGCGCACAGGCAAGAGGCGAAATGCTGATTTGATGTCGCTCTTTGCCATAAGCACCCCCACACTGCATGCACACACCAGCTCTACGGCATCATCAAACAAGGCTTAATGAACTGAGCATAATTCACTGAACACCCCCTGGTGTACGACAGGAGGTGAATAAGTCTGTACTCCACGGGAGTCTTCTTGGGAACAATACTGAGCGGTGATACTCTAAGGTTAGTCATAGGCAGGTGCCCAAATGGGCCTGCAACCCTGCCCTCCAAGACCTCTTTCTGTAACTTTTGCTTAACAATCTCTTTCAGTCCCACAACCAATCACACATTCTTAGCAAATATATGCTCCCTAACCCCCTCAAAAGGAATTGCAAAACCAAATCTAAAACCGTCTATCACATAACATGCAACCTCAACTCGTAGATAATCCACCAACAAATCTCATAGGACCCACCACTTAACTGGCGTTGGGGCCCTTACTAGTAGCTACTTGTCCAGCACCCCTGCCGTGACCCCCACCAGCTGGGAAGGGGTGCCTACCTCTCTGCCCCCCACTCCTCCTTCAAGGGCAGTTAGAAAGGGGGTGGGACCCACTACACTGCACGCAGGAGTGGCGAAACCTCCAACTGATATGAAAACACTGAGACCTGTCATTAAAATCCCAGCATGCCAATGACTGATCCCCTTTCTTCACCACTTCACCTCGTGACACCTTCATCGGCTGCCCATCCCCTTTTACTTTAACATGGCCACTATCAGTCAGGACAATATCCTTCTCCTAAATAAATTCGATCCATAAATCATGGTCCTTTACATCCCACCTAACCCCAGGGGAAATAGCCACATTTTGCCTAAAGATCTCATTGTACCTCAACCACCCAAAACCCTCTTTTGTCAAGTAGGCCCTCCTGACAATATCAAAGTATTTCCAGAGCTGCACCGGCCCCTCTGGAAATGCATGCATTAACATACTCGCATAAATTATAAATGCAGACTCCCAATTGGCCCAATGCCTATCAATCTTTCTTCGCTTCGCCCTCTCATATTCCCTCGGCTCTGGCTTTGCATTAGGATCCAGAACTGGGTCGCAAAAAAGAAGCGCAAATAAATCTATGTACTCCCCTTTCCAAAAAATTTCTCTTGTCGATTGAATTAATTGCACCTCAATGGGTGCCAACACCCTGGCATAACCCGCTTGCAAGGGTGGAACTTCCCTATCTGGTGCTCCCGGCACATTTGTAACCGCCGGAGCACCCAGGATCCCAACCTGAGGCTGAACCAAGGCACCCTGACCTACTGCAACCTGACTCTTCCTAGCCACTGCCATCTTGACCTGGCCCATAGGAACAGACGCAGCCTGTGGGCACCAGACATTATCCACCCATACCAGTCTGTTTGGGTCTTGCTGCACCTCGCAACAGCCCCATTCCACTCTGCCCCACCTGTGCCACTCCAGGCCCCTGCTGCAGAGAAGGCAACCCCACTAACGAACCTACGCTTGCCCCAGTGTATGAAGATGCTGCCAGCGCTGGGACAGCAAGTGACTAAGCTTCCCGGCTCACCGCTTGCGGTTGGGTGAGTGGTTGGGTGAGCCCCACCTGCACCACTCCAGGCCCCTGCTGCAGAGCAGGTGACCCCACTAATGTACCCACGCTTGTCCCAGTGTATGAAGACGCTGCCAGCACCTGTAAAGCAACTGACTGAGCTTCCCTGCTCACCCCCTGTGGTTGGGTACTTCCGGCCATTCCGGGTTCACCCACCGCCCTACTCCCAGATGGATACTCACCATACACCAAAGCCACCTGTGCTGGCACTGCCACCTTCACCGGGATGCCCAGAGGCACACTCACAGGCACCAGACGGCCACCGCCCTCGATGAACGCTGCAATCCTGGCAAGCTGTTGTTCCATCCTGTCAACCTTCTGCACCAACTGCACCACTACCTGACTGGGCCCGGCAACTGCACCAGCTGGGATAGATGAGACCTGGCTGTACCCAGTTGGCTGAAATAAAACAGGATCGCGGTTATACGAGACACCAGTCCCTGCACCCATATCAAGAGCTTGTCCTGCTCCCAAAACCTCATCTCGAGGGCCCATTCTGGCACTCATTGACTGCACCAACACCTGCCTCACATCTTCCTGAAAGCCAGCTTCAGTGCAAGCCTGGCCTGCTTGCATTGGCAAATCACCTGTCATTCCACCAGCAGCGGGCGCCACAGCCCCATGCTATGCAGAAGCACAGGTCTTGTGCAGTAACCCCCCTCCAGCCATTGAACCCGGCCCATTCACCATGTCACCTCCTGGGCCTCCAACCCTGTCCAATCCCTGGGCCAAGCCCAATTCAGAGGCAACCACTGCCAATTCTGGGGAGGATGGATCAGCCACTGTTCCTCTGCCCCACCCTTTCCCCCCATGAGCAGAATGCGCTCTACTGACCAGGGGGTTCCTGGGCCTCCCAGGGCCTTAATTTCTGCCCATCTTCTTCAATACCCCCCCCAACAAAACAGCAACCCTCCGCAGGTGGGACTGCTGGCTGCAAGCCGCCCTCCTACTTATTTCCCTCTAGCCCACTCCCAGTCCTGGCCACTTATGCTGCTGACACCCAGGGGCTTCACTTAGCTGCCTCAGGGAACTCCTGAGTGAAGGGGGAGGGGGGAATTGAACCAAAGCCGCCTCAGTCACAACACAGGGACACCTGCAGCACATCCTCTTTGTCCACACACTGCCAGCCAACTGAAGAGCCACACAGCATGCCTCCTGCTCATTTGACCCCACCGACCAATGTGCACACCGCAATTTCGCGCTCAAACCCCATCTCTGCAAATGGCAATCTGAAGCAGATTGCCACTTGCACAGCCCGCAAACAGCCGGCCCAGCTCCCATCTCATCTGTAACACTTCCCCCAACCATGTGCCTTCTTCCCCAAGTGTGGTGGGCACAAAGTCCCCCGTGGCACACAAGGCGCCTAGTGGGGGGATTTTCACTATTTTTGCTAGTTGAGTGCAACATGAACTCATCTGGTGCCAACTATCCTTAGTAGCTTATGCTTTATATACCAACTTAGTGACACAAAAGTGCTGGAAATTGATGCAAAAGGACAGTCCTGGAAACCGTAAAATCTCAGTCAGTCCCTAAAATATCCGCAAAAGTCCTGAAATATCCTAGAAAGTGACAGAAGTGACAGAAAATTGGCAGTGCTAATCTTACAGTGGTGGAAGCACAGAATCTCTGTCCAGTGAGGGAATACCGATGAATGGTCGCAAGCACTCCTGAAAGGTAGGCGTTTCCTGATGCGAAGGGAACACTTCATCTTTTCTTAGTACTACACAAGAGAGTCTTATGTTAGCAATATTGCAACATAGGATTTCCCATCCATAGATAGGATCATGTCATGGATCATGTCATGGATGGATCATTACCTCCTACAGGCTGGACTACCACAATGGAATGCGCTTTACCTGGGGTTTCCCTTGATGCTGGTTTGGAGGCTGCAGCTGGTGCAGAATGCAGCGGCTCATCTCCCGACAGGGACAACCCAATGGGAGTACATTACTCCTGTGCTCTGTGTACTGCACTGGCTGCCTATAGTGTACCGAACAAGATTCAACTTGCTGGTTTTGGCCTATAAAGCCCTACACTGGCCCTTCATACCTCAGGGACTGCCTCACCTTCCACACCTCAGGGCGGCCCCTTTAGTCCGCCAGGGGCACCTTCCTGGAGGTCTCCCATGTAAAGCCACTCTCCACAATGGAGAGGGCGTTCTCAGTGGCCAGACCGTGTTTATAAAATTCCCTCCCGGAGGAAGCCCATCTGACCCCAAGTCTATTGGCCTTCCACCGGGCCTGTAAGACTTGGCTGTTCTCCCAGGCCTTCGGAGGAGAGGAGGGGGTGGTATAAAATCTTGGGGGGTGGTTTTTAGGGGATCTTAGATATAAAATTTTTGTATTGATATTTTAAATTATTGTTGTTTTTTTGTAAGTCTTCCCAAGATGCCATGGGCATGAGGGGGTGGCCAAGAAATGCAAACAAATAATTAATAAATAATCTTAATGGCATTTTATATACTGTGCTTGTCATTCTTGCCATCTGGGGTCATAGAATTATATTATAGTCTCAAGGGAGGGCACATGAGAAAAAAATTGGGAACCAGTGTTGTAGAACAAGACAGGAAGCTGAAAGATGAAGGGAGTAGTACAAACTCCTAAAAAAATATTCCATAGACTAGGAAAGTGGAAATAAGGTGGCAAAAGTGTGAGGCTTTCATTGCAGTAGGAAATGTAAGACTTCTAAATGCCCTTCCAACAAATGTCTTCTAATGTTTGACAGTGAGCACAGTAAGCATTTAATATTAGCACTACAGTGGGAAGGAATATGAAATTATGAAAATGTGTATTCATGAAGATTATTTGCATATTTGGAGTTATATTTTAGTTGCCAGTGTAGCCTTATATTTAAGGTGTTGGTTTTGGACCTGGGAGGCCAAGCCCCATATCCTATTCTAGCCATAAACTCATTTGGTAGCCTTAAGCAAGTCACTATGGCCTCTTTTTAAACAGACGCACCCCCCTCGCCCACATGTGTGACTGGGTGGGGGAGTGGGGCATCTGTGTGACTGCTGGTGGGGATGGATGGAGGTACATGCATGCTCCCATGCTTCACCCACCTGCACCGATTCCCCACGCACAGAGGCATTGGGGAAAAAAGAGATTCTCCAATGCATGGAGATGGGTGGAGGTGCATGGAGGTAGGTGGGCATCTTTGTGACAGGCCACCCACCTGCCACCATCACCTCCACCCATCCCCCCTGCACCATTGCTCCTCCTGGGCCCATGTGAAAAGGCCTATCTTGGGCCCTTTTCACATGAGATGCCCCCCCTCGCCCATGTGTGTGACTGTGGGAGCATGGAGGGGTGTCCATGTTACCACCGCTGCGGGTGGGCATGGGTGCATGCTCCCACGCTCCACCCACCTCCACCGATCCCCCACACATGGGCCCTTTTCACACAGACACTCTAACACTGATAAAATGGGTTTTACATTTTATTATACATGTTGTAGGACACCCATAGAGCACACCTGCAGCTCTGCAGCATGTATAATAAAATGTAACACCCATTTTATCAGTGTTAGAGTGTCTGTGTGAAAAGGGCCATGGAGTCACTGGATAAAACGGAGATGCCTCCATGTGTGGAGATGGGTGTGTGTCTGTGTAACGGGTCACCCACACACCGCTCACGGTCCCCAGCACACACCCATCCCCCCACACCACGGCTCCTCCTGGCCTGTTTGAAAAGGGCCTTGCAGTCTCAGTCTCCCATTTGTAATATGGGAAGAATAAGGGTGAAGGAGATAAGGATTGTAAAGAACTTTGAACACTGAAATGCTGTGAAATTTGTTATTTATTGTTATTGTTGTTTTAATAAATATTCAAATATCCAAATAAATATTCACTAGCATGCAATATTCACATATTTGTTACTTCAGTATTTTGTGTACTTGGTTTTCAGTAGTTTTGTTACTTCAGTAGTATTTTGTGTACTTCGTTCAATTTGTTTTGGCATTGTTGCACATAAGTATGGTGTGCAATTATGTTATTGTACTTTTACTATTAGTGCAATATCACCATTGCTTGTCTTTACAGTGCACAATAGTACTGTTGCACAATGTATTAAAATGAAGTGTGTGCAAAGAATAAATGAAATACCAAAATATCAAAGTAACCAAAATCATGAAATTAAGTAAATGAAATAATGGATGTACTGAAATAACCAATATGGATAACCATATCTGAAAATGAAACAAACAAATAATACATTATTTGTTTGTTTCATTTCCAGATTTGGGTATCATCTGGGTTCATCAAAATGATGTGAGAGCCAAATCAGTCACATTTGATATTCACTTCAGAGGTTCATTTCAGCTCTACTTATCGATTATTGTGCACTTTCCTCCTCTGATTACACCTCCCCACTCATTCGCTAATCTTCATGGGTGTCCACTAGTTTTGGCCCAGAAGCTCCAACTTCAGTCTGAAACAGTGGTGGCTGGTGTTTTTTGAGGCTGGTGGAGCAGTGGGTGGGTTGAACCTCCCTTTGCCACTGACAGGCCTTGGAGTGGAGTCTGGCTAGTGGGCAGGCCAGTGGCTTGGCTTAACCCAGCAGCAAGGAGTTCCAGGGTGAACATTGGATGGGCATTACATTAGTTAATGCTGGGAACTCCCTGCTGCTGCATAAAGCACTGCCACTGGAGGATAGAGAGAGCTCTAACTGGGTCTCATCCACTCTCTCTTTCCCACCAGGTCCAAATTAATCATAGTAGGTTAAAAAAAATAGATCACCTTGCCATCGCCTACCTTTATCCTGAACTCTCAAATCCTCGATCTTCATGCCCTCCTTGGACAACTGTAGTCTTCTGAAGGTGTAGCCGTTGGGACAAGCCTTCCTTCTGGCTTGGAGAACTGGGAGGACTGAGGGTGATTTCAGACGTTACGGGGCCCTTTGGCCCCGTACCGAAATCACCGAATTCATTCCCCCCCGGGATCACCCCATCACGCCATATCAGACGTGCTGGGGGATCCCAGGGGGGAATCTGGGAGGGGGTGGGGCCTCTCGGCTCAACATGTGGCCGCACGGCCCCGCCCCCTCCACGCACCCCGCCTCCCTCCCTCTGTGGAGATGGGCGGGCGGTGGGGCCAATGTGGCCGCCTCGTCGGGCCGGATTCGCCACGGCCTGGGATCCCGCCGGTGATCCCGGGCCGTGGCGCCCGACCAGACAAGACGCCGGGGTTCACCCCAGCGTGGAATTGCATTCGACATGCGGCAGCCGCCGGTCCCTCCGCTTCGGCCGCTCGCGTGGTGAATGTAATTCCATGCCGTGGTAACATCTGGGGGGAAACGTCCGTTTCCCCCAACAGACGTTAGGAGATCACAGCCACCACGCAGAATTGAGCATGGTTGACTGTGATCTCGTAACGTCTGAAAATACCCTGAGTTAGCTTCCTGTCCTGTGACAAGCTGAATCAGAAGAGAATGAAAGGGAAGAGAAGGACAAGACAGAGGAAAAGTAGGAGGGAAAGGGTTTGGTTTTGGTGCATGAGAAGAGGAAGGGGAAGAGATGGGTTCCATGGAGGACACGGAAAATGGGTCTCTTTGTTGTCTGTAGCCTTCTCTTCTGCCATGCTCCTTCCTACTTTTTCCTTTGTTCACAAGGAGATCAGTTGTAGGCCTGTATTGCAACCAAACAAGTCCCATCCAAACCAGCTTTCTAGCACCTACATTATATCCCTAGCAGCCAAATGCCTGTCCAAACAAACAGGCCCTTTTGAAATGGACTACCATCATAGGTCACAACTTCAATGAACAGAAAATTCTGCAAAGGCCAACAAGATTATGTGAAATCCTAAATGGCACACCATAAATGCGGCATAGTGTTTTACAAAGGGAGAAGAGGCATGCACAGTTCAGGAGAGGGCAGGAAGCACTCACCATGTGACATTCAACAAAAGACACACCAAAATGCAGGGAAAGCACTTTAAACCAAAGAATATTAACCTAGGCCTGAAGATAATGGATGAGAAATTTTAGCCTAAAAAGTATGACTAGTACCTTTTCAATAATTAACAGAACACAAAACTGTAATAAAAACATAGGAGTGCTTTCAGACACCATGATTATCACTCATGAACTCCAGCAGAAGCACCAACAAAATATTGCAACATCTAAAAACACCCTTAACTGATCCCTAAAATTAATGGGCCAGATTCCCTGCTACCATAAAGCATTTACACAAGCTGAATAGCTAGTTCACAGTGGCTTTATGAATTTCATGACAGGCTTAAAGCATGGAAGAATAAAGGAAGAAATCCCAATAAAAAAATCATAGTTAATATACTAAAGCAATACAAGGTATATCACCAGAGTGTTCAGCATTACTGGGGAGTTTAAACAAATATAGTTTTAAAAATCTCTTACTCAGTACACAGTTGAAAGTTTACACCAGCATGATAGATATGTTAAAGAACTTTTTACTTGTTTTAAAATACAAAACGCATGTAACTGTTACCCAACTAATTCAAATAGAAGTTTCATAAAGACTTTGGTTTTGAACCAATATGATGCACTTATTTTACTTATTTTACATTGTATACCTAGCAATTCCCTATTTCATCCAGAAGATAACAAACCTAGTAATTCACTATTTCATCCATAAAATAAAAAGCAATCAATCATGATATCTTCTTGTATCAGCTTGAACATAGGTTACTTGGTGTCAGTGATTGAAAAGCAAAGCTCAGTACTTATTCTATGTGCCCTTGTCTGCAGCAATTTTAAAATACTAAACAAAAGATGAACTGTTGGCATATGAATGTATCTAGCATCTGAATTGCAAATAAGCTAATCCTAGCTGAAATAAAAGTGACTAGAGCAGAAGCCCAGAAAAACAGCGACAAACTAGTGGCAGAAATAACTAATGTAAAGCCACCGTAGAAATGGGCAATAAAAAGCTACAGGCCATGGGCAAAAGAGTGGATATTGCAGAGGAACGCATTGCAAGCATAGAAGATCAGGCCCTAAAATGTGAAAATGAAAGAGTCAAACTCAAAGAAGCTGTAGGATTCCTTCGATCAAAATAAGAGAATCTAGAAAATACAGATCAAGGAGGAGCAACTTGAGAATCATGGGGGTGAAAGAAGCAGCTGAGGCAGATGGGATGCAGGATTTTCTGACAGAAATCTTCAGTTCCAACTTTCCAGATCAGCAACACCTCCACAAAGCTAAATTTGAAAGAGTTCACAGATCCTTGAGAGCAAATCCTAAAGACAATGAGACTCCTATAGCAATTATCATTAAATTTACTAGATATAAAGATGAAGAAGCACTGCTAAACCTAGCAAGGAAAAAAAAAGCAGCACTGGATCATCTGGGCAACAACATCAAAATCCTCCCTAATTATGCACAAGAAACCATGAACAAATGAAGGGCATGGTCCAAATACTTCCCAGGACTTCTAGATATTCGCTTAGAGCCCCAACTGTGGCACCCCATAAAGATGACAATCTTGATCAATGGGAGAAGATGAATTTTTGAAGACACCAGTGACCTGGAGATCTTTTTACAAGCCCATGCACCCAACCAACAAATTGAAGATTAATCATGCAAATTCCCCAAAGCAAGTCATAGGAGAAGATCACTTCTGGGGGGAAAAGAAACAAAAAACAAGATTCTTCAGGAACACCTAAACCCAGGACGATCTGAACCTAATACTCACATCTGGGGTATCAGATAAGTCTCATTTTATTTACTTTGGTTGAATATATAAAATTTATTTTCAAAAATGTTATGTATAAAAGGCGCTTAATTCTATTTATATACCTAAATACAAAATTAGTAATTGAATTGTTGCCAGGTTAAGGTATTACCCACATAGTAGTGGTCAACAAGAAGAGGAAAATATGCCCACAGGAACCCCCATCACCCACCAAACCAATAGACATAGGAGTTGGCACACAAAGTCAGTTTGTTATTTGTTAAATTATGTTATAACGTTCAGCGATACCAAAAATACCATTATGGCACAAAGCAATGTGGAATCCAAAAAAATCACCACATTCTTCTTTTTGGAAAGGAACCTTAAATTTCTTGCTTTGGTTAGGAGACATTTATGCCTCTTGTGCGAGGAAAAAGAAAGCCGGGGTCCTAATATGATTTTCTATCAACACAAATTTCAAACTAATAAAAATACCGAAAGATAATGAAGAGAGATTTCTACTCCTTATAGAAATTCTTAACTCCCAAAAGATAACCCTGGTAAACCTTTACATGCCAAATTTGGACACTTTTCATTTTTTTCAAAAAAATATACCCTCTGTTATTTGGCAGGTAGAGGGTTTACCTTTATTCAGGGTGATTTCAACTCACCTCTCACATCATTGGACTACTCCGCATGCTCCTTAATAAAAAACCCTCTCATTTAAACATAGCTAAACTGATAGCTTAACATGATCTGGTGGATATATGGAGATGCTTAAACCCCTCAGTAAGAGCTTACACATTTTACTCTCCAGTACACAGCACTTACACAAACCTGACCACATTATAATGGAAAGAACACAATTCATAATTGCCTGAGCAGTGATATAATACCCATTACTTTTTCTGACCATAACACAATGGGTATTTTCAGATGTTACGATACCACACTCAACCACGGTGATTATCCACTCAACCACGGTGAATCCCCCATGATGGTGGATGGTCCTGTAACATCTGGTTGCTCACCACCAGATGTTCACCACAGTGAACCACTGGCGGTGAACAAAATAACCACGCTTTTGAGGATGGTCTGGGCACCATCCCCAAAAGCGTGGTTAATTAACCACAGCAGGGAATTGGTGGATGGTAACGTCTGTTACTGCTGCTGATTCTGGGCCATGGCCCAGACCCTGAGTCAGAATTGGGCACCAGAGCCGCATTGGCCGCTGCACGCGCCCATCTCCAGGAGGGCAGGCGGCTGGGGGGACATGGGGGGGCTGGGCTGTGTGGCCACACGTTGCACCGTGCAGCCCCGCCCCTGCTCCAGATTCCCCGCCGGAATCAGCCAGCATGTCTGTTGGACTTGGCTTTTTGATCTCGGCAGGGAATCAAAAGGTGATTTCGTGATGGGGCCAATAGGCACCCCAACACATCTGAAATCACCCAATATTCACAAAATTTAAATTGTATGATTCTAACAAATCAGGAACCAGAAACTGGCAATTGGATAGAGGACTCCTTAAGAATATAGAAATTAAAGAACAATTAAAGGAAGAAATTAAAGATTACTTTAACCTTAATGAGGGGTCAGTACCCTCCTCCCAAACACTGTGGGAAGCAGCGAAAGTAGTCATTTAGGGACAAATGTATAGCAATCAAAGCTAGTATAAATAAAAAAAGAAAAGAAAGGAACTCAGAACTTCGTAACAAATTGTAATATCTAGAAATAGAAAATAGGAGATTACCCAGCAAGCAACAACAAATAGAAATAAATAAAACTCAAGAACAAAATAGACACAATAGACACCCAAAGTGCCATACAACAACTGATCAGGCAGGGCACTAGCACAAATGACAAAATACAGACACAAAAAACCCACAATCCCAATAATCAAACTTCTAAATGGTAAATTAGTGACAAAAGAGGAACAGATCTAGGAAACATTTGTTGATTTCTGCCAAAAACTTTATTCTTCCTCCAATCCAGACCCTGTAGAGATAAAGAAGTTCATTAACAAATATAATATCCCCAAATTCAACCAAGATGAAATCTGTTTTCTTAATACCCCAATAACACTAGAGGAAATCAAAAACACAATTAAAAAGCTCATAAAAAACAAAGCTTGTTGACCAGATGGGCTGCCGGAAGAATTTTATCAAACTTTTAGCAATATTCTAATTCCATATTTAAATATAGTTTATAATGGCATAAAACAGACACATTCTATGCCCCCACATTTGATGAGGCAATGATCACCCTGATACCAAAACCTGACAGAAACCCATAAGAATGTGGGAATTATCATCCAATTTCCCTTCTGAATATAGACTATAAAATATTTGCAAAACTTTTAGCAAATAGAATGATATCCATTAAAGGAGAAATTATCCAAACAGATCAAACAGTGTTCATTCCCCATAGCCAAGGGACAGACAATATAAGAAAAACAGTCAACTTAGAGTGATTTCAGACGTTACGCTGGCCCGATTCATCACAGTGAATCCCCGGTGGCGGTGAATGAAACAACCACCCCCGGTGGCCAAAAGAAGCCCCAAACAGATGTGCTGGCTGATCCTGGTGGGGAATCGGGGAGGGGGCGTGGCCGCACGGCACAACGTGCAGCCGGATGGGCCCCCCCCATGCTCTCATGCTGCCCACCCTCTGGGGAGACGGGTGGGTGCCGCGGCCAATGCAGCCGCAGCGCCCGCCCGAATTGACCATGGCCCGGAATCCCGCCGGGGATTCCGGGCCGTGATTGCCATCCAGATGTTACTTTTTGTTGGTTCCCACCGGGAATCTCTTTGACCACGCTTCCCGAGAATTTCACCCGGGGAGCCCGGAAAGCGTGGTTGAAATTGACCTCATGTGGATATTGAGCATGGTGAACATCTGGCGGCCGCCAAACAGACGTTCAGGGTGCTTTTGCCCCGCCGCGGGATTGAGCGTGGTTCACTGTGGTTGAGCGTGATCTCGTAACTTCTGAAAACACCCTTAATTTATGCAAACCAAAATGCTAAAACGCCAACGCTAGTATTATCAGCAGATGCTGAGAAAGTATTTGACAGGGCGGAGTCTGAATGTTTATACCTGTCAGTGGGACGGGGAAAGGAGGGGGGAAACCCACACACCCTGTACAAACACGCCGCTCTGAAGGTTACGAAGGGGTCCCAGGTGCCCGTCAGGATAGAGTGTGGGCCACTCAGTATGCTTTCGCAACAAGAGTATAGGCCCCTATCATCATAGGGCTCAGAGCTCTCACCTAACTGTAAGTTCACACACGCGCTTCCACACCAAGGGGAAAGGGTACAGCCTTCGTGGGGAAGGAGTGTGGGGGAAGCCAGGGGAGGGGACCCGGGTAAAGGGAACACTATGGGTTAAGAACAATCACACACCAAGGCGGAGATGGTACCCCCAGGTAGGGAAGGGCAACTGGCACACTGGCCCGAAGGCCCGTTCACCCACCTTGCTGACCAGGGAATGCAGGGAACGGATGACACACACTCGAGCACAATATACCTTTAAGAAATCACACAGGGGAGGAAGGGAAAGGAGGAGGGAAACAATGAGGCAGTCCAGAATAAATCACCACAACACTCTCTAGTCAATTACACTTATCTCGCAAGGGGGCCAGTCTCTCCACAAGCTTCTGCTCTGTTCACCGGCAGGGAGCTTACTGTGTCCCTGCCTGATAAAGGGCTAGCTCCGCCCCCTGCGTGCGTGCGGAGACGCTCAGAGCGACGCAGGGGGGGGCGTGGCCCTGCCTGAGTGTCTCCAGCTGATCCCCGCAGCCGCTCAGAGCGGCGCTGCGGGGGGCGTGGTTCAGCTGTCCCTCGTGCCCTGCCGGCTGCCTGCGGTGAGCTGGAAGCAGGCTGTTGCCTTCTATTCAGGTTTGTGGGGGCCCTGGGGCTCGGGGGTTGCTGGCATGCCCGCTGCGGGCGGCGGCGGCGGGTGACAATACCCCCCCCTCGAGGGCCCCCCCCCGCCGCATGCCCCAAAGTACTCCTGGCTTCTCGGGATGACGAAGATGAAAGAGTCGGAGTAACCGAGGGGCAGAAACATGGGATGCGGGTTCCCAGGAGCGTTCTTCCGGACCAAAACCTTGCCAGTCAATTAAGTAGTGGACACGGCCACGAAGGAGCTTGGAATCCAGTATCGCACGGACTTCGTAGCTGGGGTTGGCGTCAAGAGCGATGTCATCGGAGGCTGGGCTAGAGGTACCTGGGTCCTTCGTAGAGGGTGCGGACTTGAGCAGAGACACATGGAAGGTGGGGTGAATATGCAGACGTGGTGGAAGCTGTAGAGTGTATGTTACTTCGTTCACTTGCCGTAAGATAGGGAAAGGTCCTAGAAATCGGTAATCTAATTTCGCAGAGGGGCGTTTAGAAGGGTAATGTCTTCGGTCCAACCACACTAGGTCTCCGGGCTGGTAGTGAGGAGCAGGCAACCTGTGACGGTCTGCGTACTGTTTGTATTGTTGTCTTGCTTTCTCTAATGTAGCTTTTGCAAGGGCATGAACATGTTGCAATTGTTGCGCCAATGCTCCGGCTGCAGGAACGGTTGTTGACGCCAATTCAGGTGTGGCCATTTGGGGGTGGTAGCCATAAGTGACAAAAAAAGGAGAATTGCCGAGAGACGCGTTTGGCGCATTGTTATATGCAAACTCCGCAAGCGGAAGCCAAGAGTACCAATCGTCCTGCAAGTAATCAATATAGCATCGTAAATATTGTTCGAGGTTTTGATTGACTCGCTCTACTTGCCCGTTGGCTTGGGGATGGTAGGCTGTCGTAGGCTTGAGTTTCACTCGAAGAGCTTTGAAAAGGGCGGTCCAGAAATGAGAAACAAATTGGGTTCCTCTATCACTGACAAGTTCCGTTGGCCATCCGTGTAGCCTCATTATGTGTCTTATAAAAAGAAGAGCGGTCCGTTGTGCCGTGGGGAGGCCTTTACATGCGACAAAATGCGCTAGTTTAGAAAAGTGATCCACGGCTACAAGAACAGTGGTGTAACCCCGAGAGGGTGGTAATTCCACTATGAAATCCAGCCCTATCCTTTGCCAGGGACCCGTGGGCAAGGTAGAGAGTTGGAGTAGTCCTGTTGGACTCCGTCGGGGGGTTTTAGTACGAGCACATGTTGCACAAGCTCTCACATATTGCTGTACATCTTTTGACATGGTGGGCCACCAAAATTGCCTCTGCAAGAGTTTGAGGGTTCGATCCGTTCCTGGGTGTCCGGCCAAGGGGGCATCATGGTGCGCCCAGAGGACTTGTGGTTGACAGGAAGGTGGCACCACAATTTGTTGGCCTCTTTTATAAATGCCTGCCTGATAAACAAGGGCAGAGTTCTCTTCTAGTGATAGTTCCCGTGCTGAGGCGTGACGAAGATGTTCGAGAGACGGGAGTGTGGCGGCGAAAACCCGTTGTTCTAAAATCGGGCCTGTAGGCCGTAGGTCAGCGTCTTTTCCGTCCTGATATCGCGACAGGGCATCCGCTAGTAGGTTCATTTTCCCAGGTCGGTATTGAATAGTAAAGGTAAAACGAGAAAAGAAAAGGGCCCAACGGGCATGGCGGGGGTTTGCGATGTGAGCTGTTTGAAGAAAGGTAAGGTTCTTGTGATCAGTTGTTACGGTAATGCTGTATTGTGCTCCTTCGAGGTAGTGCCGCCAGGTCTCAAATGCCGCCTTGATGGCTAGGAGTTCTCGGTCTAATACCGTATAATTCCGTTCGGCTGAAGAAAGTTGACGCGAGTAATAGGCACACGGGAGACACATCTTGTTGACATCTTGCTGAAGTAGCACCGCCCCAATTGCTATGCTGGATGCGTCAGCTTCTACGAAGAAAGGACGGTAGAAGTCTGGATGCTGAAGTAAAGGCGCGTGCATGAAGGCCTCCTTAAGAAATTGGAAACTATATTCCTGCTCAGAAGTCCAGATGTATGGCTGGTTTTTCTTTAAGAGTCGTGTTAATGGACTAGTGACATCAGCGTAGTGAGGCACGTATTGGCGGTAGTAATTTATACTACCAAGAAATCGTTGAAGAGCCTTTACTGATTTAGGCGCAGGCCATTGTTGGATTGCGGCGATTTTTGTCTGGTCCATCTGAATTCCTTCTGGGCTGATGACGAACCCCAGGAACTCAACAGTGGTAAGGTGAAACGCACATTTCTCCTGTTTACAATAGAGGTTGTGAGCTTGCAACCGCTGAAGGACTTGGCGCACATGGGAGATATGTTGCGTTAAAGATTCGGAGTAGATGAGAATATCATCCAGATAAGCGATGACGAAGGTATCAAGTATATCCCGTAGGATATCATTAATGAGATGCTGAAAGGCGGCAGGGGCATTAGCTAATCCAAACGGCATGACAAGGTACTCAAAATGCCCGTATCGGGTTCGGAAGGCCGTCTTCCATTCGTCCCCTTCGCGTACTCTCAATAGGTTGTAAGCCCCCCGAAGGTCCAACTTCGTAAATATTTTTGCCCCTTGAAGCCGATTGAGAAGTTCTGGAATAAGGGGTAGGGGGTATCGGTTTTTGATAGTCACACTATTGAGACCTCGATAATCTATACAAGGTCTTAGGCCCCCATCCTTTTTAGAGACAAAAAAAATAGGAGCCCCTGCGGGGGAAGTGGAGTGACGTATAAATCCGTTTCTCAGGGCCTCCTCCAAATACCTCCGTAGTTCGGCTAGCTCTGGGGCGGAGAGCGCATAAATGCGTCCAAAAGGGGCCTCGGATCCTGGAATCAGTTCAATAGGGCAATCGTAGGGCCGATGCGGAGGTAGATGGGCTGCTTGGGTTTTGCTAAAAACCTCTCTTAGGTCCTGGTATTCTGGGGGGAGAATAGGGCCTGGAGTCGGTGTTGTTTTCTGGGTGGCTGCTGAGGTCAGTATGCGGGGAGTGGGTTGAATACAATGCTGCTTACAGTATTCGGAATCCAGTTGTACTTGGGCTTGGCTCCAGCAGATATGAGGCTCATGACACGCGAGCCAAGGTAGCCCTAAGACCACACGAAATAGGGGGGTGCAGACCACATCAAAGGTTATAGTTTCTTCGTGTGCTCCTATGGCACAAAGAAGGGGGAAGGTTTGTTTGGTAACTGGACCTGATACTAGGGGTGACCCATCAATAGTTTGAACTATCTCGGTCTTACATTTGGCTTGCATTGGGATCAAAGCCTCGCAGGCAAAAGTAGCGTCGATGAA
This sequence comes from Sphenodon punctatus, assembly GCA_003113815.1. Lineage (NCBI taxonomy): Eukaryota > Metazoa > Chordata > Lepidosauria > Sphenodontia > Sphenodontidae > Sphenodon > Sphenodon punctatus. The sequence continues at coordinate 1,029,413 of QEPC01004587.1, forward strand.
ATTAGTTGAAGCTCCTGAATCTATCAAGGCCCAGGCCACCAAGGACCGTCGGGAATCGATGGTTAGGGTTACGGGTATACGTACGTGACGGGGATTCTTGACCCATCGGGCGGGGTCAAGTTCTAGGGTCGAGAGGCCCCCCGTCCCTCTCGGCCCCTGACGTTTCCCGTCTGCCGACGGGCGGGTGGCAACAGAGGGCATTCCCGTATGAAGTGCCCTGGCTCCCCGCAATAGAAACAATCCCTGGCTTGACGACGCCGATCCCGCTCTTCGGTGGTAAGCGGGCCTCGTGATGCACCCAGCTGCATGGGCTCGGGTTCCGGTAGCATGGGTTTCGCTGCTTCGGGCGCCGACGGGCTGTATGATACGGGACGAGGGGGTCCACTCCGGAAGTCTTGCCGTCTTTCCTTACGTCGTTCTGAAAGACGAGCGTCAATTTGTAGAGCCAGTGTAGCGACTTTCCCCCATGTATCGGGGAGGGGGGCGTAGGCCAACTGGTCTTTGAGCTCCTCTGCCAAGCCTTTCCGGAAATGTACCCGCAAGGCGTCTTCAGACCATTGTAATTCCAATGCAAGCTGCTGAAACTGCGTGATGTATTCCATGAGTGGTTTCCGGCCTTGTTGTAAGGATAAGATGGCCGCCTCTGCGTCTTGTTTCCGATGGGGGTGATCGAACAAAAAGCAAAACTCTCGGAGGAAGCTCGCATAATCTGATAATAAAGGGTGTTTGCTCGTTAATAAATTGGTAGCCCAGTCCAAGGCCACCCCTCCGAGATTACCTATCACAAATGCCACCTTTAAGGCGTCGGTAGGGTACGTATTGGCCTGGGTTGTAAAGGTGAGTTCACATAGTGCCAGAAAGGCCCGACATGCCCTACGATCCCCCTGAAATTTTTCTATACGGGGTCCACGGGGTTCCCGAGGCATTCCTGGCCCTGGGGGAAGTACCGGGTCAGGGACCGCCGGAGCGGCGGCTTCAGCCCCGCCTTCCTCACCCTGTGGAGCCGGGGGGGCTAATAAGGCTCCTGCAGGGGCCAGCGGAGGTTGTTGTTGAGCTACTGTCGTGGCGAGCTCGGTATGTTGCTCTTGCAAATCTTTTATTTGCATAGCCAATGACTGTACTGCAGCAACCAATTCCCTTATTTCGCGGGCCACATCCATTATAGTACTAGGGGTGTGGGAGGTGCCGGTGAATCTGTCAGTGGGACGGGGAAAGGAGGGGGGAAACCCACACACCCTGTACAAACACGCCGCTCTGAAGGTTACGAAGGGGTCCCAGGTGCCCGTCAGGATAGAGTGTGGGCCACTCAGTATGCTTTCGCACCAAGAGTATAGGCCCCTATCATCATAGGGCTCAGAGCTCTCACCTAACTGTAAGTTCACACACGCGCTTCCACACCAAGGGGAAAGGGTACAGCCTTCGTGGGGAAGGAGTGTGGGGGAAGCCAGGGGAGGGGACCCGGGTAAAGGGAACACTATGGGTTAAGAACAATCACACACCAAGGCGGAGATGGTACCCCCAGGTAGGGAAGGGCAACTGGCACACTGGCCCGAAGGCCCGTTCACCCACCTTGCTGACCAGGGAATGCAGGGAACGGATGACACACACTCGAGCACAATATACCTTTAAGAAATCACACAGGGGAGGAAGGGAAAGGAGGAGGGAAACAATGAGGCAGTCCAGAATAAATCACCACAACACTCTCTAGTCAATTACACTTATCTCGCAAGGGGGCCAGTCTCTCCACAAGCTTCTGCTCTGTTCACCGGCAGGGAGCTTACTGTGTCCCTGCCTGATAAAGGGCTGGCTCCGCCCCCTGCGTGCGTGCGGAGACGCTCAGAGCGACGCAGGGGGGGGCGTGGCCCTGCCTGAGTGTCTCCAGCTGATCCCCGCAGCCGCTCAGAGCGGCGCTGCGGGGGGCGTGGTTCAGCTGTCCCTCGTGCCCTGCCGGCTGCCTGCGGTGAGCTGGAAGCAGGCTGTTGCCTTCTATTCAGGTTTGTGGGGGCCCTGGGGCTCGGGGGTTGCTGGCATGCCCGCTGCGGGCGACGGCGGCGGGTGACAATACCACATAATGGGGGAAATGGGAATGAGAGGCAATTTCCTACAGGCAATAAAGGCAATATAACTAAAACTGAATTCTAAGCTACTAATAAATGGAATCCCTTCAAAACCATTCTATTTATCCAGAGGTATAAGACAGGAATGTCTCTCCCCACTACTTTTAAATATTATGATTATGATTATGATTATTTTATGATGATGATGATGATGATGATTTTATGATTATTATCAAGCATTTATATAGCACCAGCAATGTACCTTGCAATTTACAAAATAATGGAATAGACACAGTCCCTGCCCTAGGGTTTACAATCTGAGAGACGGGGGGAGGGAAGAGTTGAAGGAAGGGGAACAGAGGGAGAGACCAGGAGTGTAACATTCACAAAGAATTACATAACAGAATTACTGGCATACGCTATCAGACAAAAAAAGAAATAAATGGAATTCACAATGGACCATCTCAACACAAACTATCACTATTTGTTGATGATATGCTGGTCTACCTAACACACCCAGTAAAAACAACCCCACTTATTTAAGAATTTATAGACCAATTCAGATCCATATCTGGATCCAAAAAAAACTACAACAAATCTCAAGCTCTCATTTTACCAAAGAATAAAGAAGAGAATGCCACTATAGAGAAACAGGTCCCATTTACCATCACAAAAAAAAGTTCAAATATCTAGGAGTTAATATTACTCAACACCTCAAATACCTGTTTCAGGCAAATTTTCCTAGTATACTAAATCAAATTCGCACTGAAATAGCAACTTGGAAATGCCTTATGACATCATGACTAGGCAACATAAATCTTTACAAAATGATCGCGCTACCTAAATTATTATATAAGGCAATGGCTCTACCAATTAACTTACTTCAAAACTTCATAGAGCAATGTGAGAGAACTCTTCTTGGAACAGATCGTTTTCCTTTTCCCTTTCCCTGTCTCCCTTAAATTTAGATAAATATTATTTGTGCATGTGAATCAATAATGATACCAATACCAAAAATAAAATCTTTGGGTGATTTCAGACGTGACGGGGTGACATTTGCCCTGTCACGGAATCACCCTATTGATTCCCCGTTGGGATCAATACCAGCACGTCAACAGATGTGCTTACTGAGCCCGGCAGGGAATCTGGAGAGGGTGCGGGCTACACAGTGCTACATGCATCGGCACAGCTCCCCCCCCATGCTCCCCCAGCAGGCCTCCCTCCTGGAGATGGGCAGGCGCAGTGGCCAATGCAGCAGCAGCACCTGCCCACCCCCCGGGAGATTGACCATGGCCCGGAATCGGCAGCAAGCATGACCGCCGATTCCAGGTCGTGGTCAGGGAACAGACGTGACGTTGACATGCTTAACCAAGGTGAATTCCACCGTGGTTGAGCGTGTTAATGTCACATCTGTTGGGGGGGAAGTGATTCCCACCAGGTATTCACCCCCGGTGGGAATCACTTTGACTACACTTTCAGAGATGGTCCCCGGACCATCCTTGGAAGTGTGGTTATTTTGATTCCCGCCAGTGGTTCACTGTGGTGAACATCTGGCGAGATTCAAACAGACGTTATGGGACCATTCGCCACCACTGCCGATTGTCTGTTGTTGAGCGTGGTTTTGTAATGTCTGAAAATACCCTTTGTTTGAAATGGTACCGAATATTGATAATGATACTGATACCAATTCAATACTGATAACAAAAACAATATCAAAATAATACCAAAAATGATAACCATCATGTTAATTGTCATTAATAACGATAACAAAAATGACATTTTTAATAACGAAAACGAAAAACAAAAACAATATTGGGGCCTGGTGCACACCCCTAGTAACCATGCCAAATATCAGACTATATTTTAAAGTGACCTCTCTTAGAACAATTAAATATGAATTTCACTCACCCACCAATTTTAGTTGGGTATAAATTGAAAAAAAATTGCTTGAGGTAACCAATCTACAAAAAATCCTAACAAGTGAAACCCCACAGGATAACAAGAAAATAGCAATGCATCCTTTGCCCACACTGCATTGCTGCACTGGCAACAAACTTTAAAACAACTGAAAATATCTGTAGTGGCCTCTCCATATCATCCACTAAATGCACAATACTCAATCAAAAACAATTTGGCTTGTAACCTAAGAAAAATACTTACCAAGCAAGGCATTAGTAGAGCGAAACACCTGTTTAGAAAAGAAAAAAAATCATAGAACACAGAACTGGAACAAATAAGAAAAACAAAAATAGACACATTGCAATTTTTAGAATGCAAAAGTATTTATACAGATGCAAAAAAGCAGGCCTCCCATAGAAATAGAAAAAAATACTATTCTGTCACGCCCCCCCCCAATAAGGGCATGGTAGTGAGAATTTATGGAGAGCTGATTCGTATTGAGACAACCAAGGAGGTAACCTACATCTCAAAATGGGGGAAAGACTTAGGCAAAAAACTCAGCAAAAAACAAGTACAAACTATTTGGCAAAACATGCATACTAGTGCAAACTCGCTGGAAATCAAAGAATCCCAGATCAAAGTAGCACTGAGATATTATCTTACCCGTCAGCATTTTAAAAAGAGGTAGGGATCTGAGTCAGGCCTCTGTTGGGGGTGATTACAGACATTACAGGCTCCCGAATCACCACAGTGGATTCCCAGCAGTGGCGAGCCGAACAACCACCCCCCGTGGTCCATGGAGGTGCCGAACAGATGTGACAGGAGTGGGACCATGTCAGGGAATCGTCCCGACAGACCACGGCCCAGGGCAGTGCAACAGACGTGACGCCGATTCCTGGCCGTGATCAAAACACCCAGAAGGTACCAGGGAGGGGCGGGAGGCAGACATGGCTGACTGAGGGCAAACGAAGCAAGAAGGGCAAAAGGAAATGCCCACACAAGGGAAACAGGAAGGGAGGGGGAGGAGGGAGAAGAGCTTCCAAGGGGGCACACACAACAGGCACAGAGACAACGAGGTCATAGCGGAACACACAGCACAAAAACACGCCTGAGCTCATACACATCCGCACGGGAAAGAAAGGGAAGGGGGAACACAGCGGGATGGCCAGCACACACGGCACAAAGGACATGGGGGGGAGGGGAGACCCGGGGCCAAGGAAGCGGGGGGGGACTGACCCGGGGCAGGGCATGGGAAACAGCAGCCAGAACCCCGACAACAGCACAGGCTGCACGGGCAACCCCACAGCTTCACAGGTAGCCCTGGCATGGGGGGACCCCCCAGGGCAGAGCACAGGCACAGGGGGAGTCCACATAGGCAGGGAGTGGCCCAGGAACAGTCCAGGAGGCAGAAAGGAACCTCACATGCCATAGAGGGTGCAATGGATGGGATGGAGGTGAGACGGAGCCGAGAAGCATCACAGCTGGTCCAAACTGCCCCCCCGGGAGGACACTGGGAGGTGCAGTCTGGGGGCCCCAGAAGCTGTGATCCCTCCTGTGCCTGTGCCACCCCATCCCCTTGGGTGACTGTGACCATGGGGTCACAGAGTCACCCAAGGGGATGGGGGGGCACAGGCACAGGAGGGATCACAGCCGGACTATGAAGGACAGCAGTATCCAGGTTGCTGGGAGTCGGCCTGGAGATCAGGACACAGCCACAGGAAAAGGCAGCCACGGAGGGGGACACTGGTTGCAGAGGCGGGCAGGGTGGTCCTGTGGAGGGGGTCCAGAGGCACAGGAAGGGGCAGTGGAACCCCAGGAACCAGCCAGCACAGCAGCAAGCCACAGACAGCATGGAGGGAGTGTGGAGCGACCCACGACATCAGGGCAGAGGCGGGAGCTCACAGCGGGGCCAGCATCCAGGGCCCAGAAGGCACAGGGGGCCTCACAGCCAGCTCCAGAGGGCCATGAAGGGGCCCGGGGCCAGGTGGCCTGCCAGGTGCATGTAGTGGGGCCACTGAAGCATTCCCCTACCCTATCCCAGTGCAGACATGTGGTGGGCGATGAGGTAGTATGCCTCGAAGGGATCCTGCACGACAAGCCCCATCTGGACATCAGAGCGGGACCACACACCAGACAGCGCTTTCAGCTCCACCCCAGTGGGCTCTGACAAGCCATAGTCAGCAGCTGGGGGCCACAGAAGGTGACCGAGTTCCGGCAGGCAGTGATAGACCACCCCTCGCGACCACTGGTACCCATGGGCCCAGTGAACACAGTCAAAGAAGGGCCCCCTTCCACCTGACAGGGTGTGTAGGTGGCCAGGCTGCACACAGAGAGCAGACATGGTCTCCGCCACCAACCATCCCACATGCGAGCACCTCATCTCTGGGATACGCCCATCGGGAACGGGATGCAGGCCCTGCGTCTCTGCATGCAGCCAGCAATCGCGGGCGCTCGCCTCATAGCCAAAGAAGCACAGTCCAGAGCTCAGACTCGCATAGGCACCTGTGAGGCTGTCCAGGCAGCTCAGGAGCAATTGCACAGCCGGGGAATGCCATAGGTCACACAGGGCCATGGTCTCGCGGAAGGTCCAACTATGGAAGGTGTCAGGGTTGGTGGGGCCCGCGAACCCTGGGCAAGTGCCACCAGCCATGGTCCAGAAAGCGGTGGATACTAACTGCAATGAAAGGGGGACCCCACAATCCCTGGAGGGATGGGAGGGAAAGCAGGGGAGTCCAAGTCCAAGTGATAAGGTCAGAGGCCGCAACATGGAACAGCAAACGAGCAAGGGGTAGGGTGCGGAGTTCAAACCCAACCCAGCTGCTGGAACCAAGCACACATACAGGACAGCCTACACACTAATCAGGGCGGGGAGGACAACAGGCAGCCAACACAGAGAGGTGGGAGGTGATGACAGCAGGATTTTAGCTGCTGCTGCCCGCATGACTGGGTGCAGGCTGGACCATGCACCATGTCCCATGCAGGGACTGCAGGTGTGCTCAATGGGACACCCACTTCTGCCTCCCCCCGGGTGCCCTGCAGGAGCTGGGCCTGCCAGCCGTGGGGTGAACAGAAGCGACCCAGAGCCACCTGCCTGGTCACCAGGCCGTGACCTGGGGGTGGGGCACAACAGGCACCAGCCTATAATGGGTGAAGCTCCAACCCACCCAGGGCACAGTACACCATGAAGCTGGGATGGCTGGGTACCTGCGGGATGCACTTAGCCATCTGTGCAGAGTGGTACCACTCGCATATGGACCTCCTGCACTTCCAGACCATAGAGGTGCACCTGGAAGCCCACCTGTGGGTGTGCATGGCCAGGAGAACTGCTACAGCAGGGAGACCCACCACGGGCGCAGGTGCTCCCTGGCCCAGTTCAGGGCCCAGCAGGTGTCCGGGATGGCCCAACAGGCCTTCGTCCATGCCCAGGAGTGGGCTGCTGTGCTCTGTGAGGTGGCCAGCCAGCTCCAGTGCTGGCCGTGCTGCCCAGCTCGCTATGCCCATTGCCCGGCGGGTATGGGTCATGGAGCAGCACAGGGGTGGTGGACCAGGGTGCTGACTCAGTGGGGTGAGACCACCTGGAGAGTGCCCTTTCGGATGGACAGGCGCATCTTCCTGCAACTCGTGGAGCTGTTAACACCCTGGCTGGAGCAGCAGCACACACCCATGCAGGCCCCCATTCCCATGGTCCAGCGGGTGGCCATTGGAGTCTGGACCCTTGCAACACCTGACTCCTGCCAGTCCGTCTCTCAGAACTTCGGTGTTGGGGCAAGCAGCATCGCCGGGCTCCTGCGAGACATCTGCGAGGCAGTGGAGGACGTGCTCCTGGATCAAGCAATCCAGCTGGTGGACCAGGAGGCTGTTATAGCCAGCTTCACGGTGGGAGGATTCCCCAACTCTATGGGCACTGTGGATGGCACCTACATTGAGATCATGCACCCATCCGATGGGGAGGCCTCGGAGTATGTAAACCGACATGGGTACCACTCCCTGTAACTATAGGCAGTCATGGACCACTGGGGACGATTCATAGACATTTACACAGGCCACTTTGGGCACAGCCACGATGCTCGGATCATGACCATCTCTCCCTTCTATGTCTCCCGGATGTACCGCGGGGACTTCGCGGACATGGGGATGACCTGGATCAAGGAGGTGCTGATGCCCCCCTGCATCCTGGGGGACCCGGCCTATCCACTCATCCAGTGGCTGACGAAGACATACCTGGTTGCCAGGAACCCTGTGGAGGCACTGTACAATACACGCCTGTGTGCAAGCAGGACTGTGGTTGAGAGGGCCTTCAGGGCCCTCAAGCAGCACTGGAGGTACCTCGCTGGCCAGCTGGACTACACGGTGGACACCTCTGACGTGGTGATGGGAGCCTGCAGTGTTCTGCACAACATGTGTAAGACTGATGGGGCTGCCCTCGGCTACCCCATGCCCCGGCACCCTCCCAGCCCCGTGCCTCTCTATGTGAATGCTGAGAACCCACAGGAGTACTGGTACGCAAAGTGTATCCATGCTGCCCTGGCTAGGTGGATCAGCTGGGATGCCGAAGCGTGAGGCCACCCACCACCATCTCCACCACCCCAGGGGCCCCCACCAGCACTCTGGGCATGCCCCTAGATGCCCACCCACCCCCAGCCCCATGAACAGAAAAAGGACTGTGACTGTGGTGCCCATGCATTTATTGTGAATACCTCCTACAGTTCACACCACCACAACCACCACCTACCTCCCAGTGCCATCCCCCCCAGACTGCTCTCCCCCTTTGCCCCCTTTCCCCCCTTCCCCAATGTCTCTGGGGTGTCCCTCTTGGCTTCCATGTGGTCACCATGGAGCTCTGGGAGCTCCCCTCCCCCCCACATTCCGTATCCCCAAAAGTGTCCTGGGATGCCTCAGTGTCCATAGGGGTAGGTGTTGGGAGGGAGGGCGGACCCAGGGCCGGAGGGGCCCCCTGGGTGGCTGCTCCCTCCGGAGGCCCACAGGGACAGGTAGGTGGATGTGCGGGCTCTGCGGGCATGCCGGTGTCTGGGGCATTGGAGGAGGTGGTGGGGTCGCCTAGGGGCCCGGAATTAGGGCCAGGGTAGGTAGGTTGCCCGGCGGGGTGGCTGCAGTCACATACGCACCCATGGTCCCCGTGTGCAGCAGCAGCAAGGTGCATATGTCATAGGACCGGTCCATCTTGGCAGAGTGCTCCCTCACCATCTAGTCAATGGCCTGTTCCAGCTGCCCGAATGCCTCCACCTACCTGCTGTGCTCCCGGTGCTCCCGGTGCTCCCGCCTCCATTCGAGATGCACCTTTGCCTGAAGCCTCCTATCCCTTGCCTCCGCTTGCTGCACCATCCTTTCGGTGGCTGCCTTCATGCAGTCAATGGACGCTATCATCCGCTTGCCCTGCTCAGTGGTGGTGCAGACTATGTCCTCCGCCTGATCCTCCCTCCGGCACCATACCCGTGCTTGGTGCTCCCTCATCCACTGAGCTGAGGGCATGGGGCCAGCTTGCTGGGACACAGAGGGTTTCCTTGTTGGGGTGCACAGTAGGGGTTGGTTAGGTGCCCCAGCCACATGCCCACCATCCCATGGCATGGCTGGGGGGCCATGAGGCCCCCCCTTCAGGTAGCCAGCTGGTGCCCTCCTCCGGCATTCGCCTGCATCCAGGCCCCCCTCCCCCACACCCCAAGGGCTGGGTCCCTCATCCGGGCTTCCCGCGGCTTCCTTTCCCCCCACTTGCCAAGTTGCCTCACCTGGGACCTCTGACTGCTCCTGCGGCTTCTCTCTGCCGTCCCCCTCACCAGTCTGTTGCAGCTGCTGGAGAGTGCCGTGACCTGTGCATATATGGGAGGGTGTGTGTGGGGGTGGGCTGACTATGTCCCCCAGTGGCCCCCCGGGCTGCCTTTTCCATGGTCTGGGGTGTCAGGGGGTTCTGGGAGCAGCCCCGTGGCCAGTGTGCCCCCCTCCCCTGGCCCATCCCCCCTGGTCTGTTTCCCATCCCATTCACTGGCTTACCATCTATGTTGGTCTCGTAACCCTCCGAGGCCAGTCCCTCCATGTTGCTGGGGTCCCGTTGTGTCCCCTGGCTGAGGGCGACCAATGTGTTGGCCTCGGCTCTGCCAAGTCTAGTGATCGGCTGGGTGCTCTCGGGGCTGGTGTGCGAGGGGGGGCTGCTGGTCCCCGAGGCTCTGGGGTGTTCCTCTTGGGAGGCAGAGCCCCTGGATCCAGTGCCTTCTAGCTGGGCGGCAAGGGGAGGGGGTACATCAGCCCGATCCCTGCCCTGGACCACGGCACTCCCCACAAGGCGCGGGGTGATAATGGAGTCCTTCATGTGCAGGATGTGATCCAGGGTGTCATAGTAGGGGGCGGTCTGGGCTCCATGGCCGGACCACTGGTTGTTTAGACTTGATGACCTTGTACTCCCTAATGAGCTCCTTGACCTTTAATCAGCACTGGGCCACAGTCCTGTGGTGCCCTGCCACCTCCATGTCCCACACGATCTCCTGGTAGACGTGCTCATTCCTGTGGTTGACTGCAAGCTCTAGCTGGTGCTCCAGGGTCTCCCAGATCCTAATGAAGTCCTGGGTTTCTCTGTGCCCCCATTGCCCCCCTCGGTGGTACGGACTTCTCCCACATGGGTCCTCCTTGTCCTGGTCCTCCTCCTCCTCCTCCTCCTCTTCTGCATGTCCTGCTCCCGTCGTCTCCGGGGGCTCAGGCTCCCCGGTCCGTTTCCATGTCTGTGGGTCGTAAAAGGGGGGGGGGTTGTTTGCCAGGTTGCCTCAGTGCTGCGGCCCACACCTTTTCCCCCCACCCGCTGGCCCTTCCACCACTCTTGGTGCCCCTGTGCTGCTGCCCTCCCCTCCTCGCTCCCCTTAACCATTTCCAGGGTGCCTCGTCCCCTGGTCCGGTTGCCGGCTCCGGGGTGGCCTGTCCCAGATTCTGCTGCTGCTGCTGCTGCTGCTGCTGCTGCTGCTTCTTCTGCTCTCCCACCGCCACCTCCATGTGCAGCACGACCACCTCCTCCGCATTCGCCTCCTCCATCTCCTCCTCCTTCTCCCTTGCTCGCTCGCCCTCCGTTCTCCTCTCCCTTCTGCCTCGATCCATCCTGCCACATCCCCCTGCTGCTGTGTGCCCTTTAAATCTCCCTCCCCGATCTGTCGTTGCTTGTTGCCTGGCAGCGACACTGTGTGCATTGTTCCCAACTGGGAATCTTTTTGATTGATTCCGGCTGGTGGTTCTTGTTCAGTCATTATGGGTGATTTCAGATGTTACGGGTGGGCGGTTCACCACAGTGAACCCCCAGGGGAGGTGAAAAGCGCAACCACGCGCGGGTGTGGAAAAGCGACCCAAACAGATGTGCCGGGAACAGGACCACGGGCGGGAACCGGGCCGAAACATCGCGGACTGGGGCAGCACAACAGACGTGCAGCCGAACCCCCACCGGGCGCAAACCTCCCACAAGGCACCGGCAGGGGCGGGACACAGACATGGCCATCTGAGGGCAAACAAAGCCAAAAGGCACACAAGGGAAAGCCCACACAAGGGAAATGGGAAGGGAGGGGGAAGGAGGGAGAACAGGCTGACAGGCGACACACACAGCACATGCGCACACGCACACACACACACACAGCGGACCCGCAGTGAGACACACCGCACGACCAAATGCCTGGGCACACACCCACCCACACCCACAAGGGAATGGTCGGGAAGGGGGGGCAGGGGCGCCCGGAACACAGCACGAAGAACAACGGGAGGGACGAGGGGGGGCACCACCAAGGGGCAAGGCACAGGCAGCAGCAACCTCCACCCCCACACCACCCCAGTCCTCAGAGGCGACCCCACAGCAACAGAGCCAGTCTTGGAGGGGGGGGCAGGACCCCCGGAACAAGGCACGATGGGGGCCCGCCATGCACAACGGGCCCGGTGGAGAGGGTCCAAGAAGAGGAGGAGGAGGAGGAGGAAGGGGGCCCCACAGTCACAGGGGGGCGGATGGAGGGCAGCCGGGTCTGGTGGAGCCCCTCTGCAGGTCCAGTGGAACTCCGACACCCCTCCACACCCAGGGAAGGAACACGGTCCAGTCCGGGGGGGCCCTACCCCCAAGTCACGCAAGCACCCAGGGGGTGTGTGCAGTTGGTGCCAGGGCCGGTGGGAGAGGACCACGAGCTGCACACGGGCGGGTCGGGAGGCCACACGGAGCACCCCACCCAGCCTCTGGGATGGGCAACCGGGGTGGGGGGGCCAGAGGAGGCCCAGGGCCATGGGCAGGGCCAGTAGCGAAGCACGAAGCAGGCAGGAGCTCACCGAGGCGGAGTCACCAGGGCGGGAGCAGGCAGCGGGGACCAAGGGCCCCCCCGGACCAGGGCGGGAGCCCACACGGGGGCACCACACCGGGGGGGCAGGGAGGTGATGCAGCTGTCACAGGCTGCCTCTGGGGGCCCCAGAGGCCCCAGGGCCCGGGTGCCCAACCCGATGAACCAGGTGGGGCCAGTGCAGCATGCCCCGGCAGTACCCCTGCAAGGACATGTAGTGGGCGATCAGGTAGTAGGCCTCAAAGGGATCGGGCATGGTGAGAGCCAGCTGCAAGTCCACACGGGCCCACACCACCAACAGGGACGGCATCTCCACCGCGGAAGACTCCGGCACACAGCAGGCAGCAGAACGGGGCCACGGAAGGTGCCCCAGCTGCAGAAGGCATTGGTACACCACCCCATGGGTGCGCTGGTACCCACGGGCCCCATGCACACAGGAAAAGTAGGTCACGACCAAGGCAGGGCCACCCTCAGCAAGGCACTCCATGTAGGCACTCAGACCACACACCACCAGCGCAGACAC
>QEPC01004587.1:1044576-1064708 GCA_003113815.1 Sphenodon punctatus
CGGTAGACGTATTCGTTCCTCTGGTTGATGGCGAGCTCCAGCTGGTACTCGAGGGTCCCCCAGTTCCGGATGAAGTCCCGGGTCTCCTGTAGGCCCCACTGGCCCCCTCTGTGGTAGATCTTCTTCCGGCTTGGCCCCTGCTGTTCCTCCTCCTGGTCCAGCTCCAGCTCCACCTGCTCCTGCTCCTCCTCCGCCTCATCCTGCGGGTGCGCCTCTGGGCGCGTGGGGCCGGGCTCATCCTGGGGCTCGTCCTCCCGGGCCGTTTTCCATGTCTGGGGGGGTCGGGAGGGGGAGAGTCGTTGAGTGGGTGTGGGTGGGGCCCCCTCTCGGGGCACCCCTGCCCCCGTCGGTCCCCCGGGGTTGCCCCGCCCCCCCGAGGGGGGTTCTCCCGTGCCCCCTGTTCCCCTCCCCTTGGTTGCCCTTACCCTTTTCCTGGGTGCCTCCACCGGGCCCGTTCCGGCCGCTGTCCCCGGGGCACCGCAACCCAGCTGCAGCTGTGGGTGTTGTGCCCGGGCCACCTCCCCAGTCGGGTACACCCATGTGCCCCCTTCCTATGCCTGTGCCCCCTCCACCTGCATCTCTGGGCCTGCCCCCACCTCCTCCACCTCCTGCCCCGCCAGTGTCGCTTTCTCTGCCTCCGCTCTCTTCCGCCTCCCTCCTCGCTCCATCCTGCCATGCTTGCTTGCTGCTGATTTCACTTTAAATCTCCCTCCAGCGTTTGTGTTGGTGCTGGTTGCCCGGCAGCGACGCTGCATGCCTCGTCCCCGTCTGGGGCTCGTTTTGTTCGGTTCCGCCTGGGGATTGGCGTCCAGACGTTACTTTTGCTTGGTTCCCGGTGGGGGTTCATTTGACCACGCTTCCCGGGACCTTTCCCCGGCTAGCCCGGGACGCATGGTTGAACTTGACCCCATGTGGGTATTGAGCGTGATGAACATCTGGCACGCGCCATTCAGACGTTCAGGGCCCTTTGGCCGCACGGGGGGGTTAAGCGTGGTTCACTGTGGTTGAGCGTGATCTCGTAATGTCTGAAATAATCCTTCGTTTCGTTGTTTCCCGGTGGGAATTGCTTTGACCACTCATCCAGAGATGGTCCGGGCCAGACCTCCGGAAGGGTGGTTAATTTTGTCCCCTACTGGGGATTGTCTGTGGTGAATATCTGGCACCCGCCAAACAGATGTTCAGTGCCCTTTGGCCCCGCTGCGGGGTTGTGTGTGGGTCACTGTGGTTGACTGTGATCTCGTAAAGTGTGAAAACACACTTGGATAGAATGTGGGTAGGGGAAAGGGGGGAGCATGTCGTTTTTGTTATTATAATATCTATAACAAAAATTGTCATTTTTGTTATCATTATTACAATAATGAAAACAAAAAATAATAACCAAAATAGAAAAGAAAATGACAATTTATTTTTGAAATAAAGGGGGGAACTGAAAAATGTATTTCTGGCTATAACTATTTTGATTCTTATTCAATTCTGATGAAATTTGGGGAGATTATACTCCCAGTGGAGGGCACTATGTGTAACACTTTTAGAAAGGATCAGTAAGGATGGGTGAATGCGGTGCAGATGTTTGGAGTTCGGACCGAACTTGGTCTGTTCGGACATCCGAACTAAACTCTTGAATGACCGAACAGTTCAGTCATGTTTGGATGTGTTCGGCTTAGTTCGGGGGCAGGAAAAACGTCTTTCCAGGGCTGAAAGTTAGGTTTCGGTTTCAATTTCATTTCAGTTTCAGTTTTGCTATTTTTGAATGTTTGGCCAAGTTTGGTCAAACTGAACTCGGCTGAACCGAACCATCGAACCCGAACTCGGGTTTCGAACCGAACGACCAAACATCCGAACCATGTTCTGTTCACCCATCCATAAGGATTAGGTAAAGGGAACCAATTTTATAAGCAATTGTATGTTGTGATTTTAATAAATACTCCATACACATTCGTGGCTACACCTTCTTTATCTTTCATCCAATTTGCATAACACCTGTGAATATTATGTCCCTCTACAGGCTAAACACTCCTGCTAATTTTCAGAAAGATTGGATAAAGGGTCCTGATGGTATAAGACATTAACTTGAAAATACATTTTCAGGCGTAACCTTTTTATATTCCATCCTGTTTGACAGGAATGTATCTCATAACTTCCCTGTCATTCCTGCCAAACTACAGGACAATTTAATAAAGGAACCCAAATTTATAAGCAATTGAAGTTGTCCCCTTGAAAACCAGTGTTTAGATAAATAGCACCACATGCAGTGCCAATCAAAGGCAGGCATCTGGTATGACAGAGGAAGGGAGGCTGTAGGATGGAGGATGTGGAGCAATCCAAAAGAATGATAGACACATTCGCTGGCCAATTACTGCATGCTTCCAGCTTTACAGGACCAATCAGTAGTGGCTTCGAGGCAGGCATAGGAGGCGGCCATCAGACGCACATGGAAGAGACATAACTGGGGCTTTTGGGATAGCAGTCCAGCAATCAGGAGACATAGTTTACACCTCCAGGCAGGCCAATTATCATCACAATCACATCCTGCAGCATTGTGACAGAGGACATAAGAAAATCTCTATTGGCTCTTTCCTAAACAGATGCTTCTGACTTCCCAGTAACAAGTGGGGGAGAGATGTTGGGATGGTCACAGCACAGAATGAGGATATTTGGTTGACATTTCTGCTGGCCAATTGGCATCACAAACCGATCTTATACCACAGTGACATGTGAGAGAATTCCTGTCATAGGCTCCTTCTCTGCACATGCTGTGCAGGCTTATAGAATCAGGACCCTTTATCACATCTTTCTGATACTTCACAGAGATGATTCTGAAAGTGTGAGATACAGCCCTGCCAAATTTCATGTACACTATTTGGACTACAAAGATGTTACAGTCAGTCATACATTTATAAGTGAATTGCTTACATCCAATCCTTCTGAAATTTGGCAAAAATAGTAGATATCAGAAGGGGTGTAAACGTGCCAAGTTTCATCTACATTAAATGGGAGGTAAAGACATTACAGCTAAGAATGTATATGAAGTTCTTTACCAAAAAAATCCAACTGCTTCTAAAATTGGATTCCTTTATTCAATCTTTTTGGACTGTGGTACACTTAATGCCTTCCATTAGAGGTATAATAATGCCAAGTTTCAGCCAAATATAATGAAATACAAGAAATTTACAGCTAAAAATGTGTTTTCCATTGAAACCAATGGAAAATGAAAACGAAAGCAAAAATGAAAATGACAATTTTATATTTATGAAAAAGAAAATGACATATTTAAATTACGAAAAGAAAAAACAAAAACAACAATGACATGGGCCCCTGTTGCACATCTCTAGGAGGGGGGAGATTACTTACATTGCTTGTGGGAATGCCCAGGGATACAATCATTCTGGTAGATGATATGGGGTTACATGAAAAAGGCCACAGAACTGATCATCCCATTCTGAACTGAAACTGCACTGCTAGGACTTTATCCGGAAATTCCATTGATGAAATACCATCAAGATAGCCGTTGATTGATGAGTTTAGCTGGTCTCAGCATAATAGCACGAAACTCGAAAAATGTGCAAGGTCTATTGGAATCTGAGTGGATACAGAGAATGTGGTACATGTATTCAATGGAAAAACTATCAGCAACCATAGAAGGCAACTACCAAAAATTCTCCACAAGGTGGTTTACATGCATTGAGAGTATATAGGGAAATACCTTGCCTACTGAAAGCAAATAATATATTCTGGACTATGCTGTTTAAAAAACTCCAGAAAAAGATGACCCCACATCAAATGAAACTCAAAATCTGGTTAACTGTATAAAGTTATGTGTTTTTTTATGTTGATAGTTATCCATTAGTTAAACTTCACAGATCACTCACCAATGTATAAGAAGCTCATATACAAATATTGTATGTTACAAAGTGAAATTTAATTTAATTAAACTTTAAAAACTAAAACAAAATACAAGGTATAAAACATAATAAATATAAAAATGCATAATCATAAATACCCCACTATCCTACACCATCCCCCCAACCCTCTCTCCACCCCAGTTCCCAAGGCCCTAGCTTACTCCTATCCCCCACAACTACCCCCTCCCCTAGCCCCCACTGCCAACACCCTTGTAAACAAAACTGCTTTGCACTGCCTCCTAAAGGTGCTCAAGTCCGGACTTAAATGAACCTCCTGGGGGAGGGAGTTCTACAGCTGTGGAGGGGAAGTCGAGAATGTGTTCCTCACTGTGGAGACCAAGTTAATGACCGGTACCTCCAAATGGGCACCCCTGGCCAACCGCAAAGGCCATAATAAATATATTTTCAGATGCTTTTTAAAGATGAGTAACTGAGACGAAAATCTAGATGGAGCGAGTTCCACACCAAGGGACCTACCGCAGGAAGAGCCCGATCACCCACTGACTTAAGATGCGATGGTGGAACCCCCAAATGGTTGGTGGTTCCTGAGCGCAGATACCTATCAATGTGAGGCTCCAGAAGCAGGTCTTGAATATAGCCAGGCAGTCAGTGCAGAGAAAGCAGTTGCAGTTCTAATATAAATTTATAAATGATGGATTTTTATCCCAGTGCAACACTTCCCTGGGCTCTCCTTCACAATGAGCCTGCCCCAAGCTCCAAGAGCTTCTAGCCCGGCTCCTTGCTTGCCAGTTCCCAAATCAATCTTCAAGTCCTCCCCTCACCTTCATCTGCACGTCAGTTCCTTATATCTCTCTAGTGCTCCTCAGTTTTCAGTTCCCTGCCACACCCCCTACTCAAGCCACAGTAGCTTGCCTTTATCTCATTCTGTGTTCTCAGCATTATCCAGCCCGGAAGGGATGTATCCCTGCTGAGACTTACTAGCCTCCAATTTGGACCTGGATCCGCAAGGTCTTCCTTGTCATCCGTTCATAGGATTGTTTTCTGTGGGATTTCTGGATGTATGAAAACACCCAAGGGGAAAGGCAATTATTAATTATTAATTACTAATTATTATGAATTGTGAGTTCTGAATTAGTAATTAAAATTTTGATATTGTCAGGACTCAGTATGGTTTACAGAAAGTAACACAATCAAATAAACATACCCTACCCCTGCCAAACCAACAGTACAATCTTAAAGTTAGAGTTAGAAAACACTTACTTAGGCAAGTTTTACACTGGCGGTGGGATTCAGCACGTTGAAGGACGTGTTTCCTGAAAAGCCCCATGGGGTGTTTTTGGGCACACTGGAAGTAGTCGGCCACCATAGGAATCATGGCTCATGCAGTCTTTTTGAAGGCGCATTTGGGAATCCTCGGGTTTCCCAAATGCGCCTTCAAAAAGACTGCATGAACCATGATTCTTAAGGCAGTCACCTACTTCTGGTGCATCTAAACGCTCACCGCGGGGCTTTTAAGGAAGTGTGGTCTTCAAGGCGCTGCATCTGGCCGCTCGTGTAAAAGTGGTATTACAATACCCCCCCACTTGCCCATGCCACTCCACCAGGATGTCCAGGCATCATCCCCATCTTCGCTATGCTCATGTCTACTCTTTCGCAGGAGGGTCCCACCATCACCCTTCATTCTCTCTCACAGGGGATTGTGACACTCCCACCTTTCTATCCATTAACACTCCCAACCTCTCATATATCCCCTACCCCAAAAGTTTTAAAACATAATCATAAATACATGGTCCCAAGGGGAAAAGGTTGTAGAATAATGTATTCAATTTGCTGGGAGTCACTGGGTGTTTAGACATAACAAAGATCAGTTGTCCAAACCCCTAAGAACGTATTTGGCCGTTGTGTGTAAGCACCATAAAAATCCCAACACCAATTTGGCCACCCGTTGAACACGCGATGTGAACACCATTGCATCATGAGGACAATTTGTGTGTTTCAGCTAAACATGTGGCCAATGTTGTGTCTAATGATATTGTGTGGCATGTTAGCAGGTACAACACAGGGAACAGGCAGAAGCACTTGCATGCTGAGCTCAAGTGGTGAGCAAAACACCGATTTTTCCCAGGATGGGCTGTGTGTCTAAGCAGCACCACATAGTGAACACAGGGCCAAATCGGTGTTCATATCAAGGTCAAAACACACATTCAGATACCCATTTACATTATGTCTAAAGACACTCACTGTTTTGGGGTGCCTGATGTCCAACCCCACACTGATGAATGGCTTCCCCATGGGCACCACCTGGAGGCAGCTGCCTGAAGTGTCTTCAGCCGTAATACTTTCAGATGGGGAGACACAAAATACAGTAGAGGTTTCAGTATCCCAGTCTTCCCCTCCCCTCTGTTTGCACATCCTTCCCAGCGTGTTTGTTTCCCCTACCATTATCCAAGGCAGTGTGTCATAGGGTTTGAGAAAGCATCAATTACCTCTGACAGGGCTAGGGAGAATGGTTTAAAAGGCTTCTGAACCACTGCTTTAACCTATTAGCCTGTGGGAGAGTTTCTCCAGAGAAGGGGGGTGGGGGGGAGAGATCCATACATGGCAGATTTAAAATTAAATAGGCGAAAACATGAAGAAATGTACAGCAGGGAACAATTCTGCACTCTTGAGGTAAAACAAACACTTTTTTTCTACTCTGTATTTCCTTGGACAAATTTATGTCCACAGCACAAGCAACTCTTGGTAAGGGAAAATGCGCTCTGGAGGCTGTGGAGCCACACACTCTTCCCTTGCTTCAAATGGGCTGTTTTCTGTCTCCCTGCTACCAGTGACCTTTGTGGGGATAGAACTTCTACTGTGACCTCAATCCAGTACATTTTGGCTGGGTCAGCAATGATTCAGCTCAAATGTTCTATGATCTTTCAGAATACTGGTGTGCAATTCCTCTGAACCGGGTCTTCTGACAGCTTTTGCTGGTTCTAATTGCCTTATTAGCCGCCTTGTTTCAATGATAAAAGACCTTTAAACACTTTCCTCTTGCCCCAAGAAAAGCAAGTAGCTTCTAGAGGACTGCTGCCCATTTATTTTATGAATACTGAAGGGAAGAAGTCATTAAAAATTCCCATTCTAAATGGTAGCTGAAGACTTGCGCAGCAACAAATATGTTTGCTTCAGGCTAAAAAATTTAACACTTTGACTAAGTTTATGACACATTGTTACTAACCAATTATACAATATGGTGATTCTGATCTCACATTGGTTAAGTGTAATTAGAGTGAATTCATTGGCATTACTCCTCAAACTCATGTAATTATAATTAAAACTGATATAAATTGGCTACTTTGTACTTATTTATTATTATTATTATTATTATTATTATTAATAAGCATTTATATAGCACCAG
Source organism: Sphenodon punctatus (assembly GCA_003113815.1). Taxonomy (NCBI): domain Eukaryota; kingdom Metazoa; phylum Chordata; class Lepidosauria; order Sphenodontia; family Sphenodontidae; genus Sphenodon; species Sphenodon punctatus. Next base: position 1,051,843 of record QEPC01004587.1, read on the forward strand.
CAATGTACCTGGCACTTTACAAAGTAATTGAATAGACAAAAATTCCATTTGTGTACATTAATGAATACCCAAATTCTAATTCGTGACCCTTGCAAAAGTTGGTGTATTTATTATTTGGGATATTCAGTATTTTGGCAATTTGACTTGTCCTACTTCATTATTTTGATTCTGAATTTTCATTACTTTGCGGGTTTGGTGTTTGTTTCTTGAAGTAGTAATTTATTTCTTATATTTTAGCACCTTTTCAAGTAATGTCCCCTTCCCATGTAATATCATTCAACCCAGGTGTGGGGAACCTCAGGCCCAGGGGCCAAATGCAGCCCTTGACAAGTTTTTATGTGGCTCCTTTCCATTGCCTAGATATGGCACTTGGATCCAGTCTCTACTCTCAAGTACTGAAAAACTGAGATCAGGATAACTTGCAAGAGGTTGGCATGCACAGAAGGGTAGGGGACAGATTCATGGCACAGATCCATGATCTGGACCCTCCTTTTCTTGAATATACTCGCTAAGCACCCTCACCCCTAACCTCTATGTGGCCCTTGGAGCTCATGCTAATTTTCATTGTGGCCTCTGGGACAGAAAAGTTTCCCCGTCCCTGGTTTAACCTATCAACAGCGAATTAGAGAATTTCAAAAAGAACCACCTAATGCCTCCCTGTCAAATAATGAACTGCATGAAAAATGGTGACTGAATACTGAAATATTGAAGCCAATGGATATCAAAGATCTCCTTCTGAAAATCAGACTCCAAATTTGCCTTGCATCCAGGCATTTGACAATGGTGAAACTGACACATGTAAAGGTTGCTTTGAATATTCACGTTCACCCTTTTCATGATGAAGTATGAAAGAATCATAATGGAAGGTGTGTTTCATGGAAAGAGTTAGAAGTGGCCACAGGCAGGACACACACAGACAAAAAATGTCATTCTGATCTAGAAAGGCATTGTGCGGAAAACTCCAAATTTTAGAGTGCTTGTTGTTGGGAACTACAATGGGGTAGAGTGAGCACAAACATAAACCCACTCTCTGTTTCTTTTTCTGTCACCACAGAATGCACATTTTTCATCCACATGATTACAGTTACAAACTAGAGCATTTCCCCCTCTAATTACAAGTTTCCCACTCACAATTTGACAGCTGTCTGTGGTAGAGCTGTAGGGTTTTTTTGTTCCATGGGGGTGGGGGTGGTTTATTTAGGTACAACCTACTCTAAAAATAGATATTTCACAAACATAATGTTAAAACAGAAATTTAGACTTATCACGTTAAAAATCTATATTTTCTTTATTATACAACCAGTGTTCCCAAAGGTCACACAGCAGTAAATTGTAAAATACAGAATATGTAAACTTTTTGGAGCTACCACTTTTACCCTTACAAAATTTTCAGATTATACAAAAAATGGTAAACCGATACAAAAATAAGCAGTTTTATGAAATCTCCCCTCTGTCTACTGGCCAGAGTGATTTTTACTAGAAACATTTCCAACATTTTTTGCAGTTGATATATGTTTGGTTGACAGCATTTTAAAGGTCTATGTACTATTTTCAATTATTTACCTGATGGAAAGTAAACCAGTTGCTTCATGGCATATAGTGTGTCAGTAATAAAAATATTTTCAGGATTTTCAAGTGCTAGAAATGTGTATTTACATAATTCTTTCAGAAAAGGGGATTTGCACAAGGAAATACAGATTACACAGCAGTGGATAAATTTCACAGAAATCATAAAATCTGTGGTAATTATGGAAAAAAATCAGCCTTATTTCATAGCTTACTTTGGCACATGGGAGATTGTCATCTAAGGGTGATTTCAGATGTTACGCGGTCCCAAGTCACCACAGTGGATTCCCAGCGGTGGTGAACCGAGCAACCAGCCCCCATGGTCAACAAAAGCCCTGAACAGACATGACGGGAGCGGAACCACGGCAGGGAATTGGCCCGGATCACGGCCCGGGGCAGCAAAACATGTGATGCCAATTCCCAGCAGTGGCCAAAACGGCCAGAAGGGACCGGGGAGGGGCGAGACACAGACATGGCCAGCTGAGGGCAAACAAAGACAGAAGGACAAAAGGGAACGCCCACACAAGAGAAACGGGAAGGGAGGGGGAAGAGGGAGAAGAGTTGCCGAGGTACCACACACAACAGGCACAGAGACAATGAGGGCACAAGGGAACACACAGCAGAAACACACACCCAGGCGCACCCACACCCACACAGGAAAGGAAGGGAAGGGGGCACACAGTGGGACAGACAACACACATGGCACCATGAGCACAGGGGTGTGGGGAGGAGGGCACAGGACAGGGTAGAGGGGGCGAAACCGCCCAGGGGCAGGGCAGGACACAGGCAATGGCAGGCGGAACCCCAACAACAACACAGTCCACACAGGTGACCCCCCAGCAACACAGGCAGTCCCGGAATGGAGGGAACCCAGAAGGCCGTGGCACAGGCACAGCAGGAGGCCACACGGAACAGGGAGCAGTCTGGGAACAGTCCAGGAGGCAAACATGCACCCCAAGCATCGGCGAGGGTGCCATGGAGGGGAGGCAGGAGAGCTGGGGCCGTGCAGCCAGTCCAATGTCACAACCCCCCCTCCCCAGAGGAAGCAGGGAGGTGCAGTCAGGGGACCCCAGACACCCAAGGTCACACAGGAACCCAAGGGGGGTGCAGGGGTGCAGGAGGGGGCGCAGGCATCCGAGGATGGTCAGCAGCACCCAGGGGAGCTGGAGGGCGGGTCAGAGAGCTGGACTCAGACACCGGAGATGGTAGCCATGGAGGGGAGCACCGGTTGTAGGGACAGGCAGTGCCACAGGCAGGGGCAGCAGTACTCCAGGACACTGGCAGCACAGAAGCATGGCCGGGACATCAAAGAGGGAACAGGCAGCGGACCACGGCACCAGGGTGGAGGTGTGAGCTCACAGTGGAGCTGGCAACTGGGGACCAGAAGGCACTGAGGTACTCACAGCCATATAGAGGGGGCCACTAAGGGGCCAGGGGCCAGGTGGCCTGCCAGGTGAACCAAGTGCAGCCAATGAAGCATGCCCCAGCGGTACCCCAGCACAGACATGTGGTGGGCGACCAGGTAGTATGCCTCAAACATATCCTGCTTGGAGAGCCCCAACTGCACATCAGAACGGGACCACACACCCAACAGTGCCACCAGCTCCACCGCGGTGGACTAAGTTAAGCAGAAGTCAGCAGCAGGGGGCCACGGAAGGTGACCCAGCTCCAACAGCCAGTGATATACTGCCCCATGAGAGCGCTGGTACCCACGGGCCCCGTGAACGCAGCCAAAGTAGGACACGGCCAGGGCAGGGCCCCCCTCTGCCAGGCAGACTGTGTAGGTAGCCAGGCTGCACACAGACAGTGAATTTTGTATTTATTAATTAATTATTATTATTATTATTATTTCTAAATTTATACCCCACCCCCTCCTGAGAACAGCTCGGGGCGGCTTCCAACAAAAAGAAGAAGAAAAAAGACATGGTCTCCACCATAGACCAACCCACATGCGCGCACCTCATCCGGGAAAGGGAAGCAGCCCCAGCGTCTCAGCATGCAGCCGGCAATCCCGGGCGCTTGCCTCATAGCCAAAGTAATGAAGGCCAGAGCTCAGGCTCGCATAGGCACCAGACCGGCTGTCCAGGCAGCTCAGGAGCAATTGTACGGCCGGGGTATGCCACAGGTCACACAGAGCCATGGTCTCATGGAAGGTCCACGTATGGGGGGCCCCATGTGGGCCAGGAGCCTGGTGGAAGCACAGCCAGCCATGGTCCCACAGGCCAGGCAGAATGACACCACAGACAGGGGGGCCCACAATCCCTGGAGGGGTGGAAGGGGAACCGGAGGAGCCCCAATGCCAAGCAATAAGGCCACGGGCCACAATAAGGCAGGGCAAACAAGCGAGGCGTGGNGACACCACAGACAGGGGGGCCCACAATCCCTGGAGGGGTGGAAGGGGAACCGGAGGAGCCCCAATGCCAAGCAATAAGGCCACGGGCCACAACAAGGCATGGCAACAGAGCAAGGCATGGGGTGCGGACCCATCACAGCTGCAGGAACTGAGCACACAGACAGAACAGATGACACACTAATCAGGTCTGCAAGGACACAATGTTGCCAACACAGAGAGGTAGGAGGTGATGACAGCAGGAATGCAGCTGCAGGCAGCACACCCGGGCGCCCTTCAGGAGGAGGCCGGGCCCATCGGGAGGGGGACACCCTGGGCCAACACAGGTGCCCCCTCCCGGTCGCCGGGTCGCGACCCAGGACCGGGGCACCATGTGCCCCGGTCTATAACGGGCCCAGCTGCACCCCACCCAGGGCAGATGGCACGATGGAGCAGGACAGGTTGGGTGCCTGTGGGATGCACCTATTTTGTTATTTTGCCATAGTGTTTGTCTGTGTTTTCCTGAGGTAAATATCCAAGGGGAATGAAATGGAAAATTTAAAAGGAGAAATAAAAGGCACTCAAAAACACCCCTCCGTGAGGACTACTAAAGGTCTTCTTAATGCAATGGCAAGGCAACAGTTTCTCCATGAAAATGTTCTGAAAATCCTTCCCATTAGAAATGTTCAGTCTATCTAAATTGAGGGGTTTTGCACATTTTTACAAGAGCAGTAGTTTGGCACAGTGGGTTTACATGCCAACTCTAAAAGACAGGAGACCTGGATTTGTTGGACGTTTGTTGGCAAGTTCCTTCCTTGACCCAGAGAAACTAAGGGTATTTTCAGACGTTATGAGATCACAGTCAGCCACAGTCAACCACGGTCAAACCCGCGGCGGGGCCAAAGCGCCCTGAACGTCTGTTCGGCGACTGCCAGATATTCACCATGGTCAATATACACACATGGGGTCAATTTCAACCATGCTTCCGGGCTCCCTGTGGGACAATCTCCGAAAGCATGGTCAAAGAGATTCCCGATGGGAACCAACAAAAAGTAAGGTCTGGCCAGCAACCCCCGGCCGGAAGCAAAGGAAATGATTCCCAGCTGGGGACAAAGCACACAGCTTTGCTGCCAGGCAACGAGCAACAACACAGGCTGGGGGGTGGGGAGATTAAAGGGCACACTGCAGGAGCTGGGACGAGCCGCCCTGGCACCTTCCTGGTGCTCTGACCATGGCCCGGCCAGGGATCGGCGTAACGTCTGTTGTAGGGTTGTAGTGGAATGTCACAGCGGTAGCTATTTCCACCAGAAACAGCATTTCCACAATTAGTGGTACGGCGTGGCAGAGGCTTTCATTCCGCTAGTTTCATTCTGCTACTTCCACAGTGCCGCTAATTTCATTCTTCTACTTCCACAGGCTTTGCAAAATAGCGGAAACATGACATTTTTGCTACTTTCACCATTCCACCAGCCCCACAAAATAGCGGAACAGCGGTTTTCTGACAGTTTCTGCAATTTTTCCACAATTAGCGGAATTTCCGCAGAAAAGCCGCGGTGTGGCGCGGGCAATTCCAAAATAGTGGAATGGAATCACGGCGCAGTAACAGCTGCTGCCGCATCAGCCCTAGTCTGTTGCACTGCCCTGGGCCAAGATCTGTCTGCCCGATTCCCTGACATGGTCCCGGTCCTGTCATGTCTGTTCGGGGCTTTCTTTGACCACAGGGGATGGTTGTTCGGTTCATCGCCACTGGGGATCCACTGTGGTGAATCGGGAGCATGTAACGTCTGAAATCACCCTCTATGGAGGCATAGCTTGTCTTAGCCAAAAAGTACTGCTGAGATGGGAATCTCACTCACAGCATATTTCTATGGCAACTCCTTTTGTAAAAGCCAAACAAAACAAGAAGTAGCTTGCTAGATTTCCAAAGAGGGATGACTAATTCAATTTATTTTACCTGCAAAGGAGGCTATGGCCCTTTTCAAATGGACGCACCCCTCCCTCGGCCATGTGAGCGGGCAGATGGGGGGGGAAATCTGTGGGATCATGCAGTGGGTGGGTGGGAGTGCATAACGCTCCCGCCCTCCACCAATCCCCCACACATGGAGCAACTGACACCAATGGTGGATTCTCTGTGGTTGGAGATGGGTGGAGGTTGGTGGGTGTCTGTGGGATGAGCTGCCCACACACCACACACCCATCCATCCCCCATGGACTGCGGGGGTGTTGCAGTCTGTGTGAAAATGGCCTAAGTCTCCTCTCCAGGTTCACCTATTCTTATGAAACTCTAAATCATTTTGGGTTTTTTGGCCCCATTCCAAATTGGATTGAAATCAGCTTGTGGGCTCAAAATCTATTAAAATGAGGATAATGGAAAGCTTGGGTCCCTACTTATCTCCAAACAGTATTTTGTATAAATAAAATTATTATTATTATTAAAATGGTGTAAAATTCCAAAATAACCATGCTGAAAATAACCAAGCTTTGTGTATATATAATATACATGAAGAATAACTGAAACGGATACCAGATGAAACATGAACAGCTAACAGATATTAGCTGAACCACCATTTTAGATTCCAGGAGTGTCGATTCGATGGGCTTAGCATTTTTAAAAAATTTTCAGAACTCATTTTGGCTCTCTGTCTTTCTCAGAAGAAACCAGGCTAACCAACTGGATCAGGATGTTGGGATGGGGACGGCATGCCACCATGCACTCTGACTGCTGCAATGATCTCCTCTCTACACCTTTCAGGCCTGGTATCTGCCAATGTCTGGTTCCCACCACCCTCTCACCACCTTGCCAACCTTCTGTTTCTACCATCTGTGTCATTGATGATCCAGAAGTGCTGACGGCGCAACAAGCCTGTTCACCTATCTTGTTGTGAAAGCACCTGGAAGCACTGCATACTCTAGTGAGGAATGTTAGCTTGGGTGTTAGATTAAGTATTACTATTCAGACGTGAGTCTAGGCTAGGTCTGCTACTTTTCCCAAGAAAAATGTGTGTGGGGGGGGGGGTTGTCCCTTCTCCTTAGATTTCAACCAGTCTCTTTTATTTTTCTGTGTCGGGGCTCTCTGTTTTGGTCAGGTTTTTCTGATGTGTTTCTCTCACTATTATTTTTTTATCATGCTGTTCTCTTTTGCATCTGAGAATAATGCAATAAAAGAATATGTAGTCCTGGCACAAACACCTTCCCATTATTACATTTGCTGCATAGATTTCTCAGTTTCTTTTGCGAGCTGTACTTTAAAGAGATTGACTTTTATTTTTAGCATTCACAGTTTTGAAAGATGCTGCAGTCACCAATCAAACTGCATGTTGAAGAAGGGTTGCAGTGGGGGAAACTGCCACCAATTTGTAAAATTATTCCAGCTGAGCTGAGCTAACAGCAGCAACAGAGGGCATTTTCACACACAATGGCTCCTTGAGACGTTATGCATTGATCCTGCCTGTGGTGAGAATCCTCACCATGGGCAGGAGTCGGTGCAGTCGCTGAACAAATGTGCTGGCATCCAGGATTGGGGAAGGAGCAGAGAGAGGGGCATGTGGACAGTGAGACCCCACCTCCTCCATGACAGGCGGCCTATGACACACACACACACCCCGCACCCACTTGGAAAGGCTGGAGTTAGGTAGAGTGGTTCATCAGATGTGACAGCCCGCTCTACCACTCTACCATGGTCCGGGGAAGCCTTCCTCAAACCATAGCAGGGCTAACTCCGAGATGTGCACTAGCAGGAAGTCCAGTGCATATCCCAGAGTTAGCCCTGCCATGTTACTGGGGTAAGCCCTGGTCTTGGGGAAGTTTGTTCCCGCCAGCAGCAAATATCTGGGGGGCAGGAACAAATGTGATGCTACCATGGGTTGCCACGTCAGAGTTAGCAAGGCCACTAATGGTAGCATCACGTTTGAAAAACCCAAAGGTGCGGGGGAGGACAGACAGACAGACATGGGGGCTAGGGCAGGGTGGGAAGGGTTGGGAGAAAAGGGGGCATGCGTGTGTGTGTCATGGGAAAGAGACAAGGGGAGGGTTCATGGTGAGTACTGGAGTTTGTATGGCTAAGTCACCTCAGAAATCCTTCTGGCTTAATTAATTAAGTACTTAAGTGCTATTTGGACTCAGGAATTCCAATAGCTTTTGATTAAGTCTACCTTTGAGTTCCCAACTCTCCTGTGTGATCTTTGTATTTTCTCCTCTGAATAAGTCACTGATGGCTAGTGTTCTGTTAGTTTAGTCTCCAGAAATGACAGCAACCAGAGCTTGGTACAGCATGCATATGCATGTGGAGGCTGAAGTTATGTTGCAAGACATCTGAAGGACCAATGGTTCTTAAAAGGGCACTTTACCCCCTGGCGTTTAGATCTGATGCTCCATTTAATGACCCTTGCTGTTAAGAGAAACTATTTGAATTTGGGAAGTGTCCACATCCACCAGTGTTATACCTTAAAGATGTCTGACCATATGACTAAAAATAATAAGAATAGTATGATAATTCATTTTTAAACAGAATAATCCCTGTTGGGATTTTAATGAGCAACATGCATTCATGATCAACGTAACCCAATTTTGATTTGCTAAGTGATGCATAGTTGATTTTTTATATATATAAGTAACTAGGGGTGGGACTACCGGATCTTCTGGTATCCAATACTGCCGGTATACGGGGGAATATGGTATTTGGTGTACCGGCAGTATCGGATTAAATCCGGTAATCTGGGTAATTTACCGGATTCCCCCATACCGGATTTTTTACATTGCGGCCATTCAAATTAATGGCTGCAATATAAAAAAAAAAAAACAACCCCCCCACTTTCCCTCCCCAGCCCAGGCTGCATGGATGGAAGGGGGGGACACCCCCTCACCCACCCTGCCCAGCCTGTCTTTAAAAAAAAAAAATTCCCCCGAAGTCTGGAAGTTCCCCAGAAGGCCTAGTAGTGTGCTGAAGCTGGCGGCAGCCACAGCCAGCGCTGAAGCCGCCGGATCGCCGCCACCCGGAGCTCAAGGTAGGAGGCAATGGCATTAATCTCTGGGTGGGGAGGTAGGGTGATCCCTGGGGTGGGGTGGGGGTGTTAAACCACCCCCCACCCCAGGGATCAGTAAAGTACCGGTACACTTACCTGCTGGCTGCTGCAGTGCTGGTGCGGGCTCTGGGTTACTGGTGGCGTCCCGGAGCCCGCACTAGGGGACTTAGGGGAAATTATTTTTGGTGTTTAAATCCAGGCTGGGCAGGGTGGGTGGGGGGTGTCCCCCTTTCCACCCGCACAGCCTGGACTCGGGGAGGGGAGAGGTTTTTGGTTTTTTTCATTGATTTCAATGGGGACAGTTCCCCATTGAAATCAATGGAAAAGATCCGGTACCGGTAAACCAGTATTAATCCAGTAAACTGGTTTTTGTAAATCCGGGAACCGGTAAAACCGGTACCCGGTGTTTGGCCTGATGTCCCACCTCTAGTTTTTGGCATTCGCGAGTTCTTTACCAATTGGGAACGAGCCTCCTCCGTTAAAAGATACCTGGATCTGTAGAAACTGGTCTGCTCAGATTCAAAAAAATGTTATGCAGTTCCTCTTGGGTGAGGCGGCACAGCATTTGCATATGGCCATTACCACTCAGAGCCCAGAGGGTAAAATCTTGGGTCTATTTGAAGAACTAATAGACCATTTGTCTCCTTTTATTAAGAAACAGAATGAAACCTCTTTGAGACAGTACCATCCCCAATGGTTTGACAGGGAGTGTCGTGAAATGAGAGCCAACGTAAGGCGCTCGGTTAGAGCTATGTCACGGTATCCTTCTCAAAGTAAACGTATACGATTTTTCGTACTTAGACTAAGTTACCACCATTTATTGACCTTTAAAAAACAAGCTTTTCAGGAATTTACTTGGCTTAAGTTAATGCAAGCCGCTAACCAGAAAAATTTGGCAGTCTTTTGGTCACAAATTCATCTGTACCTTAGAGGAAAAAAGGAATGTAAATTTGAAAATCTTATTCCTCCTGACCTTTGGCAAAAACACTTTGGTGAGTTATTCTCCTCCCCCCGCTCAAGTTTCTTTAAATCTGACCGTAACATCCATTGATAGGTTTCCAGCGTGGCCAGATGTTACCCACGAAGAGATTTTGCCCTTAATTTCCCTGCTTAAGGCAGGAAAGGTCCCAGGATAGGACTTCGTTCCCCCAGATTTTATAAAGCGTGCCCCTCACTGGTGGGCTAGTATTTTGCCACCCCTGTTTTCTTATATAAATTTAACAGGTCATATTCCTAAAGCATGGCTTAAAAGATAATCCTCCTAATTTTTAAAAAAGGAGATCCAACACTTCCTTCCAACTTTAGACCAATTAGTCTATTAAGCGTGATTGGTAGGATTTACGCTAGCTATCTTTTGTCTCGATTACAAGCATGGCTTTCATTTAATGAAATCATAGTCCCTGAGAAAGCAGGGTTTATAAAAGGTAAATCAACTGTCGACCAAATTTTGATACTTAGCTCACTATTACAAGAATACACTACAAGAGGTAGAACAGTGTTTCTATGCTTTGTCGATCTACGGGCCGCTTTTGATATGATCAATAGGGAACGTCTTTGGCTAAAGCTAAAAGCACTTCAAATAGATCCAAGACTGCTCTTTTTAATAATATCCCTTCATACAAATAATAGTCTTCAGGTACGTTATGCTCTTCCAAATACCTTAACAGAAGATATTCCCATAAAGAGGGATGTTCGACAGGGGTGTATACTTGCCCCTGCCCTTTTCAATATCTATCTGAATAACGTTATTTCATTTATCAGCCAGAAAGACATCCATGCCCCAAGGATTGGTGACTATAAGGTTCCCGCACTGTTATATGCGGCTGATACCATCCTTATATCCCAAACTAAGGTGGGTTTGAAAAGAGCTATGTCTAGTCTAAAGGATTTTTGTCAACAAGAGGATCTTGAAATAAATTATTCAAAAACAAAAATAATGTTAGTGGGCCATGGTCCTGCTAGGAAGATACAGAAGTGGTATATAGGCTCCAACCAGATTTAGCAAGTTAAGTTCTATACGTATCTGGGTGTTGTGATATCCTCCTCCCTTTCCTGGGCAACTCATTTTCATGTAGTACTTAATGCTTCCAAACAGACAACTGTATTTCTGACAAAGTTTTATTTTTCTAGAGGGGGTAAGTTGATGGTCACAGTTATGCATTTATTTAAGGCAAAAGTACTTGGATATATTCTTTACGCATTCCCCATATGGGGGCTGAAATATTTAACCCAATTCGAAGTTATCCAGAATACTCTACTTCATTCTACCTTAGCAGTCCCAAGAGGAACCCCTCAAGTTCTTCTGCATTTGGAATCTGGCACCCCCCCAATTAGGTCAAGTCTTCTGTTAAATTTATTTAAATATTTATTTATTAAATTTATACCCTGCACCCTCCTGAAACAGCTCGGGGCGGCTTCCAGTCATAAAAACAATTCAAACAATCTAAAACACATTAATTTAATTAGATTTTGGTTAAGAGTCCTGGTTTTTGCCTCCAAAGATAATTCATTACTATCCTTAGTTATACAGAATAATTTATTGGCAAGTTGTTACCAGGAGGTTCAAAAGGAAGTTGCTAATTTGGGTTTTTCTGTTTACGATCTTAAAGTTAAAGGCTAGAGGGTGCAATTGCCCTTATAAAACAGCACATCTTGGACCAATAGCTCCAGTTAGAAAACGCTTTACTGGATCATCAGAAAATAGCTCCCTTGTACTCCTTGTTCCCTATTATGGACCACTCCCAAAATTATTTAGCTTTATGGTCTTCTTTCTCAAGAAGATCTGCATTTACCAGATTTCGATTAAATGTTTTTGAGTCTGAAGTTCAAGAGGGTCGTTTCAATGGAGTCCCTTTGGTAGATAGACACTTCCCCGTGTGTAATCTAAATGAACCTGAAACTAGCTATCATGTTTTTCTCATATGTCCAGCTTATGATACTTTGCGGATGAAATTTTTATTTTTGTATGTCAGTAACTCTTATTGTACGTGCCCAATGTTACTGATAAAGCTGCTTGACCCTGTAGACTCAAATAAATCTAGAGCAGTTGCCGCTTTTTGTCATTTCGCAATAAGAGTGCGATGTCAGATTTTGAAACATGCAACTGATTAACTGTGTTTAATATAAGTAATTTGGTTTAGTTTAGTTTATTTGTGGCCAAAGCCAAAATACATAACACCAAAATCAGTCAATCAATCCAAACAGAAGCTCATAATCATGAATATAGCCATGAGCCAAATCTAAACTACTATGACATTGGCCCAAATTTACATAAATCAAAAAGTTAATACAACAGCAAGCTATAAATAGTACATAATACACAGGTAACCTTAGGAAGCAGGAGATTGAAATTGTAAGAAACATGCGCGGCGCCTAAATGCAGCCACAAGAAAAGATGTCACCGCCTTAGAAAGGTCGGGTTCTACATCTACCAAAACAAGGCATTGCAAATGATGTTCAGTCCTGCCTGGGTACTCCTGAAGAAAAGGGGCCAAAAAAGTCATACGGCTCTCATCGTATAAGTGGCAACTCCAGAAAAGATGCTGTGTTGTTTCTACTGACTGGGCATCAAAGGGGCAAAGCCTCTCAGAAAACCCAACTGCCCTAATATGCCCTTCAAGCAGGGCGGTAGGGAGGGCATTGAACGTAGCACACATAAACAGATATTTACCCCTCAATCTGTAGCTAAATAAGCAGCCATGCCTAGCCAGGGGGGAGGGAATAGGAGAAAGTCACGTAAATGTGTCGAACTTCTAATAGACGCATATTCCTCCTGGTAATCCCTGTCCCTTAGCCTTGTCAAAATTTCCTTCTTTATATATGCCAGGTCCCTACTAGGGCTGTAGCGGAATATCGCAGCGGTAGCTATTTCCGGCGGAAACAGTGTTTCCGCAATTAGTGGAATGGCATGGCAGAGGCTTTCATTCCGCGGTTTCATTCCGCGGTTCCGC
>QEPC01004587.1:1071085-1089979 GCA_003113815.1 Sphenodon punctatus
CCTGAGACTTCGCATCCGCCTGAATGTTTGTTTGTCTTCTCCCATGTCTCTCCCGCTGTCCCCTCTCCTTGTCTCCCCCTCCTTGTCTTTTAGATTGTAAGCCACAGGTAGGGACCGCAGCTGATTTTATGTTCTGTACAGCGCCAGGTTGTTACTGGCGCTTTATAAATGTTTAATAATAATAATAATAATAAAGCATCCTGAGCCCTTGCACACATGTACCATCAGCATACCTGCTTGTAGTCAGTACTGGGGCTGCCACCATCACTTCTGTCTAGCTGACCAACCCTCCCGCACATGCATCCAGGTTGATGAAGCCCACCCTGCCACCTCCATGTGGCCAGGCCACTGTAGTTGTCCCCAGCTCCATTAGAGTGGGCACCACATGTTTGGGAAGTCATTAGTGCTAACCCTGTCTTGCCTTCCACTGGCACTGCCCCTTCCCCACCTTGTGTGTGTGTGTGTGTGTGTGTGTGTGTGTGTAAATATATTAATGTGTGTGAGTGAGCATGTGTTTGTGTGTGAGTGGCAGTGGGGCTTATTGGCTGTGGGGGTGAGGTTTGTATCTCTCTTTGGCCAATTGCAATGTTGGGAGTTATCAACACAAGTATCTCATGAATTACTGTTAGACAAGTCTTGTGCCCACCCAAGACCACCCACAAGTAGGGTATTTTATTTATGGTCCTACAAGTGGGACCTTCTTCAGGGCTCTGCCTGCCTGTTCTGCACATGATTTCTCCTAAGAATGCTCTGGATTTTCCAGTTGTATTCAGAAAACACACAAAAAACCCAAAAGACTTTGTTCCTTTTGTTTTCCTCATAAGGCCCCTTAAAGTCACTGACCCCTGTTGCACAGAGCCCAGGTTAATGAGAGATGCTAGAACTGAGTGGAAGTAAATAAGGAAATCCCCTAGAGAAATGCTGCTACATTCTCTTTAGTGTCCTAGCAGCTATTGCTTGTTTAGACAGGAGATTAAAGTTGAAGGCCTGAGAGTCAGTTTAATCATCGGTGTCTGGAGGTAATAAAATGACACAATAACCTTTATTGTCCAGCTGGAGTGCCAGGCAGAGGCTGCCAAAATTTGGAATAATTCCCTTTGACTGCTGTAAAAGTATGTACAATGTTGAGACTGGTCTACGTAATCTAGTTACATAGGGCAACAGTCTGAACTGTTGAACATCTGACACACTCAGGGTGTTGGGGCAAAGCTGTACTGTTGGGGCAAAGCTCAGAAAGTCCCAGAAGGAGATGGGGAAACAGAAGTATTAGGGGCCTTGAAGTACATCAGTAGGAAAAAAAAACTGGTTTGAATGATTGGATCAACTGTTGTTGGTGGAAATAAGGAAGTTTTTGGCCTATGCAGGGTCCTTCCTCTGGAATGTAGCCTAGCCAGTAGAAATATATAAACTGAACAAAAGTAGGGCAGGTATATATGAGATGGCATGGAATAGGTGGGAGTGGATAGAACAAGGGGGGAGAGGGGGGAGAGACAGTTGTTCCAGACTTTTTAAAACCGATGTAAGGTTATTTTATTGGTGTAGGAGACAAACAATAGGTAGTGTTAAACACACAGAGAGGGCAAACATATGTCATGGGACTATAGTGGAAAACAGCTTATGAGGAGAAGGGAATGCTCATATAAAAAACCTGGGTTCACAGTAACTAGGGATGTGCATGTCATTTTTGTTATTACAATAACAATAACGAAAATTGATATTTTCATTTTCATTATTGCAATATTGAAAACAACAACTGAGAATAACGACAACAATAATGAAAATGACAATCGAGAATACCAATAATGATAATGATAACGACAGTGTCATTATCACTGTTGTTATTATTACTGCTGTGGCAGTTGGGTGGTGGAGGGAAAATGTGGAGAGGGGAGGAGGGAGCAGACATTTCAGAGTCTTAACATGGTTGAACTGTGTTGGGAGGGGCAAGCAGCTCAGCAGCATGTGATGGATGTATCCCTGGCCAATGAGCAGCAGAAACAGGCCCCAGCAGTCTCATGGCATTCTCTGATTGCTCAATGCCTGCTGCCTCCCACAACCAATCAAGGGGACTCTGGGGGAGGGCACTGCAACCCTTTATAATGGGAAGGCCAGGTTTTTTCTCCTTGTTCTGTGAGAGCTCTGCTTGTCATGTTGCGTCTAAAGAACTCTGGTGCTTGCACATAAAAAATCCTCCCTACCCCTCATTGTATTATTTATTTATTTATTAGTTATTACCAACAATACCTTTCCTTCCTCATACCCTACATTTTAACCTTCTCCCTTTCCCTGCCCTCTCCCCCCATACATTATGTGTGTGTGTATATATATATATATATATATGCACACACACACACACATATATATATACACACACACATAATGTACGGGGGGGAGAGGGCAGGGAAAGGGAGAAGGTTAAAATGTAGGGTATGAGGAAGGAAAGGTATTGTTGGTAATAACTAATAAATAAATAAATAATACAATGAGGGGTAGGGAGGATTTTTTATGTGCAAGCACCAGAGTTCTTTAGATGCAACATGACAAGCAGAGCTCTCACAGAACAAGGAGAAAAAACCTGGCCTTCCCATTATAAAGGGTTGCAGTGCCCTCCCCCAGAGTCCCCTTGATTTGTTGTGGGAGGCAGCAGGCATATATATATATATATATACACACACACACACACATAATGTACGGGGGGAGAGGGCAGGGAAAGGGAGAAGGTTAAAATGTAGAGTATGAGGAAGGAAAGGTAGGAAAGGTATTGTTGGTAATACCTAATAAATAAATAAATAATACAATGAGGGGTAGGGAGGATTTTTTATGTGCAAGCACCAGAGCTCTGTAGATGCAACATGACAAGCAGAGCTCTCACAGAATGAGGAGAAAAAACCTGGCCTTCCCATTATAAAGGGTTGCAGTGCCCTCCCCCAGAGTCCCCTTGATTGGTTGTGGGAGGCAGCAGGCATTGAGCAATGTTTGTTATTAACAACAATGTCATTTTCATTTTTGGTATCGTTATTGTTTTTGTTATCGTTTTTGGTATTGTTTTTGATATTGTTTTTGTTATCAGTATTGTTATAGATACTGGTACCGTTTCAAACGAAGATTTTATTTTTGGTATTGGTATCGTTATTGATTCCTGTGCATAGCTAATATTTATCTAAATCTAAGGGAGACAGGGGAAGGGAAAAGGAAAACTATCTATTATCTAATCAATTATCTATATAACTATTCTAATCTAATGTGTGTGTGTATATATATATCTCCCTTAGATTTAGATAAATATTAGCTATGCACGGGAATCAATAACAATACCAATAGCAAAAATAAAATCTTCGTTTGAAACGGTACCAGTATCTATAACAATACTGATAACGAAAACAATATCAAAAACAATACCAAAAATGATAACAAAAACAATAACGATAACAAAAATGAAAATGACATTGTTGTTAATAACAAACATGAAAAACTAAAACGACATGGGGGCCTGGTGCACACCCCTAACAGTAACACAAAGGTTGAGAATTCAGCTGATGGGGTCAGTTACAGTCAGAGACACAAAGTGGTTAGAATGATCTCTAGGAACCTGGTACAGAGGATTACAAATGCAGTAGACTGCAGGGTATGAGAGATGTTGGTAGTGACTAGAGAAAAATATAGGTCCTTGTTAAGTCCATTATTTTTGGTCCAAATAGTAATGGATTTAACAAGGACCTATATTTGGTACAAAAATAATGGTCCAAAAATAATGGACAAGGAGAACACCCTTCAATTTCAGGGTGCCGGCTTGTCTGGGCAGCAACAATCAAAAGCACCGACCAAAGTAGGTTCTTAGACCTGTGCTGTGGGTTCCTGGGAGCACTCCTCCAGCCTGTAGCCCTCCCAGCCAGTGAGGTATTCAAGATGACCGTGGTGGAAGCAGGAATAAAAAACTTGCCAGTTGAGTGGTGGAGGCGGAGACAAATGACAAGGGAAGGGATTAGGGAGACAGGGTTTTAGTTGTGAAACATGGATAGAGGGGTGGGGCCATAATTGGGTTGGCAGGAAAAGTTTGTAAGACATGGGATTGGTTGCCCACAGGATTATTGATTACTTATTTTATATTTTGGAGGCTCTAATTATCTTTGTTTCTTTAGAAACTCATTTAGTTATTACTGCTGGGTTCTCCTGTTGGGTAACACTAATTCAGAGACATTGACTGAGTCAGATTTGTTGAAGAATCAGCTGTTTTATTAGAAGTAAGTACCCAATGAAGATACAAGGAAAACTCTACCGCTGCATATAAAATAATAAAGATTATTGATAGGCAAGACAATAAAACATACAATCTTATGGGCCAATATCTCGCATACAAAGCCTGAAAATATTCTGGCCCACTGTCTGGTTCTGGTCTATAAATGATACTATGGGTTCTGTGCATATCTTGATTTCACATATAATTACCTATTCTTCAGCAGACCTGCTTCTGAAGTGAAAAGGGAGTCGATCGATCCGGACCACGATACAAGTAGGAAGAAGAGATAGGAAAGAAGTAAAAGTGGAAGTCGAAGTGAAGTAGAAGTGGCCTCTGCCATTTGGTCCACTGTTTTTATTACCTTTGATCTCCTCCCATTATCCACCCAGGAAACTTACGTGTTCCAATAATAATCTAATACCACTAACCAATTATAAAGCATTAATTCTACACGTCCATGAACTTGTCATGGAATGTTACCTAAATATTGCTAAAAACATGTCTACATTTTGCGGTGAGCTACTTTCCTTCCTATCAGCCTCATCATCCTGAAAAGGTTGATTTTGAGCGTTATTTCTTAATTCCAGGCCCCTTTCCCTCAAGAGTTCTTTTCCTGTTGTTCACCTCACAGTTCCCTGTTGCTAGCCTACTTTCACCATCTCCAACCGCCTTGAGATGACCTGGCTAAGTTCTGCCTTTGTTTCTAACTAAAACTCCAAACAAATAAATGCTAATAACTCCCAATAAATCAATGCATATATATGTAAGTAAATGTGAGTGAGTAAATACATGAGTAAATATAAGTGAGTAAATATATGAGTAAATATAGGTAATATGCAAACCATGATCTAGGCCTCAAAAGCCCGAACCTATTAACTCAAAATTCCTGTCAACAGATTGACATGGTGGAGCACTAGGAAGGGACCAAGATATTTGTGGTCTAGTTTGGTGGAAGGTTGCTGTGAACGGTAATGAGTGGCTGAGAGCCATACTCTATCCCCCAGCTGGTATTGGGGGTGAGGGGGTTATTGATGATCAGTTGAGGTCTTTTAAGAGTTTCAGGCAGACTGGAGATGAAGTTGTAGGTCAGTATGAACTGAGTGCAGATGGTCGACCCAGTCTGCAGCTGGGGGACTGGTTTCTGGTTCAGACAGGAGTCATTATCTTGTGGAAAATGAGAGCCCTAGTTGGAAATGGGTCAGGCTCTGGAGGGTCACTGGCTTGCATAAAGTTTGCTTGTGGGAATGAGACTGCCAAGGACTCACAGTTTCTCCCTGTCTGGATTGAGCTCTTCCTGGTTGCAGTGCTGGAGACTGCATTTCTAAGGTAGTGGCAACCCTGCAGGTGGGGAGGGCTCAATCAATACAGGCTCCCCAAGCAGGAGGTTAAATTGACAGTTGGAGAGCAGCCCAGCTGCAAACTGGACATGTTCTTATGTTTGAGGGGGGGAGAGGGGGAGGACCAGTCTGAAACCTCAGATATTACATTTTTTGGTGAAATGTTGGGTTCACTTGAAACTCAGATGCGCTGACCTAGTATTTGTGTTTCAAATACGGAAGCTGAAAATGGCTTTGGGGGGTTTGCTTGTTTAATTTTGAAATCCGAATGCAGAGCTGTAATTATTGATTTATAGACGAAGACAGATATGTTTCCTAATTGTCTACTATGAGTAAATATCATCTTCTGAGATCGCTTTTACAGAGCGGTTGAAACCAGCATGTTGAAGAATGTGCTGACTGAAAACCTCCCACAGGGTGCATTTACATGCACCAGAAGCAGGCGCCCCACCATAGGAATCACCACTCATGGAGTCTTTTTAAAGGTGCATTTTGGAAGCATCAATATCGGGACGACTTCTGGTGTGTGTAAACGCACCCCACGGGGCTTTTCAGTCAGCACATTCTTCAACACACTAGTATCAACCGCTCGTGTAAAAGCGATCTGAGATCAGGATTATTGCTTAGGGGAATAAAACATACTTGGCTACATTTTTCAAGGAGGTTAATATCAAAATTTTCTCTGGAAGTGTACTCTTTTTGAGATGAGTGGTGTAGTATTATTTCCCCCCAGGGCAGAAATCTAGGTAGGGCCAGGCATGAATTTATTTATAGAGTTTAGAGAGAAGCTAGACTTCTCTTTGAACTGTTTGTCTAAAAACAGATAGAGAAAAAACAAATTCTAATGTAGGAAAGTTCATTTTTCTCTGGAGGTTTTTATTTAATAAGTTTCTTTAACAATTGAACAAATAGATAAAGAATCAAAATCATTAGCTTTTGCAAAATGTTTTATTTGTATTTTAATTTTAATCTCCCAACAGAACAAATAATTCTATTCTTAATGAAGAGAAATTACTGCCCTCCCTCACCCTAGTCCAGATTTTGTCCAATTCTATATAACCCCTTGTGGGAAGTCCTAGCAGACACACCAGTAAAGATAAACTCTGTTTTTATCAGCCATATGTCAGGCTGTAGCACATCCATTCTTGAGACTATGGAATGCATTCACCGTACCACATTTTACATCCACAGAAACCTAAAGGGATCAAAAGTATTAGGCTATTGAAAGGGATTTTCTTTTTTATTCTAGATTAAAGCTGAGCTGGAATGCTTCAAAACCAAAAAATATCTCCAAAAGTCAGCATGTTTGGAAACCCCCTCAAAACTGCTTCAAAAATGTGGAATATCTCCAAAGCTCTGCATGTTTGGAAACCCCCTCAGTAACTCTATTGGTGAACAAGAGCTCAGGCAATCAGTCCAGACTACTGCGGTGATATAAAGTGCATAGAGTAGAAAGGACAGCTTTTAAAATTGAGGCAATTTTTTTTTTATCACCTGCCTCTGTCACCCATTTTCCCCTTGACTTCAAAGTGACTTTGGTTAATCTGTAATTAACGTTATGGTCCTTCTGGGGGTGGAGTGATAAACCAGCAAACATACAGAACTGGGACATACTCGCTTGCCTTGGGAGGGGGGAATACAGTGGCAGGGAGGCTTGGGACTGGGCAGCATCACTGGGGATGGCAGCAGAGGTTATTGCCTTGACACCTTGGAAGCTTCCAGATACAGAAGCTTCTGGATGCATGCACACATAGGGAAATTTCAGACATTACAAAATTACTGCTCACCACAGTGAATCCCAGTGGATTCCATGTGGTGTTAGCAATCACGGGAATGTCTGTTTGCTCCTGGCTAGATGTTCACCAGAGTGAACACCTGGCTAGGATCAAATTGACCATGGTTCTGGCCCTCAGGGTGGCCTGAGGGCCAGAACTATGGGTAGATTGGCCACGATTGGTCAATCACAATTGGTCTGTTACCTTTGGCTCATCCCGAATCGTGGCCCCGACTGTGGTACAGGATCGGGCTCAGCGGCTGCATTGGCCTCTGCATCCGCCCGTCTTCCCGAGGGTGGAAGGCTGATGGAACGTGGGGGGGCAGGGTTGTGCGGCCGCACATCACGCCACGCAGCTCCACCCCGTCTCCATGCAGCGCCGCCCTCTCCCCAATCCCCATTAGCAATCAGGCCAACACATGTAAAGGACGGTCGATCTATTCACGGATTGGGATC
The DNA here is from genome assembly GCA_003113815.1 of Sphenodon punctatus. Taxonomy (NCBI): domain Eukaryota; kingdom Metazoa; phylum Chordata; class Lepidosauria; order Sphenodontia; family Sphenodontidae; genus Sphenodon; species Sphenodon punctatus. The sequence continues at coordinate 1,078,890 of QEPC01004587.1, forward strand.
CGAGATGGATCCCGGTCCAAGGTTCAGCATGGCGGGCCAAACGGCCCATCATGTCTGAAATTACACATACAGAATGGCAAGGCATAGCCACTCTGTTCATGTGTCCGCATCGAGCCAGCTGGCCTATGACCCAAAGTGAACACACACACACACACCAGGTCTTCAGTCCACTTCTGAACCACTGCCTCCCCTCTGGTAAGCAAAAATGCCATGTTGACCAAACAACTACCATATTGGGTGTCAAACAGACAGTACCTGAACCACTCAAGTTAGTTCGGATACCACTAATTCATTGGATTTTCTTATTTCCACTTTCAGCTCCAGTTTAGACTTTACTGAAATGAAGCTTGGTCAAAGAGGTAAAACTTGTTTAGTTATGTACCTATTGTAAATTAGGTATGTACATTACCTATGTATCTGCTTAGCACACTTTCTCCTTGGTAATGCTACACTGATTCTTATACGAAAGTATACTGCTCCCATTTTGCACAGCTCAGTCACATAAAAGTTGAAAAGTTCAGAGGGGAAGAGAGAAACAGTTTTCATTCGGATTAAACATTTTTAAAACATATTTGAAAATTAGGGTTTTGATTAAAATCTGTCACCGGGGAGGGGGGAATAGAAGGACCCACTCGTGCCTCCGCCACTCGCACGGTACCCTAAAGGGGGCCTCTCTCGATCACGCAGGAAATTAGGACTGATGATGCCCGTCAGGATAGAGTTGTGGCCATAACCTCTAATCAAAGAGAACAGGCCTCTATCATCATAGGGCGCCCTGATCGCAGAGAGGCCACCAGGCACCCCACACACCCTAGTACGTGCACTCAGGGACAAAGGTGGTGGGGCGACAGTGCGGTGGAGGCAGTGAAGGAGGGGGAACACCATGGCTTGAGAGGGGGAGGACAGGCTACACACACTCAATGTGGTTCCAGGGGGAGGTATAGGGAGGGTTCCCGGCTGGGAGGGGACTCGCGCACACCCACTCACTCACCTCGCACTCTCTCACTTACGCACGACTCACTCAAGGGAATTGCAGGAAGGAAGGTCCACACACGCTCAGGATCAGGTCTGAATTCTTAGTCACAAGAGATGCAGGGAAGCAAACGCAAGGGGGCCGGTTTCTCTGTAATCACCAGCGCCGCTCCAACTGCGGCGCTGGTTCTTATGCACCAGGCCCCGCCCCCGTACGTGCCCCCAGCCGCTCTGAACGGCGTGGCAGCTTCGGGGGCGTGGCCCTACGTTGTCTATGTGGTTCGCCGTGCTCCAGGGTTGCGGGGGGCGTGGTCCCCGGCGCCGCCACTTCTGTTGTTCTTACTGTCAAGGTTGGCGGCGCCAGGGTTCTCTGCATAGTCTCCGTGGCCGGAGGCACCGGCCTCTCCGGCTGATATCTCCCAGCCTGCTGCCCGCCTTGTACCCGTCGCCAGCGGATGCTGACAATACCCCTCCGTCGAGGCCGCCGGCACCCCTGGCCAGGCTTTCGAGGATGCCGAAGGTGAAATGCTCGGATCAGGCGCGGGGCCGAGACCTGGCTGGCCGGTTCCCATGAACGATCTAAGGGGCTAAATCCTGCCGTCAATGAGGTAGTGGAGGTGGCCCCGGAGTAGCTTGGAGTCTAAAATGGCTCGTACCTCGTACTCAGAGCCGGCGGCCTATTGTAGGACGGGATCTGGGGGGATGGCTGGGGCTACACCCTGGCATGGTACTGCCCGTTTGAGGAGGGAAATGTGGAAGGTAGGGTGGATGCGGGATCGGGGGGGGAGTTGTACCGTATAGGTGACGTCGTTTATTTGCCGGAGAATGGGGTAAGGTCCAATGAACCATTGATCCAACTTAGGGGAGGGACGAGTGGAAGGGTAACGGCATCAGTCGATCCAGACTAAGTCGCCTGGTTTAAAGGCTATTCCTGGTCTTCGATGCCGATCCGCCTGACTCTTGTATTTTTGCCGGGCTTGCAGTAGTACTTGGTGTGCTATTTTCTGGGTGTGGCGGATCTGTTGCACGAGGGCTCCTGCGGCCGGGACTGTGGGTGCAAGAGATTCGATGGCCCCACTTTGGGGGTGAAATCCATACGTAACAAAAAATGGGGACGTTCCTAAGGAGGCATTTGGCGCATTGTTGTACACAAATTCCGCGAAGGGGAGCCATGTATGCCAGTCGTCCTGGAGGTAGTTGATGTAACATCTAAGATATTGCTCCATATTTTGATTGACCCTCTCCACCTGTTCATTTGCTTGGGGGTGGTATGCGGTGGTCGGCTTAAGGGTTACGTGAAGTGCGCGGAAGAGTGCTTTCCAAAAGCGTGAAGTGAATTGCGTTTCTCTGTCACTTACAATTTCTTGGGGACAACGGTGGAGTTTCAGCACATGCCGAATGAAGAGGAGCACCGTCCGTTTTGCCGAGGGCAGTCCCTTGCAAGCGATAAAGTGAGCGAGCTTGGTAAAGTGGTCCACCACTACCAGTATGGTGGTATACTGCCTGGAGGGGGATAGTTCCACTACAAAATCGAGACCTACGCGCTGCCAAGGTCCTGCGGGTGTTGGGGTCAACTGAAGGAGCCCCACTGGTGCTTGATGGGTTACCTTGGTGCGAGCGCAGGTGGCACAACTGGTCACATAATGGGTTACATCCTGTCGTAAGGTGGGCCACCAAAAGGAGCGACGAATCAGCTGTATTGTTCTGTCAATTCCAGGGTGGCCAGCTGTGGGGGCGTCATGGTGTGCCCATAACACATCATTTTGTCGAGATGGTGGGACCACCACTAGGGAAGGTTGGTTTCGGGGTTCCAAAGATTTGACATCTCGGGGGGCTGTGGTTTCGGGAAGTTCTTCCCTGGCTGCCGCGCACATTTCTCGTAGAGTAGTATAAGTACTGGCAAAGGTGTGGGGTTGCAGAATTGTTGCAGGGTCATTGGTTACTTCTGGGTGTCATTCGTGGTAGCGTGACAAGGCATCTGCGAGCACATGCAGCCTCCCTGGATGGTAATGGATGTGAAAATCAAATCTCGCAAAGAACAATGCCCAACGGGCATGACGCGCATTTGAGATGTGCGCCTGCTGAAGGAAGGTTAGGTTCCGGTTGTCCATTATTACCGTGACCGTATGTCTGGCACCTTCAAGATAATGGCGCCAGACTTCAAAGCCGACTTTTATGGCGAGGAGTTCTCGGTCTAAGATATTGTAGTTGCGTTCTTCTGGAGTCAGCTGGCGGGAGTAGTATGCGCATGGGAGTAGTGGTTCCGATGGGTCATGTCCCTGCAAGAGAACTGCTCCTATGGCCGTGCCAGAGGCATCCACTTCTACATGGAATGGTTTGGTCGCGTCCGGATGGCGTAACAAGGGTGCTGTTGTGAATGCCTTTTTAAGATAAGCGAAACTATAGCTCTGCGTAGGACCCCAGTCATAAGGCTGGTTTTTCTTCAGAAGCATGGTTAGCGGGGCAGTGATGTCCGCATAGTTAGGAATATACTGTCGGTAGTAGTTAGTACTCCTGAGAAAACGTTGCAAGGGTTTTACTGCCTTAGGAGCGGGCCATTTCCATATAGCGTCAACCTTCTGTGGGTCCATTTGGATTCCCTCAGGGCTTATAATAAAGCCCCAAAAGCTAAGGGAACAAAGGTGGAAGGAGCACTTCTCTCTTTTGCAGTACAATTTGTTCCTTCTGAGGCGTTCGAGTACTTCCCGTAATTGATGGACATGGTCCTCTAAATTTGCGGAGTAGATTAAGATATCATCGAGATACGCGATAACGTAGACATCGAGGATATCACGGAACACGTCGTTCATAAGGTGTTGAAAGGCCACTGGAGCGTTGGCGAGGCCGAACGGCATCACGAGATACTCGAACAGCCCATAACGTGTACGAAACACCATCTTCCATTCATCCCCTGCACGTATGCGGAGCAGGTTGTAAGCCCCTCGGAGGTCCAATTTCGTGAATACCCGTGCCCCTTGTAGGTGATCCAATAGCTCGGGGATGAGGGGGAGTGGGGAGCGGTTTTTAATCGTAATGCTGTTTAGGCCTCGGTAGTCCATGCAGGGTCGGAGACCCCCATCCTTCTTTGGTACGAAAAATATGGGGGCCCCCGCCGGCGACGTGGAAGGTCTGATGAAACCCTGTCGGAGATTTTCTTCTAGGTATTGTCGGAGGACTTGCAGTTCCGGTTCCGATAAGGCATATATTCGCCCAAATGGGGGTTCCTTCCCCGGCACGAGGTCAATATGGCAATCATACAAGCGATGTGGGGGTAGCTCCGTAGCTCAGCTCTTGCAGAAGGTATCCCGGTAATTCCAATAGGGTTCAGATATGTTTAACTCCTTGGAGTTGTGAGGTGCCTCATAGGCAGCTCCAAGGACGTGCGAGGGTCGAGGGAGTTGGCACATCTGCAGACAATGGGGAGACCGGAATTGTATCCGCTTGGGAGCCCATTCAATTGAGGGGTTGTGCAAGCACAACCAAGGGCTCCCCATGACTACTTGAAACAGGGAGGTACAGACTAAATCAAAGGAAACGTATTCTCGGTGGGTTCCTATCGTGCATTCCAGGGGTGGGGTGCATGCGGTAATGGGTCCAGATACCAGGGGAGATCCATCAATAGTATGGACCGGTTCGGGTCTTTTCTTTTTTTGCGCGAGGAGTTGCCAAGTTCTAGCTAGATCACTATTAAGGAAGTTCCCTGATGCTCTGGAGTCAATGAGGGCCCAACAAATGACAGATCGAGTAGGGTTGAGGGTTAGGGTCACTGGGATCAGTAGGTGGGAGCTTGAAAGGTTCCTTAGGAGGGGTTTTGAAGTGGTGGTTATGACTGAGACGGTCTCTGCCTGCCTCGGTGTCCGATGTTTCCCACTGATCGGCGGCGGGGGGGGGGCAACTCTGGGCATTCCCTGAGAAGGTGAGACGGGTCCCCACAATGAAAGCATGAATGAGAGCTACGATGTCGTTCACGTTCTTCCTTAGCTAGGCCCCCACGGAAGGCCCTTGCTTGCCTGGGCTCTGGCTCGGGTACTCTTGGGGGGTCGAGAGGAAGGACAGGCGTGCTTCTTGCTGATGTTCCCGCTTTCACTCCGCCAGTCGGTCTTCGATCTGCAGCACCAGGTTCGCCAGGGCTTGCCATGTGGCCGGGAGTTCTACAAGGGCCAGCTGGTCCTTAATCTCCTCGCATAACCCCTTCTGAAACATTACTAGGAGCACATCGTTGGGCCACTGGAGTTCCAATGCCAGTTGCTGGAACTGCGTTGTGTACTCCAGTGCAGGGCTTCGTCCTTGTCGGAGATTCATGATTGTTGTTTGGGCATCCCGGACTCGGTGAGGGTTGTCAAATAGAACGGTAAATTCCTTAAGGAAGTCGGCATAATTGGTTAGCAAGGAGCTATCACTCCGCAACAGCATGGTTGCCCATTCCAGGGTGGTGCCCCTTAGATTGCCAATAATGAAAGCTACCTTTAAGGCATCAGTGTGGTAGGTATGGGGTTGTAGGGTGAAGGTAAGGCGGCATAGAGCAAGAAAGGCTTGAAAACCCCACCGATCCCCTACAAATTTTTCAAGCTTGGGTCCCTTGGGTTCCCGTGCCCCCATGGGGGGTCTCAACCCCCTGGGAGGGACAGGGGCAGCGAGGCTGGCGAGCCCTGGGAAAGGGGCCGGGCCTGGCACCACCGCTGAAGCTCCCTGAAGCTGAGTCACCATGGTGGTTAGATCGCTTTGTTGGTCTCGGAGATCTTTCATCTCCTTTGCTAGGGATTGGCTGGCCTGGCCTAACCGATGTACTTCGCTGGCTAGATCCATAGCCCCAAAGGTTGCCCATGTCGGGCTGTGGGCTGGTGATTTGTCACTGGGGAGGGGGGAATAGAAGGACCCACTCGTGCTTCCTCCACTCGCACGGTACCCTAAGGGGGGCCTCTCTCGATCACGCAGGAAATGAGGACTGATGATGCCCGTCAGGATAGAGTTGTGGCCATAACCTCTAATCAAAGAGAACAGGCCTCTATCATCATAGGGTGCCCTGATCGCAGAGAGGCCACCAGGCACCCCACACACCCTAGTACGTGCACTCAAGGACAAAGGAGGTGGGGCAACAGTGCGGTGGAGGCAGTGAAGGAGGGGGAACACCATGGCTTGAGAGGGGGAGGACAGGCTACACACACTCAATGTGGTTCCAGGGGTGGGTATAGGGATGGTTCCCGGCTGGGAGGGGACTCGCGCACACCCACTCACTCACCTCGCACTCTCTCACTTACGCACAACTCATTCAAGGGAATTGCAGGAAGGAAGGTCCACACTCATGCTCAGGATCAAGGTCTGAATTCTTAGTCACAAGAGATGCAGGGAAGCAAACGCAAGGGGGCCGGTTTCTCTGTAATCACCAGCGCCACTCCAACTGCGGCGCTGGTTCTTATGCACCAGGCCCGGCCCCCGTACGTGCCCCCAGCTGCTCTGAACGGTGTGGCAGCATCGGGGGCATGGCCCTACGTTGTCCATGTGGTTCACCGTGCTCCAGGGTTGCGGGGGGCGTGGTCCCCGGCGCCGCCACTTCTGTTGTTCTTACTGTCAAGGTTGGCGGCGCCGGGGTTCTCTGCATAGTCTCCGCGGCCAGAGGCACTGGCCTCTCCGGCTGATGTCTCCCAGCCTGCCGCCCACCTTGTACCCGTCGCCGGCGGATGCTGACAAAACCATTATCTATGAGCTTTCCCTAGATAAACTTGTCTCATTAAAGTGAAATCACTTGTGGTGTGGGCAAAACAATTAAGGGCTCTTTGTAGGCCAATTGGCATTCTTGAAATCAAGACGATGTCATCCACATAATTAGCGGAATTGGTGTAGTGAGCACATGGGACAGATGGCAGTTAAATTCCTCCAACTTCTGGAATAAACTGTTAACATACAAATTAAATAGAAGCAGGGTGAGTAAACAAGCCTTGCTATCTCCGCTGCTAATGTTGAAATCATTGGACAGTTGGCCTTGCAAACAAATCTAACTTTAGCCCAGGTGTCCTTATAATAGGCCATCTCTAGTTTCAACAGATTTGAATCAATTCCAAGTTGATCTCATTTTTCCCCTAACAGAGTCAAGGAATCAAAAACTGCTGAGACGTCTATAAAGGCAAAATAAAAGGTCAAGTGGTACAAAGTAACATATTTATACCAGAGGTACTGAAGTGTAAAAATATGATCTAAGGTTGAAAAACCAGCTCTAAACCCAACCTGGGCTTCATGCAGAATGCCAGAGTCCTAAACCCATACTAACAAATGTTGAAGTAAATGCCTAGCAAAAAAGCTTGGACAAAATATCTATCAGACTGATTGGCCTATAAGATTGTGGATAGTTTTTTATCACCCTTCTTAAAAACGAGGACTATAATGTTCCCACACCATGTGTAGGGATTCTCAGCAGAATGAATGACAGAGTTGAACCACTCCATAAAAATAGGACCCCACCAGTCAGGATTGTGAAGATATAGTTATGCAGAAATTCCATCCAGTCCCTGAGTCTTAGATTTCTTAAGCTTACTAAGCAAATATGTCATCTGTGGTGGTGGTACACACTCCGTTTCAATTAGACTGGGACCTGTAGTCACAATATTAGTCACCTGCGATTGCTGGACAGAAAAATGCTCAGAGAAGTATTCAGCCCGGCATTCAGGTAAAATATTAGTCTCAAAGTTAAAACTCTGTTGTGACCAGACCTAGATTTAACTAGGGTCCAAAATGTCCTGCTCTCCTTGGCAAGCAATGCAGCTTTAAGCATGTCCTACTGGAGCTTCTGAAAAGCCAATTTCTTCTTCCTTAGCAGTATTTTATAGTCTTGCCTGAGCAATCTAAACTTAGTCCAGTCCAGGGGATTTTGTTTCTGTACCTCCCAATGCCTAGCAATGAGAGATTCCTTGTGTTCCAAACATTCCTGATCAAATCAGGAAGCCTGATTCACCTTATTTCATACCAACCTTCTAAGATAAATCTTACAATGAAAACATTCAGAAATCTAATCCATCAAGATCTGAAAGTGTTCTAAAACATTAACTTGGCTAAGGACCCCAGTTCTGCAAACCTGCAGAACCGACTCCCTCAAAATAACATCAATTATACCCTGGATACAGTCATTCCATTTCAAATAGTGCTTGTGAGAGGCCGGAAAATGGAGTAGTGGATGAGGATTACTGCCAGATTCATGGGTGGCACAATCATTAAAAACATTTAATCTCATTTCCAAACAAAGAGCGAATGATCACTCTCTGGTTTATTATTGATGATAAAATTAGTTACCTTACACCATGAGGTTGGGTCAAGCAGAATGTAATCAATAATACTTGATCCTAGTGGAGATCCAATGAGAATTGGCAGTCAAATTATGATATGTTCCATTCAGTATCATCAAATTTAACACTAATAAAAGTGTGCATGAGCATTAACAATGTGGTCTGAAATAGCTGTCTCAGGAATTCCCCAAATCTCATTAATCACCTCAAATTCATCACTATTTCAACTGATACCACCTGATCTAGCGTTAAAGTCGCCTGCGATCAGGAAACCATGCATAGGAAACTAAACTTCAAATCTTCCAAGTAAAGTTGGAAATTATCCCAGATGCCCAGAGGACACATTTTGGCATTGTGAGGGGGAATGTACTTGTTAATCAATAACCATCTCTCAGTGGAAAAATGCTGTATCTCAATAGTTAAAGCAACAGATTCACAAGTAGAAATAAACTTAGTAATCAAGAACAATCATTGGCCACTAATATCAATAAACCACCAGAAGGTCTTTCATGTTTTGAAATATGGGAAGCAGGAAGACTGTAAACACACATAACCCCTAGGATGAAAGGAGTCCAATAAACAAGGTCTCCTGAAGAAGAATGACATCATGCAAGTATAGAAAAGATATAAATCAGGATCCCCAAGCTTCGGTTTCAAGTCTGCAACATTCCAAGAGATTATGGACAGGCAGCGGGCTACCTTATGGTTAGTCCCTTGTCATCGATAAGTGCTTGTTACAGTTCCATCTGATACAACAGTAGGATCAGGCCTCCCTTTTACCCCAATCAATGAATTGCCTGGCAGGTCATCATCAACCATGATAACATAATTAAGCCAAACATTGGGTCTCCTGCTGCTCCTTGGCAGGAATATTAATTACATGAGAGTCCAATGACTCTATATGCCTACTTGCTGGAGAAAATCAGACAACATTAGAGGATCTGGCAAGAAGAGGAAGGTACTGCCTCTCTTTATTACAAATAGATTCAGCTTGACCTTCCTCTAAACATCTCATAGCCAACCACTCCTCAGGGGAATACAATTGAGAAAATCCTATAGTTAAGGAATGGACGGGGCAAATAGGTTCCCTATTAATCTCTGCATGGACCTCCACCTCTGTGCCTCCTCCTAACAAAACTTTGGGAATCTTTTCAGCAGATCCATCCACCAAGGGAGTAATCTGCTGCTGTTGAGCAGCAAAATCACAATTGACCGTAATCATCTGTTTAGAAGGTGACAGGACATCAGGCCCATCAACCTGTCCAGGGGCATAGCTAGGGTGCAATGGGCCCCTGGCCAAGAGATCAAGAGAGGCCCCCTCTCTGGTGGGCCTAGGGGTGCCGCCCGGCTAGGCAGGCCTGGGTGCGCTGCTACACACAAGACACCCAAAATATAGCCAGTCTATTAAGTGTATTATGCCACAAAAAGAAACATACATATAACCAGTTCAGTTGTGTCCCCATAATCAATTCACGCTGCCCTCCCCCATAACAGTTCATTTGTGCCCTGCCACCCATATAATCAATTCACACTGCCCCTCACCCACAACCATTTCATTTGTGACCCCAGGGCAGCATGAATTGATTATATGGGGGCCACAAATGAAGTGGTTATGGAGTGGGGGTTTAAAGACAATATTCCTGTTAGCTTCATTTCTCCCCACAAACCCCATTTGAAGGAAAGGAGGAATGACATTTTATATCACAAACCTCCCCACTAGCCTTATTTGAAAGAAAAGGGGGATAAGATTTTAAGTCACAGATCTCCCCACTGACCTTATTTGGAAGAGAAAGGGGATAAAATTTTATATCACAAGCCTCCCTACTAACCTTATTTGGAAGAGAGGGGGAAAAGAGATTTTATATCATGAGCCTCACCACTAGCTTTTTTGAAACTTTGAACTTTGTGGTGTGGGCAGTAGAGGTAAGAAGTTATTATATTTATCAATATTTTTTAAAAGATATTTGATAAAAAGAGAGATTAGCTTTAAAAGGACAGTTCTGCTTGGGCAGAAATTCCTGCATTTGCAGTAACCAAATAACCCACTGCACCAATTTATTTTCATTAAAAGTGCTTTTATTTCCAGGGTGCCAAGTTGCCATGATTGCATAATCAACAGTGAATGCATTTAAGAGTGCTTAAAGTATTTAGGAATTGCTGAAAAAATACAATACTTTTGTTTGAAGATGCAATGCATTTCTCTTTTCATAACCAGAGAGTGCTACATGCAAATTTATCTTATATGTAAAATGGGGCCCCATACAGATTGTGCAGTTAACATAAAATGGGGGGGGGGCAGGAATGATATATATTCAAATAATTGTGCAAATAAATTGCTGGGGTGTGGAATAGAGCCGAAACGGGTAGCTGATTTTCTACCCATGGGTATTGCCTGTATTTTCTAGTACCATCTCGGGTACTCAGAGGGTTACTTGATTACCAATCAGGTACCTGGAAACTGGAAAAATCAGTCATTTCTGTTACTGATTATTTTGGTCTTCGGTTAGCTATTATATCGGGACATTAAACCAAAAAATTGTGATGGAAAAATCCTGAGTGTAAGTCAAAGTTCTGGGATCGTAAGTTAACATTCCAGGACTGTGGGTATTTTCAGACGTTACGAGATCACGCTCAACCACAGTGAACCACGCTCAAACCCGCGGCAGGGCCAAAGGGCCCTGAACGTCTGTTCGGCACGCGCCAGATGTTCATCACGCTCAATACGCACATGGGGCCAATTTCAGCCATGCTTCCCGGGCTAGCCGGGGGAAGGTCCCGGGAAGCGTGGTCAAACGGACCCCCACCGGGAACCAACCAAAAGTAACGTCTGGACGCCAATCCCCG